>CM031959.1:40551659-40874849 GCA_018749465.1 Paracanthobrama guichenoti | reverse complement strand
TACCTTTGCAGCGCTTATGGGCATCGCCCATGAGACGAGAGCTGTAACCTGATGTTTCATGGGTCGCATCTAATTTTGCAGGGCTTGCGTCATGACTGGTGTTTCTCAGCTGGCGCAGGTGGTACAGTCTTTGCCTGGCTTTTTCACCTGTGTCTGAATGTGAGCAGTCCAGGTCAGGTCCTCGGAGATGTTTACTCCCAGGTACTTGAAGCTGCTCACTCTCTCTACTGGTGACCCGCTGATCATGAGGGGGAGAGTGTCCGTTGCTGTCCTTCCTGAAGTCCACAATCATTTCTTTGGTCTTGCCAACATTCAGAGAGAGACAGTTGTCCTGGCACCATGTTGTTAGATGCTCCACCTCGTCCAAGTATGCCGCCTCATTGTTGTTGGAAATGAGGCCCAGGACAACAGTATCATCAGCAAATTTGATGATAGAGGTGGAGCTGTGTGTGGACAAACAGTCATGCGTGTAGAGAGAGTAGAGCAGGGGCTCAGGACACAGCCCTGTGGAGCTCCCACACTCAGGGTGATGGAGGTGGAGGTGGACTGGCCTATTCTCACCACCTGAGGCCTGCCAGTGAGGAAGTCCTCAATCCAGTGGCAGAGAGAAGGATTCAGGCCGAGATCCAGGAGTTTGAGGTTTAGCTTGGTGGGAACTATGGTGTTAAAGGCTGAGCTATAGTCAATAAATAGCAGTCTTAATGTAGTTCCCACTTTTGCTGTCGATGTGAGTGAGGGAGGAGTGGAGGACATGAGAGATGGCATCTTCAGTCGATCTATTGGGACGATAGGCAAACTGAAGAGGGTCCAAAGTGTCAGGAATGAAGGCGCAAATGGTGTTTTTAATGAGTCTTCAAAGACCTTCATGACTATAGACGTGAGAGCCACTGGACGATAGTCATTTAGGCAAGAGGGTTTACTGTTCTTAGGGACAGGGATGATGGTGGATTTTTTGAAGGAGGTGGGGACCACAGATGTAGCGAGGGACTCATTAAAGATAGATGTAAACAACCCGTGAGCTGATCAGCACAGGACCGCAGAACACGACCTGAAATACCATCCGCCCAGCAGCTTTCCTGACGCCCACACGCTTGAGTGCTCTCCGAACTTCATCCTCCGAGACAGAGATCACGTGATTGTTGCTGCTCTGAGTAATTTCTCTAACGCGCCACTTCACGGAGTCGCGCTGCCGCGTTACAGTCAAAGCGAGCATAGAAAGAGTTTAACTCGCTCACGAGCAACGGATCAACGCTTGCCTCTGCAGAGATTTAGATCCAAAGGAGCAGATGGACCTCAGACCTTGCCACATGCGCCGCGAGTCGTTGAGTTGGAAATGAGACTCCACTCGGTCTTTATAACGGAGTTTTGCGGCTTTAACTGCTCGCCTGAGAGCATAACAGGACGATCTGTATTCATTCATATTCCCGAATGGAGACCGGCGTTGTAAGCAGCAGCGCGTATGCTCACTGCCGCTGCGGATTGAATTGTCCACCCACGGTTCTGGATTTGAGAAGGACGTTATTGTTATTGTTTGTGTGGCTTGCTCTGTAAGCGTGTTGATGAAGCAAAGCGCCACGCCTGTGAACTCGCTTTACGCCAGCTGAACTCGCCGAACATGTCCCAGTCAACGCCATCAAGAGCTGCCTGAAGCGCGGTCTCTGAGTGGGGCGACTAACGCTTAACTTCCCGCCACCGGGGTTCCTGGAGGAGCTTTTGTTTGTATTCGGGAGTGAGGAAAATGGCGGCATGATCCGATTTGCCAAACGCTGGAAGTGACCGCGCTTTATAGGCGTTCTTAAACGGAGAGTAGCAGTGATCCAGTGTGTTTGCTCCTCGTGTGGGGGCAGGAGACGTGCTGGTGAAAGTTTGGCAGGACTTTCTTTAGGTTTGCTTTGTTAAAATCGCCCGCGACAATGAATGCCGCGTCGGGATGTTGGTTTATGACGCCGCTGGCAACATCATGAAGGCCAGATAAAGCCAGCGCTGTGTCTGCCTGCGGTGGGATGTAAACGGCGGTCGCGACAACCGCAGAAAACTCCTCGGCAGATAGAATGGGCGGCAGATGATTGTTAAATGTTCCAGATGAGGTGAGCAGGACCGCGAGAGAATGGTGATGTTCCTGGGATCGCACCATTTCTTGTTGATCATGAAACACACTCCACCGCCTTTGATTTACCGCCTCGGCTGTTCTGTCCATCCGAAAACAGAGAAGTTCTCCGACGGCGCCACAGCTGTGTCCGGGACCGCTGGGCGTGAGCCATGTTTCAGACAAACAATAGATATTACAGTCTCTCATGTCCCGTTGAAAACTTATCCTGGCTCTAAGATCGTCCATCTTATTATCCAAGGATTGAACATTTGCTAGAAGAATGCTCGGAGAGGAGGTCTGAATGCCCTTTTCCTCAGTCTGTTACGGATACCAGCACGTTTCCCACGGTGTTTCTTTGTTCTACGCCGCTGGCTCTGTCCATTGTTCAACTCGGCGTTCCGAAGAATCTCAGATGGCCACAGAGGATCGGCGAAAGTGTCCTGAAACAGTCCAGTCTGTTTTTATAAAGTGATGAAAATGTCCTGGTTTATAAAGTGATGAAAATGTCCTGGTTTTCATTATTTTTCATTGGGCCATTAAACTGACCAGCACTAGGACAATCTACAAGTATCTCATTGCCGGGCCAAGTGTTCTGGTTTTCGGTAATCAAAACATAGTCACCCTAACTTGACATAGAATACTTAATTATAATTTTAAGTATATCTCGATCAATGATTGAGTACCGAATATACTTAGACTTTTCTGGCAGTATAAGTATACTTGGCTTATAGTTCTGTTTACTCTTTTGATTGAGTAGCCTATTAAATACTTTTTAATAGGCTTTGTGTAAATACTTTTACATAGTTTTGCATACAGTCTTATAAACTTACATTGTTTTGAAAATATAAAATAAAAGAAAACATATATGTTCCTACTTATGAGTATCTGAAATGTGTAGGCTAGTCCAGTGGTAGTGTACATAGGAGTTTATTTCAGATATACTTTACTCTTTCCTGCCATTGACTGAATTTTCCAGCTATTCACATTTTCACTGTTATACGGTAGGGGCGCTATTACACATCTTCTAGTACAAAATCTCCTGATCCAAACACAGGTGAAGAAGAAGCCTTGTGATAGAAGCACTGCTTATGAAAATGTTAAAATAACGCGATCATCAAACATTATACAGCATATAAATCGAAAGATCTAATGTTAGCGAATGAAACGTTTAATCCACGAAGAGGAAATGACTGTGAAGCTTTTGAGGTGTTGATGAACTCCATCTATTCCATCTGTGTTTTGATCATTGCTCTGAATCCAATCCGGATGTAGTCTTTGAAAAAAAAAATTATTTCTCAGCTTTTTGTTTAAAATGTTGATTTTTTTTTTTTTTTTTTTTTAATTTTTTTAAATGAATCTTACCCACATTCAGTTGTTGATAAAAAGAATGCATGAAGCTAGAATTAAATGTTTTTAAAGTTGAAGTACAGTTAAAATTACCTTGTGTTTAACAGAAGAAATGTGATAATTACTTGGCTAAATAAGGACTGTATATGTTTCACTTATGCCTTCCCAGGTGCAGACATGCTTCAGAAAAGTCTTCAAAAGTCTACAGAAAAAGCACATCAAAAGAACATGTTTTCATAGTTAAACATGTCTGAAGGTAGCCTAGAAATCTAGACGCTTCCTAGCGGCAGAAAATCTAATTTGTAGCCAGGGTAGTCTAGCAACTCTCCGTTGGCTTACGAGCTGGAAAAACTAAACTCTGGTCAGGCCAATCACATCAGGTATAGAGTCGGTGGGCGGGCTTAACATAATGACGGTAATGAGTTGCGACGGTTCCGCATGCTTCCACAAAGAAGCTGGCGAACAGTAGTCTTTCGAATCGGCTTTGGCCGCAACCCTGGGAGACTTGTTGTTAAGCTTTTCTTTGAGAAAAGAACAAAGAACGGCACTGAAGTCATTCTTAAAAAAGGAAGATGTGTTCGGAGTTTTGCCGACCAGATACAGCGAAAGTTTAATCTATCAACTAGCTCAGCTTCACCTTCTCCGTTGCTCTGGTTGGTTGTAGTGCTATCCTATTGCGTGCAGAGGGACTTTGAAAGAAAAAACGTTTATCTCGCCCCTCGGATTGAGCCCTGCCAATGGTGAGTTCTCAGACCCAACATCTTGATGTGGGTCTGGCTTGTCAGGCTAGTCTGAAGGCCATTCTTGAATAAAAAGGCATGAATCATTGCAAACATGAATTGGCAAAATAGAGCTCATTGACAGCATGCTGCTATTCATGAGATACAGGCTTTTTGGTTGAAACGAACCATCCAGGTGATTTCATTAAATATACTTTACAGAAATAGATATAATTCAGATAACAATTTAATCCCGCTTTTTGCCATTCATTTTTGATGTATCTGTACATTTTGTTACAGAACCTGCTGAATGTTAAATTCTTTACAGTAGCTATGTTTGCCCTGGCGCACTGCAGGGATTTCTGCAGGGATAAATTTTGATCCTATTTCTCAGCAGGCCCACAGAGAGTTGTCTAAGAGAAGTGTCTGATATGGTAAATAGGTGCAGAATTACATAAATTATTTAAGGGGGTGTTCATTAATAAAACCTACTTTACAAGTCTCTTTAAAGCAGAGAGATGCAAGCTTGTGAGAAAGTGCTGACAATTTTGACCAGAGACGGACAAGGTCAGGACAGGGTCACTTGTCTCTGTGGCACAGATGAGTATCTGTTTGACCCCTAAACAGATTAATCATAACACCCCACCTCGCTCATGTATTTTACTTCCCCACGCAATCAAATAACCCTCACTTGCGGCAGTGCTGTTTGGCATCTTTTTTTCACAAGGTCTTTGTAACCTCCATTCATTCATCTCTGATGAAAGCCTACATTACAAGGACTCAGTGTCAGTAATACAGGCCATTCTTTGTCAAGCTAACAGCTATAATGGAGGATGGATATATCTGATAATAAACGTCAAAATAGGACCTCAGGACAAAAATATCAGGATCAATGATCTTATATCGAGATCCGAAGTATTGTCATAAGATGACATTAAAATTGCAAGACGTAAATGTGCGTGTTAGTATGAAAGGAAGTGAGGCTCTTCTTAAGTACATCAAAGCAAAGGAGACCTTTCAGTCTAATTAGTTTGTCCTTTATAAAAGGATTAAGGGCTCAGATTGTTATAGTCATCATCAGATAGCTTAGAAAAGCTAATGGATGATTCAATGCTTGCTGCAACTGGTGGATTCACCACAAAGAATTAGTTACTTCTAGTAACAAAAAGTTAACTTCTGCCATTAACTTTTCAGAAAAAAAAAACTATTTTGATGATTAAAGATGTAATTTTGCTTATGCACTTAGAATGAAAGTCTATGGGGCAAACAATGCACTGGAGTAAATGTAGAAAAAAAAGTTTTAAAAAGTATAACCATAAATCATAATAGTGTGATAAAAAATCACTAAACTTATAGCCAAGTGTACAAACCCGATTCCAAAAAAGTTGAGACACTGTACAAATTGTGAATAAAAAAGGAATGCAATAATTTACAAATCTCATAAACTTTAAAAAAAAAAAAAAAAATTTTTATTCACAATAGAATATAGATAACATATGCTCTTTTTGATCTAAATCCTCTGCAGAGGTGAGCGCTGATCCGTTGCTTGTGAACGAGTTAAACTCTTTCTACGCTCGCTTTGACTGTAACTGCGGCAACGCGACTCCGCCAAGTGCGCGTCAGAGGGAATTGCTCTGAGCAGGAACAACCACGTGATCTCTGTCTCGGAGGATGAAGTTCGGAGAGCACTCAAGCGTGTGGACGTCAGGAAAGCTGCTGGGCCAGATGGTATTTCAGGCCGTGTTCTGCGGTCCTGTGCTGATCAGCTCACCGTGCTGTTTACATCTATCTTCAATGAGTCCCTTGCTACATCTGTGGTCCCCACCTCCTTCAAAAAATCCACCATCATCCCTGTCCCTAAGAACAGTAAACCCTCTTGCCTAAATGACTATCATCCAGTGGCTCTTTGAGACCCTCTTCAGTTTGCCTATCGTCCCAATAGATCGACTGAAGATGCCATCTCTCATGTCCTCCACTCCTCCCTCACTCACATCGACAGCAAAAGTGGGAACTACGTAAGGCTGCTATTTATTGACTATAGCTCAGCCTTTAACACCATAGTTCCCACCAAGCTAACCGCCAAACTCCTGGATCTCGGCCTGAATTCTTCTCTCTGCCACTGGATTGAGGACTTCCTCACTGGCAGGCCTCAGGTGGTGAGAGTAGGCCAGTCCACCTCCTCCTCCATCAACCTGAGTGTGGGAGCTCCACAGGGCTGTGTCCTGAGTCCCCTGCTCTACTCTCTCTACACACATGACTGTTTGTCCACACACAGCTCCACCTCTATCATCAAATTTGCTGATGATACTGTTGTCCTGGGCCTCATTTCCAACAACAATGAGACGGCATACTTGGACGAGGTGGAGCATCTAACATCATGGTGCCAGAAATAGAAAGTGTATTAACTCAGTGCATCACAGCGTGGTATGGGAACAGCACCAGTCATGACCGCAAAGCCCTGCAAAGAGTCGTGTGCTTATCCGAGCGTATCTCAGGGTCAGCTCTCCCGTCTCTGCAGGACGTCTACACCAAACGCTGCAAAGGTAGAGCTACTAAGATCATCAAGGACTCTAATCACCCTGCAAACCCTCATTTCACGCTGCTGCCATCTGGTAAGCACTTCCGAAGTCTGATGGCCAAAACTGAGAGACTCAGGAGGAGCTTCTTCCCCCAGGCCATCAGACTCCTGAACTCAGTCACTTAACATCACGTGACTTCACTTCAGGATAAACATCGATACACTGACATTGCACTGCACTTTCTGTTCTCGTTGTTACTGTGTAACAACCTGTTATAAACCTGTTTGCACATTATACTCTTATACATTTGTTAAACACATATCTATAAGTCTACAGTTTACTCACTGCACAGTTTACCTCACTTATTTTATTCCACTTCTTTATTCTTATTTTTTTTACTTTTTTCTTCTACTTGACTTGATTATTTATAATTCTACAGATATATATATATATCTTGAATCTTGAATCTTGAATCTTGAAAGTGAGACATGTCAAATATTGGCTCATTTTGGATTTCATGAGAGCTACACATTCCAAAAAAGTTGGGACAGGTAGCAATAAGGAAAAGTTAAATGTACATATAAGGAACAGCTGGAGGACCAATTTGCAACTTATTAGGTCAATTGGCAACATGATTGGGTATAAAAAGAGCCTCTCAGAGTGGCAGTGTCTCTCAGAAGTCAAGATGGGCAGAGGATCACCAATTCCCCCAATGCTGCGGCCAAACATACTGGAGCAATATAAGAAAGGAGTTTCTCAGAGTAAAACTGCAAAGAGTTTGACGTTATCATCATCTACAGTGCATAATATCATCCAAAGATTCAGAGAATCTGGAACAATCTCTGTGTGTAAGGGTCAAGGCCGGAAAACCATACTGGATGCCCGTGATTTTTGGGCTCTTAGACGGCACTGCATCACATACAGGAATGCAACTGTAATGGAAATCACAACATGGGCTCAGGAATACTTCCAGAAAACATTATCGGTGAACACAATCCACCGTGCCATTCACCGTTGCCGGCTAAAACTCTACAGGTCAGAAAAGAAGCCATATCTAAACATGATCCAGAAGCGCAGGCGTTTTCTCTGGGCCAAGGCTCATTTAAAATGGACTGTGGCAAAGTGGAAAACTGTTCTGTGGTCAGACCAATCAAAATTTGAAGTTCTTTTTGGAAAACTGGGACGCCATGTTATCCGGACTAAAGAGGACAAGGACAACCCAAGTTGTTCTCAACGCTCAGTTCAGAAGCCTGCATCTCTGATGGGATGGGGTTGCATGAGTGCGTGTGGCATGAGCAGCTTACACATCTGGAAAGGCACCATCAATGCTGAAAGGTATATCCAAGTTCTAGAACAACATATGCTCCCATCCAGACCTCGTCTCTTTCAGGGAAGACCTTGCATTTTCCAACATGACAATGCCAGACCACATACTGCATCAATTACAACATCATGGCTGCGTAGAAGAAGGATCCGGGGACTGAAATGGCCAGCCTGCAGTCCAGATCTTTCACCCATAGAAAACATTTGGCGCATCATAAAGAGGAAGATGCGACAAAGAAGACCTAAGACATTTGAGCAACTAGAAGCCTGTATTAGACAAGAATGGGACAACATTCCTATTCCTAAACTTGAGCAACTTGTCTCCTCAGTCCCTAGACGTTTGCAGACTGTTATAAAAAGAAGAGGGGATGCCACACAGTGGGAAACATTGCCTTGTCCCAACTTTTTTGAGATGTGTTGATGCCATGAAATTTAAAATCAACGTATTTTTCTCTTAAAATTATATATTTTCTCAGTTTAAACATTTGATATGTCATCTATGTTGTATTCTGTTGTACTCCACATCATTGCATTCTGTTTTTATTCACAATTTGTACAGTGTCCCAACGTTTTTGCAATCGGGTTTGTATTATGTTTGTGGCTGCCAAGTTTCAGCCATATAAGCATGCAACATCCGGTTGGTGAAGCTTGTTCGCTCTCATTGGCTATCGCAGGTATCACGTCAGAGGCAGGATTGGGGATTGTGTGGGCTCCGATGCGATCAGGAGCAATAAAATAATTGTAATGACACCACAGAATTGAGGATTTTTTTGGACAAAAAGTTATTTGCGACATGCCTTGAATCGGGCCACATCCCCCAACCATCCCCTTCCCCCATCCGATCACTTGGGGGTGTAAATCGGGAGCTCGGGAGACAGAAGATCGAGGTGGAGTTGGGCAGACTGGAGACCAAGGTGGAGCCGGATGGCTAGACAACCAAGGTGACTCTGCTTGACCAGAGGTGGAGCCAGGTGATTCAAGGACCAAAACAGAGCCTGTGGGAGTGAGGACGACACTGGAGCCCAGTGGATTCAAAGGAGTGGAGGGACCAGGCACAGCCACAGGCCCAGAAGTATGCAGGGGGAGATCTATACATGAGAGGATCTATGGGTAAATCATAAATCTCTGCATAATACAAAACAAGGCTAGTGAATTAGTTAACACAGAAGAAAGCAACAGTACAGACTGTGCAGAATACTCTGAGATAACAGCGAGTCTGCCAGTCGATATCATTAAGTGTTTTCCAATACAATAATGTGTCTATGTAGCTTCAAGCTGAGCTGTTAGCACCATCATTTCCTTTCATTGCTCCAGAACCTCAGAAAACAGAAAGATTCTTTTTTTATAGTCAGAAAATATCCAAGCCAGAAACCTTGGATAGATGACATTGTAGAGCGGGTTTGTATATTCTGACAGTGGGTAGACTGAGTTGGTAATATCTTTAATACTAATAATAAACAGATATTACTTTCCTTTCAGCAGGCATAATGACTCAATTACAGTCATCTCGGAATGGTTGTAGCATTTAACACAGGGGGAAACTGATATGTTGGTTCATAATTGAAATACGATCACATTACACCTGTATTATTTTCTTAGCACTGGTTGCTGGTCCATTACAGAATTGATTTTAAAATTTTACTTTTTGTTTTTAAGGCTTTGACATTCTGAGTGCAGATACATCTGTTAGATGCCTGAGATCATCTGAGCAGAGATCATTACTTCACTACCCGAGATCTAGGCTGAAGTCAAGGGGTGACTGTGCTTTTTTTCCATTTGCTGGGCTACAACTGTGGAATAGTCTTCCAATATCCATCACAGTAATTTCAACAGAACCTGAAGCTAAAAATGTATATGCACGTTCCTATGTTTGTGATGTCTATTTTAGTATGGTTGAGAATTTGGTTCCAACAAATTATATATCAGGAAGGCAGTGCTCCCTGTCAAGTGACGACATGTTATTAGTGCTTTCCTGAGGCATCTCACTCCCGTTATCAGAGAACCGGGGTTACGTAGCCTTAGATTCTGCTACACAGGAGAAACACTGTCAATGTGAAAACACATTGTGAGCCTGCTGTTGCAGTTACACTTATGTATGTGGTGTGAACAGGATCCTAAGCAGTGCTGGGAGTAACACATTACAAGTAATGTGAGTTACATAATCAGATTACTTTTTTTCAAGTAACTAGTAAAGTAACTAAATTCCCAAAATTTACAACATAATTTCAGTTACTTTTTCAAATAAGTAATGCAAGTTATTTTGTTTTACAATTAATTGACTGACAGCTCTATTGTAGTTCTAGACTAAATGTGAGCAGGAATTTACTCATCTCACTTGCAAAAAAACAGATTCAGTATTCCTCAAAATGAACAAAAAACTGTGAAATGCTAACTCGAATATGATGCAAACCTGCAATAATTAAATCTCAGTCTTTGCTGTTGACCCTCAATGATCCAATTCAACCATACTAATGAGCAAAAATTACTCTAAATAAACCTTTTTTTTTTTTTTTTTTATTAGCCGCGTTTCCATTACCCTTCAAATTGCGCAAATTGAAAATACGCCCAATGGAAACGTACATTTCGCAAAAACTCCCATATGTCGCAAAAAAGTTTTTTTACGCCCACAAGGGATTTTTTTCAGGCAATTCGAAAATCTTTCACATTTACAGGTCACCTGGTGTATGTAAAAGTCAATCATTCTTTAAAGATGGCACGTTATGTTTGGACAGAAGACTTTCAGAGTCCTTTATTAAATTCATAAAAGACAAAAGAATTATGGGAATACTGGATTCTAAACAACAAAGAAATGCCACAATTTATCAAGACCTTGAAGCAGATTTTCTGGGAGCAACACCCAGAATCACCTCATACATGGCCGCTCAAAAGTATAAGGGGCTTCCCTTGCCTTTAATGCTTGTATAACAGGCCTTCGTCTACTTCGATTAAAATAATGGCTAGTGCGGTGGGTGTGATATATGTAAACCTACCATTGCCATGATTTTTGGAATGACTTATTGCAAGAGGGAAAAAATTACAAAAATGAGTTTTAGTCGCGTAACATCGGTTTATGGAAACACTGTCATTTCAGAAATAAATTTTATTGACATTTAGAAAACATTGCAAAAGTTTTGCTATTGTTGAAGTGAGTGTGTTGAACTTTCTTTTCCTGTGTCCTATACTGTAGTCTCGCATAGCCAGACCTTCAGACTGACGGCAGAGGGTCTGGACTTTTTCGCAGCATTCATTGGCCAAGGACTGCCCAAGAAGACGTTTAACCAATGTAACGCAACCAATCACAGTTCGTTTTGTTCTGAGCCATGTTAAGGGGCATGAAAATGTAAAGTCGATGTCCCTGCAATAACAGACCAGCGTGCATCTATAAATTATTCATTCAAAAACGTTGTGCAAGTTTACTGTAACAATGGAGCCACGAACTTCATATACTTTTGAAAATCCAGCATTTAGTTGATCCTGGTAAACGCTGATTGTCACAGTTGTAAACATGACAGCATTTTTCCACGAGGGAGTTTGCCGTCACAGCATTTGTTTCTAGGCGGACTGTTAAAGAACGCAACACACACGTCTCGCGAACATCCTGTAGAATTCAACCAATCAGATGACGACTTCGAAACTCCTGAATTAATATATATATATATATATATATATATATATATATATATATATATATATATATATATATATATATATATATATATTTTTTTAAAACATAATTTCACATTCATGGGAGCTCATAGACAAGCAATTTCAAGGCCATTGTCCAAGTGTTTGTATATGAGGGATAAAATACTGAACTCTAATGAGCCATGGGATTAAGGAAAGACTAGTGGACTTGACGCAATAAACTAGTTCATATTGAGATAGCTTATTGAAAATGCTACTCTGTTGTAAATTAATGGCAAATGTTGATTTATTGCCCTATTACTGGCCGTAAGTATGTCCCTTCATAATTATTGGTTCTTTGGGCGTACAGAGCTGTAGAAATTTCACTTACACAGCTCAGAAAATGTAATTTTACACAACTGTGGAACTCATAAAGCATTCTGCTTCAGTGTGCACAGAATGGCAGAGAGACAGGAAAAATGGGTTTGGCCCTGGTTTAGCCCTCACTTTTCTCTCCAGATATTGCACTCTTTTCCTTTCCTGTTTTATCTCCTGCTTCTTGCTCTCTTTAATCTGTTTCTACCTCGCTCAGCAAACCTCTCCCTCTTATGTCTCTGTCTGTTATTCAAAATCCTGAAACCGCCCTCTTTCCATCCCACAGTGCAAGGTGATCTACATCTAACACCTGTTAGACACTGTGTGATGGACCTTCTAATTGAGTCCTACTAAAGCAGCAGAACCCAGTTGGACACCTGAGCCGAAGTTACCTCAAAACTGACTGGAAGCCCAAGCCAGGGTTTTCTGTAGGGTTTACCCCCTGCATAATGAAGAGGTGTAATGAAGGCCTAGTTTACAGGCACCACTGAGCACAACTAATCGTGTTTTGCTTGGAAATGGTAGGTTACCCTGGCTTCAGATAACTGCAAAAGCCACGCTGTGTAGTCAGGCTAAGAATTCTTCCCCCACATCCTTCATTGGGACTGACAGTGACCGCCAATTCACTAACATACCATGCCAGATTTTCAAACCAGCATCAAGGCTGTTTAAATGCAGTGTAACAAAGAAGGGCAATCAGTGTACCTTTCAAATATATCTAAATATAAACTACATATCTGGAGTTTAAAATAAATCTATATTTAGAGAGACAAAATCATGCTTTTCAGGATTGTACTGAAGAATACATTGCAATTGGTTTTACTATAAATAAAAGCAAAAAACAACCATGGTTTTGCTACACTAACCACAGTTTAACCATGGTATTTGTAGTAGAACTGTTATACAAATGGTAATTGATCTGCCAAAAAAACATGGTTACTACACTTTTACTATAATAAAACCATGGTTAATTTCCGTAAGGGTATGATGATATATTTCACCACCCTTCATCCATCATATTTGCTGAATGAAATCCAATATGTGTTTATTTTTATTTATTTTTTTACAAATTTTAGTGTGCTGATTCCAAAATAGTGCCAGTTTTGTTCTACCATGTCTCACTTTGTCACAAAATATGATGTGCATTTTGTAGCAATTACTTTTGACAACCATTTGTACTGTGTATTTTAATTCTAATTACCAGACAAACTGCTGCAAAGGCGATTCCTATCTTCCTCTGAGCCAGGTTAGAACTATTTCTTCAGTTCTCAGTCGATTTTCTTATGCTTATATTTTTTTCAAGGTTAGAATTATGTCTAGTGACAGAAGAAAAAGCAAACATGACCCAGATGTTGAACTACACCCAAACAGAGACAGAACATTTCAGATTTTGTCAAGAAGGCTTATTCATGTGAAGTTAATTGACATTAAATAGAGTACTTGAACATTTTTTCGGTAAAACTTTACAATATGGGTGTACTAATATTCATTAATTCATGCTTAACTAATGCATATATAATCATGAGTTAATGTATGACTCATGAAGAACTAAACCATTTATTAATGATCAGCATCAGCAACTAATGAACATTCTATATGATTAATATATTAAGTAACATATAAATTGCTATTAATTAAATATGACATCATGTACTAATTCCCTAATAACATATTAACTAATAGTGTAAATTCATATGTTAATTACCACAGTGGTTGAAACCATGCATTTCAACTTTCAGTTGTCTGCTTTAATTAATAATTAGCTAACGATTTCTTAATGAGTCACACATTAACTTATGATTATCTGTGCATTAGTTAAGCATGAATTAATGCATATTAGTGCACCCGTATTGTAAAGTGTTACCCATTTCCGCTACTTTGCAGATTGTAAGTTAAAGTGTAAATGAAGCTGTCATTCCATTCAACAGTATTTAGTAAATGGATTTCCACTCTAATCACAAATTATATAACAAACACTGTTACGGGAGTGGTGTTCAGGAACAGGCAGAAAACGTTGGAGAAGCAATTCAAGGAATTTTACTTGGAATAAACTGAAGATCAACAGCACAACCTTGCATAACGGTGACCGGACCAGGAGAGAGTGAACAAGGGAGAATTTAAGAATAAACACAGATGACTGAATAAGAGAAGGGCACAGGTGATGTGGGTGAAGATCAACTAAACACAGCTGAACAGAACTAGACTAACGAGGGTAACCAAGGAAACAGACAAGTGGCGGGAAACTAAGACAAAGGAACATGTGACTAACGTGAAAACACAACAGAAACAGACAGATATGTAACAAACACGATAAATGTAAGTATTTAAAAAAACAACAACTACAGGTTGTAGTACCGCCAACTTGCAGTACTACAACCTGTGACGTCACAGGGTTGGTTTTCTTGCCTGACTGACTTCAAACGGAAACTGTGCTGCTTTGCTTCCCGATACACATGTGTACTACCTCAAGATTTCCATAGTTATTCTTGGATATATATGATATGTTGCCAAAATGACTGTCAGAAATGAAAATAAACCACAACCATTATAAACACTGTTTGCCATTCCTCAACATACGGATATCAACGCTGATGCAGAGCACACAATTAATATTCCTTAAGCAAGTCAACATTTTGTCCACAAAGTTGATGTGTGCAGAAGCAGGAAAAATGGGCAAGCGTAAGGGTTTGACAAGGGCTAAATTGTGATGGCTAGACGACTGGGTCAGAGCATCTCTAAAACCGCAGCTCTTGTGGGGTGTTCCCGGTCTGCAGTGGTCAGGATCTATCAAAAGTGCTCCAAGGAAGGAACAGTGGTGAACCGGCCACAGGGTCATGGCCGGCCAAGGCTCATTGATGCACGTGGGGAGCGAAGGCTGGCCCGTGTGGTCCGATCAAACAGACGAGCTACTGGAGCTCAAACTGCTCAAGAAGTTAATGCTGGTTCTGATAGAAAGGTGTCAGAATACACAGAGCATCTCAGTTTGGTGCGTATGGGGCGGACCAGTCAGAGTGCCCATGCTGACCCCTGTCCAATCAGCAGAATTTTTTTTTTCTAGATACAGGCTGTATTATTTTTAATGCATCATGTTGATGATTTTGTTACCAAGCAACATTCATTTGCGATCCCAATCCAAGGATCAATCAGCAGCAGTCATAAAACACGAATAATAATGACAGTAACAAACAGATAATTCTTCAGAAAATGAGCTCAGAAAAATGCTGCTATATGGGAAAGTATCATTAATCTTTCTTATCACGGATAATTACAAATAGGTGTTTAATATAACTCCAGTGAGCTCAGATGGCAAATACAAATGATCTGAAGCTAAAACCACTCAATAACGTTAATCAACAACCACAGTTGGAATTGTGATGCTTAGATCAATATTTACATACAAATGATCTGCGTTGTGCCTCAGGTCATGGACAGAGCTGAAGGTGAAACGTGTTTCATTGAAATATAGTTAATCTGACTTAGTGAGGGCTGAAGGTTGCTCATTTATAATTTATATTATCCACAAGATGAATGGAAGTGCAAAACTAATCTTGAGCAAAATGGGAGAAGTCAGGCTAATCTACCACATTCCTGTCAGCACCTGTGAATTTCTGATAACATAGTCCTATGTTTAATGATGTGGCTTATCAGTGTGCTATAAAACAAGAAGATTTCTAACTTTGAGATCTTCAAAAAAGCAGTGACTATGTTAGAAACAGGCTCATTTAAAAAAAAAAAAAAAACGTTCTTTTGAATGAGGCTCTGGATTTCTGCATTCATTAATGTACATAATAAAGTGTGGCTTTACACAGTATATTAGTTTGCATTGATTACAAGACACTCCTATTGCTAATATTTACAGATGAGGCATATGGCAATAACGTCTTACTCCACTAGCGGCCTTCAGGCCAAATCCTGCCGTCAATCATTTTTATCCAGCTCTCCTACTGATTTTTATGACTATGATCTATATTTGCAGTCCATCTGAATCAGTTTTCCAAGCATGAAACAGCACTGTTTAGGCACACATTTTCAATCGTGTCTTATCCAATCAAATGTATTTATGCAAATCGCTTATCTGCAGACAAATATTCAGTCACTGCTCCACTGTGTAAATCACAATGTTTGCAGGGCAAGGAAAGCCTCATTTTCTTCTCACTGAAAAGAAAAAGACAGAGACGTGTGTTGAGTGATGTGGGATGTCAGATGACTTTTGTCTTTTCCCAGAACCTCCCTTATGTAATCACCTCATGCAACTCTGTGATGATGATTTAGACTGATGAGTGATGCAATGTTTGAGAAACCGCAAAACCCTTAAAAAAGACACCGAACCTCTCCGTCATTATAGTCTCTTGAGCATGATGATCCTCCTTTGCTTCTTAGACATTCCATTTGATGACATTTTCTGAAATCTCTTTGATTTCAAACCAAGGACTATATGGACTGACAGGAACAGCCAATAATGAGTTCAAAGAAATGAAGAGCTCATTGAAGATTTTTTATTAGCCTTTTCCCTGCTCGGTCATGCCATGAAAACCAGCGCAGCCTCATGTAGCAAAACACGACTCATTTCAGGTATCTGGTAAATAGCATACGGAATAAATAAGCTGCTTATTCTTCAATTAGAAATGATAGCAATGTTTTCATCAATGGCACTGACATAAAAAATAAAAAATGCACTAAAATAAAATGCATGTGAAAGTGATTAAGAGAAAACCAACTAAATGGCTTGTACATCTAGCATATTTCAAGGTAATTAAGAAACTCAAGTTCACCAAGTGTTACTGTTATTAATTCATTATGCAGTGAAACGTCTCAAGGGAATGTTTTATCTAGATTTATACTAGGCAGAGAATTTTCATTACTCTACCCATAATCCTAACTGAATAATACATTTATAGGGCTGGAAACACATTAATATGCATCTAAGAAATCCCACGATACACAGCTCTATTTCACGACTCCCAATTGAGTAAGGTTGATACATTATCCCATTTGTAAATTTGGCAAAGGAAGTCCCAAAAAATGACTTCATGAGTCATTATTTTAAAAGGCTCAATGTATTTTAAATGAACAGGAGGTTACGTCTGCACTATTTAGTGTAGAGAGATCTCCAGATGGAGTGCAATCATTTGTTGACAATTAAATTGTTTAATAAAATCGTGCCTGAAACAATGATATTAATAATGATTTAGGGCTGTCAAATGAATGTGAATTTAGTACAGCTAACGCATATCTAACATTGGGACACCCCTCCAAATCATTGAATTAAGGTGTTCACTTCCACAGTCACAGGTGTATAAATCAAGCACTAGGCATGCAGACGCTTCTACAAACATTTGTGAAAGAATGGGTCGCTCTCAAGAGCTCAGTGAACTCAAGCGTGGATAGGTTGCCACCTGTGCAATAAGTCCATTCGTGAAATTTCCTCACTACTAAATAGTCCACGCTCAACTGTTAGTGGGATTATAACAAAGTGGAAGCAATTGGGAACAACAGCAACTCAGCCACGAAGTGTTAGGCCACGTAAAATCACAGAGCGGGGTCAGCGCATGCTGAGGGTCACAGTGCACAGAAGTCGCCAACTTTCTGCAGAGTCAATAGCTACAGACCTCCAAACTTCATGTGGCCTTCAGATTAGCTCAAGAACAGTGCGTAGAGAGCTTCATGGAATGTGTTTCTATGTCCGAGCAGCTCATCCAAGCCTTACATCACTAAGTGCAATGCAAAGCGTGGGATGCAGTGGTGTAAAGCACGCCACCACTGGACTCTAGAGCAGTGGAGACGTGTTCTCTGGAGTGACCAATCACACTTCTCTGTCTGGCAATCTGATGGACGAGTCTGGGTTTGGCGGTTGCCAGGAGAACGGTACTTGCCTGACTGCATTGTGCCAAGTGTAAAGTTTGGTGGAGGGGGGATTATGGTGTGGGGTTGTTTTTCAGGGGTTTGGCTTGGCCCTTAGTTCCAGTGAAAGGAACTCTAAATGCTTCAGCATACCAAGACATTTTGGACAATTTAATGCTCCCAACTTTGTGGGAACAGTTTGGGGATGGCCCCTTCCTGTTCCAACATGACTGCGCACCAGTGCACAAAGCGTCAGTCCATAAAGACATGGATGAGTGAGTTTGGTGTGGAGGAACTTGACTGGCCTGCACAGAGTCCTGATCTCAACCCGATAGAACACCTTTGGGATGAATTGGAGCGGAGACTGTGAGCCAGGCCTTCTCGTCCAACATCAGTGCCTGACCTCACAAATATGCTTCTAGAAGAATGGTCAAAAATTCCCATAAACACACTCCTAAACCTTGTGGAAAGCCTTCCCAGAAGAGTTGAAGCTGTTATAGCTGCAAAGGGTGGGCCAACTCCATATTAAACCCTACGGATTAAGAACGGGATGTCATTAAAGTTCATGTGCAGGTAAAGGCAGGCGTCCCAAAACTTGTGGCAATATAGTGCATGTACACTGTGTTCCAAATTATTATGCAAGTGACATATCAGTAGGATTTCAGTGCAATAAATTCAGATTTTAGTTTTTCAAAAAAGTGTTTATTTGTTTTATTTTTCCATATCTTTTTAGCTAACTGGTATCAATCTCAGACAGGTTTGTTCAATAGTTTGCCAGGTCTACTTGGGTGAATGGGAACCCGACTTAAAGAGGTTGTTCCACATTATTAATCATGTCACAGTTCTCATGCAATATGGGGAGGGAGAAAGATCTTTCTGAAGATGAAAAGCATGAAATGGTGCAATGTTATGCAACAGGCATGAAAACAACTAATATTGTGTGAAAACTGAATGGAGATAATTGGACTATCATAAGATTTGTGAGTAATTTACAGCACAAGACAACTTGGTCAGATAAAGGCTTATTAAGGAAAGTTTCTGTCTAAAAAACCAAAAAAACAAAACAATTTTTATAGTATTAAAAGGACAGCTATAAAAAAAAGCCAGTGTTGAGCAGCAAACAGGTATTTGAAGCTGCTGGTGTCTCTAGAGACTCAAGAACGTCTTCATGTAGGCTGGCAATTGAGCGTAACGTTGCATTTCAGCACCAAAGCTCACAAAGAGAAACGTTTACAGTGGGTTTAGAAATACATTTTCAAACAGTTTTATTGCTGTGGTGTCTTTTGCAGCGTGTGCGTTGTCCTGAATGAAAATCAGCATTCAGAAGGCACTATCTTTTTTTTACACCATACAGCAGAAATTCCACATATCTTGTAGAAGTCATTTTGAAACCCCCAGAGACCTTAAAGGGACCTTCCATCTCACTTTCCAATATTCCAGCCCAAACCATCATCCGCTTTAGCTCCTTGCTGATGTCGCAGTCTTGTTGGAACGTGGTGGCCACTGACCAACCATTTCAGAAATCTATCTATCTAGACCAGTGGTTCTCAAACCTGTCCTGGAGTACCACCAGCCCTGCACATTTTGTATCTCTCCATCTATCACACCTGATTCAACTCATGAGCTCATTATTAGAGATTGCAAGACCTGAAATGGGTGTGTCAGATATAGGGAGATATGGGGAAAATGTGCAGGGCTGGTGGTACTCCAGGACAGGTTTGAACGGCTGAACTAGACCATTCATTGTAGTACGTCATTCGTCAGTGAATAAAAACTATTTAAAAAAAGAGTCTTCATGTATTTCTAAACCCACTGTAAAGGTTTCTCTTTGTGAGCTTTGGTTAGAGGTGCTGAACTTTATGCTCAACTGTCAGCCTGTATGGAGAGGTTATTGAGACTCCAGAGACACCAGCAGCTTCAAATACCTGTTTGCTTTTTTTTTTAAATAGCTGTCCTTTTAATAAGTTGTTATTGTAATTTTTTTTGCCAGCAATTTTCCTTAAGCCTTTATCTGACCAAATCTTATGATAGTTTGATCATCTCCATTCAATTTTTACACAATATTAGTTGTTTTCATGCCTTTGCATATTGCACCATTTCATGCTTTTCATCTCAGGAAGATCTTTCTTCCTTCCCATATTGCATGAGAACTGTGGCTTGCTTAATAATGTGGAACAACCTCTTTAAAGGTGCAGTATGTAATATTAACAGCTAGAGGTTGAAATGGGTACTGCAGTCCAAATTCAAAATATTGACGGAACTCACAATTAATTTCAGCAACGCATGACGTCACCCATTCAAAGTAAATGAGAAGCACTGACGCCGACACTGCGTGTGAATGCAGCATAAGTTCTGTTGATTTATCCGCATTTTAATATGCCTCTGGTCATTAGATGGATGGCGAGGCTTTTTAGGTTGAGTATAATCTGCAATCTTTGACCCAGTTTGGTTTCTGGGTTGCAACTGGCAACCTGGAGTGTTGAAATACTATTGGGTAAATTGGCAGTGGGCAGGATCACACAGACCAAAACAGCAGATATTCTGACATGGAACTTACATTTCAAAGTAGAATAATTGGCTATTGCATTGTTTTTCAGAGAAACAGGTATGTAAACTTAGCATGTTCCCTAAATATCTGAACATATGGTATTTCTATGCTTTATTATAGTCTTTTTTTTTTTCACATACAGCACCTTTAAGTAGGGTTTCTACTCAAGTAGACCTGTCAAACTATTGAATAAACCTGTCTGAGATTGGTACCAGTTATTTAATCTTTCTTCGTAAAACTAAAATCTGGATGTTTATTGTACTGAAATCCTACTGATACACTATATTGCTATACTATAAAATTTAGTGATGCCTGCCTTTACCTGCACATGAACTTTAATGACATCCCATTCTTAATCCGTAGGGTTTAATATGGAGTTGGCCCACCCTTTGCAGCTATAACAGCTTCAACTCTTCTGGGAAGGCTTTCCACGAGGTTTAGGAGTGTCTTTATAGGAATTTTTGACCATTCTTCTAGAAGCGCATTTGTGAGGTCAGGCACTGATGTTGGACGAGAAAGCCTGGCTCGCAGTCTCCGCTCTAATTCATCCCAAAGGTGTTCTATTGCAGTGGTTCTCAAATCTGTCCTAGGGACCCCTCACCCCTGCACATTTTGCATGTCTCACTCATCTAACACACCTGATTAAAATCATCAGCTCATTAGTAGAGACTGCAAGACTTGAATTGGGTGTGAGACATATAAAATGTGTAGTGCTGAGGGGTCCCCAGGACAGGTTTGAGAACCACTTGTAACGGTGGCAGCCCGATAAATAAATTCAAAATCAACAAATGATTTTAGATTAAGGTCAATTAATTTGGGCACCAGACAGGCAATCCTGTCAACAGTTTAAGCACATAACCCAGATAGCATAAATGCCACTCGTTACATAAATCAACTCAATTTCAAGAAAAAAATCAATATAAAAATCACACAAAGGACAAAGGAATTTGTATTTCACAGAAGAAATGACAAAAAAAAAAAAAAAAAAAAACAACCACAATAAACTCAATTCTGGTTGATGAACACGTCAAAAGAATAACTGTGCGTTAACTCTGGCCACCCTGCCAACGACGCTGTAGAAAGATTTGTGGACGCGCTGGCGCTCTGACGTAGATCGAATGCTTGGTCTTTTTTAAACTGTATTTAAAGGGGCCGCAAAGTAAACAAGCATGTTGGTTGGCAGACTGACCACAAGTAGGGTATAAGTTAACCTCATGAAATTGTTTAAATGTGAAAGTAAGTATGAATTGCATGCCCGCTGAAAAACAAGCGTGTAAAATAGTGTTGCGCGCCTTCTTAACAAATTACACATCACTATGAATGATCACGTCGTAAATGATAGGGAAACCTGCACAGCAATGATCAACTTCTCCTCCATTTTGCTTGGGAACTAATGTGGTCAGAACCAAAGTTCACAAGACTGCGTTCTCTGGATTTCTCTCAAGCGGAGCACTTCTACCAGTTGTTTGCCGCCGGTTGCTGCCGAACCACGTCATAGCTCATTACCATAAAGTTAAGCTGATTTCAACTCTCCTTGATGCCCAAATCGTCCACGACGCGCCGCCCACCGGCTCCCATTGAAAATGAATGACTTCCGGCCATCTTGACGCTCTCGCCGCCGGCGGTGTGAACGCACAGTAATGAACAAACAAAATTTGCATTCATTTTCATTTTAACAGTCACAGATTCATGAATCCCATTCTCCCATAAACAAGAAAACCAAAAAAAAAAAAAAAAAAAAAAAAAAAAATCAAAATTTTGCCGCAAAGAAAAGAAATGGCAAAACAAACTGAAGTAAATTCAGTTTGGGAGAAAAAAATCTACAAATAAAATAAGATAAATCAAATGTAAATACCCTACTCATGTTTTAGGTTGAGAGTAACCATAATAATGGTGAGTGTGGAAAGTGCTGAGGGGAATTGAATTGTTTTCCCATCTGGCAACGGAAATGGGCGGAGATTACATTTGTTTTTGTTTTGGCATTTCTGCTTTGTCACACACTGTTCTATCATGTTGAGGTGCTTTACACCACTGCATCCCACGCTTTGCATTGCACTTAGTGATGTAAGGGTTAATGCAGCTGCTCAGCCATGGAAACCCTTTCCATGAAGCTCTCTACACACTGTTCTTGAGCTCATCTGAAGGCCACATGAAGTTTGGAGGTCTGTAGCTATTGGCTCTGCAGAAAGTTGGCGACTTCTGCACACTGTGACCCTCAGCATGCGCTGACCCCGCTCTGTGATTTTATGTGGCCTAACACTTCGTGGCTGAGTTGCTGTTGTTCCCAATTGCTTCCACTTTGTTATAATTCCACTTGACTGTGGAATATTTAGTAGTGAGGAAATTTCAGGAATGGACTTATTGCACAGGTGGCAACCTATCACGGTACCATGCTTGAGTTCACTGAGCTCCTGAGAGCGACCCATTCTTTCACAAATGTGTGCAGAAGCGTCTGCATGCCTAGTGCTTGATTTATACACCTGTGACTGTGGAAGTGAACACCTTAATTCAATGATTTGGAGGGGTGTCCCAATACTTTTGGCAATATAGTGTATGTCACTTGCATAATCATTTGGAACACAGTTGATCTATGCAATTAAATGTGAATAATTAGTTGACACCAAAATATTTAATCTACTGACAGCCTTAATTATTGCATACCAGAAATGTTCTTCCCTGGAAGTTGAAATACATTTTAAAATACATTGTTTTGTTTTTTTAAGGAAAAACTAACTGAAACTAAATTAAAATTCTGATTTAGTTTGAAATGATTATCCATACGTGTAATAGTTAATAATAAGTAATCATGTTCAGCATCATAAGAACAGACACTCGTTTCAGCCCAGCTTCTTTTGTCACATCTATTAGAATTCTACAGATAAAATTCTCAGAGGCATATTTCTGTATATCTGAGCAGGTGCAGACACACTGAGACTTTGGACCATGCTTGTTATTTCCATCACACACTATGGAAAGCAAAGAAAAGGGACACAAAGATCCCACAGGTGTGACCTTTTTCAGAACCTCTTCTCATAGCACTGTTCTTAAGTTTTAATGCAGTATAAGGCAGTTTGAAAACCATCAAAATGTCACCAATTATAAAATACCTGCCATATTTTTCTTCTCTGATTGCTACATAATTATCTTATGTGTAATTTCCATCCTTAATCATTATAATAAAAGCGTGGAGTTATGCATATTACATTTAATACGCATACTAATTGGTTTGAACGTTAAATAAGACAAGGAAGAATATTTCTCAGTGTCTGGATATGAAGTCATATGAAAGAGACAAGACCTCAGACCTTCCAAAATGCCAAGATCTTCTAAATTTCACACTTTCACACGTATTTTTTGGCAAGTTAGCTTGGTAGAAAGCGCTACCAATTATGTTACATAAGACAGATAGTATTACTGCAGAATTAATGTGTTTCTTAAATGTTGAATGATGTATGATCTATGGGGTTTGATGAATGAATATACATATAATGCTAGACTTGAATAAAAGAGTAATTTATTGAGCACCAAAGACAGCGAGAGAGGCGGGAAGAGAAATATGACTTTTCTTTCCTATAAGATGCAATCTTTCACATTTTGTTTTTATCTGACAGATATTAAAGAATCAACTGCAATCTGAACAACTTCAAAAGCCACTGCCATAAATTATTTTTATGTATTTTGTGTATTTGTGTGTGTGTGTGTGTCCAATGTCAGCGGTGTCTAAAAACAAGCAAATAAATAAAATCTATAGCTTAATATAAGGCTGTTAGAGATAAAGTAAAGCTATGTCCACGTGGAGCCACACGGGACGGAGATGCGCTCTCTATTTGATTTTAAAGGACATTTATATATTTATTTCACTGTCCTAACTTATGAATCAGATCTTTTCAATTAACAGGTTAATCCAGGTTTCATGTTCTCAGAGCGTCTCACTGACTCAAGGATCCAGTCACTCATTAAAGATAGATGTAAACAACCCGGCGAGCTGATCAGCACAGGACCGCAGGACACGACCTGAAATACCATCTGGCCCGGCAGCTTTCCTGACGTCCACACGCTTGAGTGCCCTCCGAACTTCATCCTCCGAGACAGAGATCACGTGATTGTTGCTGCTCTGAGTAATTCCCTCTGACACGTCACTTGGCGGAGTCGCACTGCCACGATTACAATCAAAGTGAGCGTAGAAAGAGTTTAACTCGTTCACGAGCAACGGATCAGCGCTCACCTCTGCAGAGGATTTAGATCCAAAAGAGCAGTCCCTGCCACATGCGCCGCGAGTCGTTGAGTTGGAAATGAGACTCCACTCGGTCTTTATAACGGAGCTTTGCAGCTTTAACTGCGTGTCGGAGAGCATAGCAGGATGATTTGTAGTCATTCATATTCCCCGATAGGAGACCGGCGTTGTAAGCGGCAGTGCGTGCGTTCACTGCAGTGCGGATTGAATTGTCCACCCACGGTTTCTGATTTGAGAAGGACGTTATTGTTATTGTTTGCGTGGCTTGCTCTGTAAGCGTTTTGATGAAGCAAAGCGCCACGTCTGTGAACTCGCTCACGTCAGATGAACTTGCCCGGAACATGTCCCAGTCGACGACATCCAGAGCTGCCTGAAGCGCGGTCTCTGAATGGGGTGACCAACGCTTAACTTCCCGCCTCACCAGGGGTTCCTGAACGAGTCCCCCATTTGGAACAATATTAGGACAAGTAAATAATGGTAGAATATTAATTTTACAGAAATAATCCTTTAATATCGAATAATATAGCACATTCACTCTTATTTGTATGTCTAATATGCCACAAACGCAAAACATTTCTTGTCTCGTCACATTCATTTGTGCATAACATGAATCGTGTAAGATAGCATATTTTCTATTCAATAAACAGAGTGTACTCATGTTGTGCACCTGGCTATATGCACATATTACACGTCCTTTAAATAACACAAAAAATACTGCGCTATTGACTTTAGACCAGGTTTTTGTTGCCAACAATGCGCCTGAACAGACCAGCGGTTTTCAGACCAGCATGCCCATGGGCAAAAAGATGAATTTGCTATTTAAACAACTGGATGTAAAAATTATAACTGTGTTGGGCTGAAACTAGCAAAAAACACTTTGCGCCTGGTGTATGATAGCTAAGACCTGCCTTCTTTGATTTGATTGGTCATCTCAATCATTTTGACATTGACAAGCACTGTTAGACCGCTGAGGCAGACCAGCCCTTTGGGATGAATTAGAGCGGAGACTGCGAGCCAGGCCTTCTCGTCCAACATCAGTGCCTGACCTCACAAATGTGCTTCTAGAAGAATGGTCAAACATTCCCATAAACACACTCCTAAACCTTGTGGAAAGCCTTCCTAGAAGAGTTGAAGCTGTTATAGCTGCAAAGGGTGGGCCAACTCCATATTAAACCCTGCGGATTAAGAACGGGATGTCATTAAAGTTCATGTGCATGTAAAGGCAGGCGTCCCAAAACTTTTGACAATATAGTGTACATCACATTTTATATATTGCATTATACTGTATTTGTACTCAAGGAACATGTAAAAAAAAAAAAAAAAAAAAAAAATTTTCCATGTCATTACACAACAAATCTTTCAGCCTTCAGTGACACAACAGCTATTGTCCATCTGTCACTCGGGCAAAATGACCACCAGGATATTCATACCATGCTTTGTGGTGCAGATCTGGTTTTATATTTTCAATGAGAGAGGGATTGTATTGCTATGTGTAAATAGACCTAGCTGTGCAAATGGATTCACATCTTATTTCCAACAATTAAACTGGCCATCTGCATGAAATGTCTGCCTTTGCAGAGATTTGTTGGAAATCAAAAGAACATTTTACAGTCAGTTCTGTACTATGTACATAATATAAACAAATGAGTTTGAATGAATACAATTCCTGCTAAAGCTTTTGCCACTGCCCTGTTAAAGCGTTATCCCAATTATGATGTGCATTAAAAATACTAACAAATGTAACTAATTTCATTTATTATTCAAATTGTCAATGACCTATATTTTTTATTTATTTATTTCTAATTATGTGCATTAGAAAGACAAAAATATCATTGTAATGGTGCTTTTGACATTGATGATGATTTTAATTTTACTTGGCCTTATGCTTTCATGTGACTTATGGTACAGTAGAAGACATTAGTAAATGGTAATGGTAAAATGGTAACCTTACCAAGAGCGCACCAAACTGTTTATTACAACATCCACAAATAAGTAATTCTCTTGATAACAAGAAATAAATCTATAGGAGTTTCTACAAGAGTAGAAAAAAAAAAACAACAACATTACCTGTTCTTCAGGTCTCAACCCTCATTTAGATTTTTCTCTCTTCTTTGCCATTTGTCTCATTACTCTCCTTGTTCTGCTTTGTTTGAGCTAGAACAACAATCTTGCACACGCGTGTTCTGAAAGCATATCAGAACAAACAATTACATTCCACCAGGCTAGGTCAACTCTCGCCGTTAGTTTAATTCCAAAACCTCTCGGGAAGCTGAGCTGTTTGGGCAGCGATGTATGTGTCACAAAAAAAAAGTGTTTTATTTGTTATAATGCAGTGAAACATGCCAAATTTTCAAGATTTATCACAAAATATTTTTTATTTATGTGATTCAGATACAATAATATTTTGAGTTTCTATTTATTAAACCCATTTCCTTCATTGTTTTAACTCATTTTTTTAATTTCAATGAACTCAACATTTTAAGGCAACCAGGTTACTTACTTTTTTAAGTTAAACCAACAATATTTTTTTACAGTGATGAGTATAGAGTCATACACAGTGTTTGAATTATGGAGTCCCCCGTTCTAATCATATTCCCCCTTATGTTGGCTTCACATAGCAACATCCTAACAACCACATAGCAACACCTTAGTAACCACCCAGAATGCCCTAGCAACCATCCAGAACGATACAGTGTAGAACTACAAACCAAAAGTTTTTAAAGAGGTCAAATTATGCTATTTTAAAAGTTCATTATTTTGATTATTGGGGTTGTAATATGATATTTTAACATGATTTTAATGTTCAAAAACCACATTATTTTTTTCACATACTGTACATAGCTCCTCTATTCCCAGTCTGTCTGAAACACACTGATTTCTACAAAGCCCCTCCTTCTGAAAAGCTCAGAGTGCTCTGATTGGCCAGCTGACCCAGTGCTTTGTGATTGTAAACACACAGTTAATAATGTTGTCGGTTTTACCATATCAGTTCAAGCCCGAGTTGGATTCTGAGAATCTGGATGATCAAGCCAATCGATCAGAATCAACTTTGCAAGCACGAGTGGAGCAGAACGTTTGGTAAGTAGTCTTCGTCAATGTTGTACTCTCCCAGTCCCAGGTTCAGGAAGCTGTCCTTTGTAAAATGCACAAGCAAACATTTAGATTGTACTGCTCAAGAACTGCTTTATAAATAAATTTTAACCCCTGAAAGCAAAAGCATCTTTGCTTTCACATCCAAACACACAGTGTCTCTGCAACATGATGAAAACACTTTAATTCACTGAAACATCACCTTCTTCGCCTATATGCCTTTGGGCGGGAATTATGCTAATAGTTCACATTGTGACGTGGATGTTTAAGGAAGTAATATATGGATTTGGAGGCATTTTAGACAGGTCTGGATCAGTGTTCTCTGTTAGATAGAATAAATCCCTTTGTGGAAGACTGTGGGCCCTATCATACACTCAATGTGTATGTGTATGGTGCAATGTGACTAGTTTTTTGCTAGTTTCAGCCTGACGCAGTTATCATTTTCACGTCCAGCTCCATGTTGTTTAAATAGCAAATGCACTCGTGCCCATCTGTTCACCCATGGGCGTGCTGGTCTGAAAACCAGGTGTGTTCAGGCGCATTGTTAGCGCGTTGCTATTTTGAGAAACTGAAAAAACAGTATTTTTTGTGTTATTTAAAGAGCTGGTTAGTAATATGTGACTATAGGCGGATGCACAAGGTGTGTACACTTTTTAAACATTAAAAATAAAAGGATTACAATGTAAAAGATTATTGTGTACATAAAGATAAAAATGCCTACATGTCATAATGGATAGTGTCTATATTCCGCAATGTAAATAGCGAATCTGCCTATATAACTTGCTTTTAAAGGGAATGGGAGATGAGACTCTGACTGGTTTATTGCACGTTATGCCCAAAACTCACTGATGACTCATTAAGAGACTAGGTACAACCCTTTTGGACCATGTGCCTGGCATGTGCGACCACTTTTTCCATCGTTAAACTAGCAAAAGTGGATTTGGACACACCCTAAGTGCACCTGTGCCGTGTGCTCAGATCGTTAAAATAGGGCCCTAAGAGCTTTGTAACTCATATACATGCACAAACACACTAAAGGAAAAGAAAAACAATTACATGCATCATATGACCCCTTTAAAGTAGAAGTTTTCAAAATGTCAAATAAGGTTAAGGTAGAAAACAATTGTCATTTAGAAATTTGCAATCAGTGTTTAAATAATTGCAAGGCCTGTTTACATGGTGTTGTGATTATACAACCTGACTGCAGAGCCTCGTATTGACTGCCGTAATGGAACACAGAATGAATACATGTGTTTTTGTCCACTCAAGGCACGTAATGAGCCACCTAACAATTTGTCACTGAAGTGGTGCTGGCACTGTGTCAAGATCAGCATCCTGCTCCACCAGGGCTTTGTGGTTTACAATACATGCCATAACCTGGGGCTGTTTCAGTTCACACCTTCGTATAATATATAAGAGGGATGTGGAAAAGGCTAAACAGTTTTGGCTTGCTGTCTGCAACTGGGGTTACTGAGTGTTACACTCAACTCCAGGGCTTGACATTAACACCCGCCAAGCCGCCAGGATTTCAGCGGTAGCGTGTAACACAGTCACTCTTACTAGCCACTTTGGCAGGTTGAATTTTATATATAAAGCATATTTCAGGTGCTTTTTTAAAAGACTACACTCTAAAAATAATGGTGGGTTGTTTCAACCCATGTTTGTGTCAGATATGGATGAACCCAACTGTTTAAACCAACGGTTGGGTTTGTCTATTTGACACAAACATGGGTTGAAACACTGAAATGTAGTGTTGTCAAAAATAGTGATTTTTCGCTACATATTGATACTGAAATAATGCTTCCAATACTTCTTTTCCGCAAAATAGACACATGATACCAGCTGTGCTTTCTCACTCTCTCATCTCTCCGACAGTGAGTGACACACAAACCCACCTCCCCTCACTCACTCGCTTCATTTGCTCTGGATGAATATTGTTGGTGTTACAGGACTTGAAATTTGCCATGTGATTGTGTGTATTGCACATAATTTAGTGTGTGCACATAAAGTCGCCTCTCTGTACTAAATTGAGTTATTTTTCGCTGCTTATTGTGCTTGAACAGTCAAATACACACAAAATAATGTCAAAATTCCGGAGTACAACAGTCAGTTCTATTTGAATTGAATGTAAACAGTTGAGAAAGAAACGCATGTGTAACAGTATAATGGATCCGTGTGTCGTCTTAAAGTGACAACAGCCTAATATAGGCCTACCTGCTGCCAGTTGAGATAATATAAAAAATATATATCTATAAGACCCATGGTATACCCATGGTATCGATGTCAAAGTTGTGGCCAGTGAAAATGCTGAGTGGCTATAACTTTGGAAAACCACTAGCCACAGTGTCTGGTGAGCAAAAAAGTTAAAGGATTAGTTCACTTCAAAATGAAAATGTCCTGATAATTTACTCACCCCCATCTCATCCAAGATGTTCATGTCTTCCTTTCTTCAGTCGAAAAAATATATATATATATATATGAAAAAAAATATATGGATTTTTCTCCATATAATGTGTTTCAATGGGAACCAAAATGTTGAATCAAATCAATGCAGTTTTAAAGGGCTCTGCACGAGCCCAGCTGAGGAATAGGGTATTATCTAGTGAAACCGCTGTCATTTTCAAAAAAACAAATAAAGAAACAAATTGAAATGTATATACTTTTTAACCACAATTGTTTGTCTTGTGCTGGTCTGCGATGCGCCAGGCATTACGTAATCACATTGGAAAGGTCACGCTAGACGTAGTCTTCACACCATATATACGTATACATATCTATGCTTTGCACGTTCGCTTGGGGCGGTACTTCCACCTACATCCACCGTAACCTTTTCAACGTGATTACGTAATGCCTGGTGCGTCGCAGACCAGCCACAAGACAAACAATTGTGGTTAAAAAGTATAGGCTATACATTATTTTTAACTTTTTTTTTTTGGTGAAAATGACAGATCGTTTCACTAGATCCTCATCTGGGATCGTGCAGAGCCTCTGAAGCCATTCCTTTGAAACTGCAGACAACATTTTGGTCACCATTGAAGTCCATTATATGGAGAAATGTTTCCCTCAAAAAACGTATTTTCTTTTCCACTGAGGAAAGAAAGACATGACCATCGGGGTGAGTAAATTATCAGGAAATTTCATTTTGAAGTGAACTAATCCTTTAATGTCAAGCCCTGCTCAACTCCATCACAAAGATCCTCTTCTGAAATGAATTATAAAGGAGAAGTGGAAACCAGGACAATGGAATGAAATAAACATCAAAATAAGAGTCTTAGTGCAGAAAAACACAAGCAAACTGTGACATATACTGTAGTTTCACAACAACGTTTATTAAAGGAAATGGCTTTTGTTTTTAACAGTGAAAATATTTTATTTCTGTTTTTTAGCCAAGACTTTGTCCATACAGAAAGTCGCTTTCAGAAATAAACTTACCCTTGGAAACATTCCTTGGAGTAAAAAAAAAAAAAGACAAAAAGTGAGACTGCTCATGGTCTCGTATACTACTGAAGAAGTTTGTAACCTTTTTAACTTGTACAAGTTCATACTTCATTAAATACATAAGAGCAATGAGGAAAAGGGTAAACAGATTTGGGTCTCTGTGCAGAATGAAGTTTCAAGCAAAAGATTGTTCTCTAGTTCCTCCCAAAAGAATGTTTGATTGCATTATTGAAGGACAGCAATGCAATGTTTGCTCAGAGCACCAAATATTATGTTCTGTGAAAAGTATCAAATAACATTATGGGAAACAAGCACTGATCACTTATACTTTAGCACTGTGTACAGTAAACCCGATATCACTGCAAACATGCTTTTCTCACTTAGTTTTTTTGTTTTGTTTCCAGTCCAAATATCTAAAAAGTCTTGAATCAAGATGCATTTACTAAAGTAGCTATTTTGTCTTGTTTTCTGGAGAAAATTAGGTGAGTTTTTGCTTAAAGCAAGCAACATTATCTTCCAGTGGGGTAAGAAAAATAATCTTGTCTCTGTTTGAATTAAGATTGTTTTTCTTACATCATTGGCAGATCATTTTGCTTTTTTAAGCAATAACTCACTTAATGTTTGATTTATTTCCCAAGGAAATAAAGACCATAATATCTTATGATATAAGATACGCACTTTATGGCGTGAATATGACACACTCTTGGGTAGGATGGGAGTGCGTATCATATGCATGGCAAAACTCATTTTGGTGTATACATTCCACAATATTGCACACTCGTATTATTGACATGCATTTCCGTGTGATCAGGCTCAATTGTCACGGTATGTCACGGTTTCTTATTCATGTTTTTCATGTTCACTGTCATGTTCTATGTCATGTTTTACTGGTTTGTCATGTGATTCCTTCTTCTTCTTCTTTGTATTTTACGGTTGGGTCATGTGATTCCCATGACCTCGTGTGTTCTTGTGCCATGTTGTCATTGGTTCATTGTTTAATCACTGTTCACAGGTGTCCCTTGTCTAGTCATTAGTCTTTGTGTATTTAAGCCCTCATGTTTGCCATGTGTCCTTGTCTAGTATTGAATGTCAGTGTAATCTGCTGTATGGTGAGGTTTCTGTGTAGCCATGCCAAGTCTTTGTTTTATGTTTCGGATCTTTTTGTATAAACTGCACTTGGGTTCTGCAACTTGCCTGCAGTGGACCTTCCTGTTACAGTAATAAGAATGTGACACTGTGTTTACGACATGTTCTAGAAATAATATACTAAAACTGAAATATACATTGAAACAAGACAAGACAAAATGCATGTTACAAATAATGATCGGGAAAAAAAGGAAGGAAAATATAATTGTAGAGAATTTTTGTGGCTCATTTTCTGCAGTAGCATATTTAACATAACGTGTCAAACTATGTATCATTAAAAACCAAATTCCATGGTTGATTGCTTCAGCTATGTTTGCAGAATACCATGTCTTTTTTGAAAAACATCAGAGGCTTAATGTTCAGTGTAACGCAAATGTCAGCTTAAAAACAATCGTCATGGTTTAGTCCATTTATAGAGTCTTTGGCTGGAAATAAGTGAATGAACAAAAGCACTAACATCTATAGACATTAAAGGTTATCTTTTGGTCATACACTATTTATAGTCTTACAACTGCAAGAGTGTGTCTCATTCTAGAAATTTGATATTCCTTTTAGTGTACCACCAAAAGAGAGTCTGCACCTGGATTAGTTATCAAGAAAGATTTATCAAAGAGCATCAATTAATAGCAGCTCTTTTCATAAGGAGGTACTGTGTGAGAGAACTGTCAATGTGAGTTGACAGCTCCATATCCATGTGGTAACATGCATTTTGAATAACATTCATGCATGTGCAAGGAGCTCTTTGATTTGAACTTTTTGAATGACCCTGAACCACCAAATAAAAAAAATACACTCAGTTGCACAATCAAACAGCAGGTCTATTCAGATTGCCAAGCTGTAGCTGGTTCAGTTTCAGAAATGCAATATTACATTTCAATCAATTTCTTTTTAGACATTCAATTTTTTTTCTACCCAAATCCTGGGTTGAGCTCTTTGGGTACATTTTTGTGGTTATTTTTTGAGTGTTTGGGTTGTTTTTGTGTTACCCAGATCCTGGGTTAGACATAACTCAGTGTTTGGGTAGTGTAATGAAGTTTGTAATAAGGAAGGAGGCGGTAACCGGCGAACATTTAAAGACTTTAATAAAATAAAATAAAATAAAATAAAAACACAACGTAAAGTCCAGGCCTGGTCCTCTCTCGTCCTTCACTGGTGTCGCTCATCCTTATATGCCTCCGAGCAGGGAGAGGGCTCGAGACCGGTGTGCCTCGCAGGTGATTCTCAATCACACACAGGTCTCGCTCGCTCCTCCCACGTCTCTCGTTCATCAACCTCGCCACAGGCAGTTTTTGTGTTTGTGTTACCCCGGTCAGACGTAACAACTCAGTGTTTGGGTAGTTTTTGTGTTACCCAGATCCTGGGTCTGACGTAACAACCCAGTGTTTGGGTAGTTTTTGTGTTACCCAGATCCTGGGTCTGACGTAACAACTCAGTGTTTGGGTAGTTTTTGTGTTACCCAGATCCTGGGTCTGACGTAACAACCCAGTGTTTGGGTAGTTTTTGTGCTACCCGGATCCTGGGTCTGACGTAACAACCCAGTGTTTGGGTAGTTTTTGTGTTACCCGGATCCTGGGTCTGACGTAACAACCCAGTGTTTGGGTAGTTTTTGTGTTACCCGGATCCTGGGTCTGACGTAACAACCCAGTGTTTGGGCAGTTTTTGTGCTACCCAGATCCTGGGTCTGACGTAACAACCCAGTGTTTGGGTAGTTTTTGTGTTACCCAGATCCTGGGTCTGACGTAACAACCCAGTGTTTGGGTAGTTTTTGTGCTACCCAGATCCTGGGTCTGACATAACAACCCAGTGTTTGGGTAGTTTTTGTGTTACACATATCTTGGGTCAGATGTAACAACCCAGTGTTTGGGTAGTTTTTGTGTTTGTGTTACCCAGCTCCATGGTCAGACGTAACAACCCAGTGTTTGGGTAGTTTTTGTGCTACCCAGATCCTGGGTCTGACGTAACAACCCAGTGTTTGGGTAGTTTTTGTGTTACATATATTTTGGGTCAGATGTAACAACCCAGTGTTTGGGTAGTTTTTGTGTTTGTGTTACCCAGCTCCATGGTCAGACGTAACAACCCAGTGTTTGGGTAGTTTTTGTTTTTGTGTTGTTTTGTTTTTATGGAGTCAGTCACAGCATTTTTCGGCTACGAGAGAAATGCAGGGCGGTGATCTGAAGTTAGAAGTTCCCCCGCTGAACTCGACACAAGCTCCAGCACGAGATCCAGCGCCGCTACTGTGGAAACGAGACAACAGAGACTGGTCAATTACACTTCAATTACTTCTAAATGTTTAATCTTCAGTTCTAATATTTGTTAAACGAGCTTAAATGTAGGTAATATGTATTAAAAATTATATAAAATATGGAATGACGAAAATGAAAGAATTATCATGCAAGCCAGTGGTTGTGTGGAATATTTTAAAAAAATTTAGAGGATTAAGTTAATCCGTAAACATTAATTCTTGTATAAAGTAAAAAACAAAAAAGCTTGCCCTTGGGTTAAAAACTAGAAGCCCTTGGGTTAAAAACTACCCAAATTGGGACATTTTTAACCCAGTGTTTTTTAGAGTGTATATAATCTTTTTTTATACCATGGTCTTTCTAAATACTCAATTCTGATTGGCTATAAGGTGTGCAATACAAATCATTTAATGCACAGATAGTTCCAAGTCAGTCTAAACACTGTTCTGTATTAATACACTGCTTTTATTGATGCACACATACATCACTCGCACATACAGAAACATTCAGGACACGTCATGCATTAGAATGCACAGATAGCCATGGATTATTCCTTACATATCTATGTTAGAAAGAATTACAGAGGTCGTGTTTTGCTCATAGGTTTAGCAGTTTGGTGTTGCTTTTGCCTTAATTTTTGCTGATGAGAGTCGTGACCATGTGCTACTTTTAGAGTCACATTAATATAAATGTATTATTCTGATCCATTGCATCATTAACAAAGCCCCAAATTACTTTCCGTGTGTTTTCAAAGTTGTTGGTTTTCAAGGTTTTGTCAGAAATATCCAAACTATCCCAGGATGAAGCCTAAAATACATCAGCATCCAAGCATGCAAGCCTTGATAAGCTGAAGGAAAAGGATGCAGAGACAATGCAGAGGCATTGAAGTGTTTTAACAAACAGCGCTTGCTGCTTTTTTCTCCCTGTCAAACTAGATGGAGGTATAAAAAAAAATGTTGTTTGTCAGACTAGCAGGTCCAGTTCATTCTGGGTGTGCCCTGACCTTTTCAAATGTGATTTCCAAGAGCCTTTCATTCATGATAGGTCTTCTCCAGAGGAGTGCGGCCAGTGGCAGTCCTCCTCAAAAGGAAAGGTCAATTCTCAGAACATCCTGAGCTGCAGAAACACAGGAGCTGTTTTCCATGTGGCAGAGTGAAGGAGAAGCATACCGAGGCGGTGAATAATGTTACCTCTGACGTAAAGGAAGTGAAGACAGGTGGACAAAGCCTGTTAAAATGGAATTGTCAGGACTGGCTGGGAAAGGTGTGAGACCTTATTGGTGATCTTGGTTTCTTTTCTACACCATTTAAGTAATATCTGAATCATATCACCTTGTATAATTTTAGAATCCCAATTTATATTAGGTGTTCTTAACCACTATGCATTTACATGATAAAATCATCCCTCCCTCACACTTTGTAATAAATCCTTCCCTCGTGGGTCAAAATGATCCGTAGCCCTAAAATTATACTTTGTGTGTGTGTGTGTGTGTGTGCAGAAAGCTTATTTCATTTAATAATAATAAATAATATTTCATTACATTTATATAGCGCTTTTCTGGGTACTCAAAGCACTCTACATATAGAAGGGGGGAATCTCCTCAACCACCACCAATGTGCAGCATCCACCTGGATGATGCGACGGCAGCCATATTGCGCCAGAACGCCCACCACACAGCTGATTGGTGGAGAGGAGACAGTGATGAAGCCAATCGGTATATGGGGATTATTAGGAGGCTATGATGGACAGAGGCCAATGGGCAAATTTGGCCAGGATGCTGGGGTTACACCCCTACTCTTTTTCTGAAGGACATCCTGGGATTTTTAATGACCACAGAGAGTCAGGACCTCGGTTTAACGTCTCATCCGAAGGACGGTGCTCTTTGACAGTATAGTGTCCCCATCACTATACTGGTGCGTTAGGACCCACACAGACCACAAGGTGAGCGCCCCCTGCTGGCCTCACTAACACCTCTTCCAGCAGCAACCTGGTTTTCCCAGGAGGTCTCCCATCCAGGTACTGACCAGGCTCAGCCCTGCTTCAGTGGGAAACCGGTCTTGGGTTACAGGGTGATATGGCTGCTGGCCATTTATGTGGCCATTTCATTTTAATAATATTTTTAATGCTTTAAAAAAAAAAAAATGTACCTTTACATTACTGGATTTTATCAATAAATATTAAATAATATTTTAAGCACGTTCTTTACACTTTCAACTTAAAGGCACAATATGTATGATACTTGGATTAAAATATCCAAAAACCACTAGAACAATGTTATATATTTATGTGTACTTACATTATCCCAAATGTTTCCAAGAATGTTTAAATACAGAGAAATAAGCGATTTTAACCAGGACACAGATCATGTCTGTGTGTCGCCTATTAATGACATTATACCCGCGTTACCCTCGTTTTCCAGTTTTATTTTGTAGAAACCATGGAAACACCAAAGATGCTTTAATATATGATGTGTTTCATTAGACAGGTGAGCAACTGTTTGGATACATTAGTCGACAGAAAACTAATAATTGTTGTATAGCACAACACAGTTAGTCTTATTGTTTAAATCTCGTTTTCTTGATTTACCGCGAGTACCATGTTTTACCATGCCTAATATTGATCTAGCTTACTGCAGTGTACAACAACACATACCCCATATACGCTGGACCAGAAGAAGTTGAAGCGCTTGTCTGCGGCATAATAAAAGCTCTGCAAAATCAAGGCATCATCAAGCTACGCCTTTGTTTGAATAAGTGACCTCTAGCAGCGAAAAATTACATATTGTGGCTTTAAATTCGAAATATTTGAATTTAAATATACTTTTAATTCAGCTCAAAATAGCTCACATTTGGGTGTCTTTGCCGACCTATTGTGAATGAATGAATGAATGAATAAATAAATAAATAAACAAATAAATAAATATATATATATATATATATATATATATATATATATATATATATATATATATATATATATATATATATATATATATATATAAATATATATATATATATATATATATATATATATATATATATAAATATAGCCTTTACTTAGAATTTTTAGCATTTTTAGGTTTTCTGTGAAGCATTCCTCCCATTCCATTCATTCCTATGGGGTCAAATTGACTTTTATTACTTTTAAATTTCAAGCACAAAAAAGCACTCCTCAGATCAAATCCAGGATTTTTTTTTTTTTTTTTGTGCATTCATGGTTTAAGTGGTCAACACATTTCTTATGGTCTTGGAACACTCAGATGAACACTCAATTAAAAAAATAATAATAATAATAAAAAAATATATATATATATATATATATATATATATATATATATATATATATATATATATATATATATATATTATATTAGTTTCGTGTCAAAATGACCTGAGCGAAAATGAGGGTAATTCAATGTGTTTTTACTATCTACATGTATGTTGATCTGTAAAACTCAAATTTGCATTTATTTTTATTTATTTTTTTGCAAATTTGCTTGCAGGCCTAAACCTTGAAAACTAGGGTGACACTTTATCTTACAGTGTCCTTGTTACATATGTTACATGTAATAACAGTAAGTTATGCATAATTACATAAAACTAACCCTCAACCAAACCCTAATCCTAGCATAATCCTATAGTAATACATGTTGTTAATTAATATTAGTTAGTACTTAAATATATAATACACTGTAACAATGACACCTTAAAATAAAGTGTAACCAAAACTAATTAGCATTGTAGCACTTCCAGTTCCGTTGTCCTGAAGTTGATGTATTTTTTTTTATTTATTATTATTGTTATTATTATTATTTTTAATAAAGATAAAACTTAAAACCCAAGATTTGGAAGATGCATTTTATTCTATGACATGAAATATATCACTAATCAGACACAAATATCTTAAAGGCACAGCAGTTTAAACATGGCTTTTAATTCTAAGGGTCAGAGAGTGGGTGAAAATGGTCATGAAAAGTTTTGACTGCTTTTGGCACAAAAGTTTTATTCATTATAAGTGGACCTCAGGGAAGTAAACAAAATATTAAAAGATGTATCATATGACCTCTTTAACTGTTATAAAAATGTTGCCTTTGATTGCTTATGTTATATAAATTTGACCATGTAAAAGTTTGTTTTCATGAGTCATGTTAAATTTCATTAATTAAATTTGTGCTTCCATTTGAAGAGATATTTTTGTTCCTGTGGCTGCATATTTTCCCATGATGACCACGGTGTCATACAGTAAGGTAAGGTAAAACATTAATGATATGACTTTTTATTATCATATATCAGAAATTACCAGATTTGAAGATGACATCTACACTATATTGCCAAAAGTATTGGGACACCCCTCCAAATCACTGAATTCAGGTGTTCAATCACTTCATGGCCACAGGTGTATAAATCAAGCACTAGGCATGCAGACGCTTCTACAAACATTTGTAAAAGAATGGGTCGCTCTCAGGAGCTCAGTGAACTCAAGCGTGGTACCGTAATAGGTTGCCACCTGTGCAATAAGTCCATTCGTGACATTTCCTCATTACTAAATATTACAAACTACGAATTATGCTTCTCTGTCTGGCAATCTGATGGACAAGTCTGGGTTTGGCGGTTGCCAGGAGAACGGTACTTGCCTGACTGCATTGTGCCAAGTGTAAAGTTTGGTGGAGGGGGGATTATGGTGTGGGGTTGTGTTTCACGGGTTGGGCTTGACCCCTTAGTTCCAGTGAAAGGAACTTTTAATGCTTCCGCATACCAAGACATTTTGGACAATTTCATGCTCCCAACTTTGTGGGAACAGTTTGGGGATGGCCCCTTCCTGTTCCAACATGACTGCACACCAGTGCACAAAGTGTCGGTCCATAAAGACATGCATGAGTGAGTTTGGTGTGGAGGAACTTGACTGACCTGCACAGAGTCCTGACCTCAACCTGATAGAACACCTTTGGGATGAATTAGAGCGGAGACTGTGAGCCAGGCCTTCTCGTCCAACATCAGTGCCTGAGCTCACAAATGTGCTTCTAGAAGAATGGTCAAAAATTCCCATAAACACACTCCTAAACCTTGTGGAAAGCCTTCCCAGAAGAGTTGAAGCTGTTATAGCTGCAAAGGGTGGGCCAACTCCATATTAAACCCTACAGATTAAGAACGGGATGTTATCAAAGTTCATGTGCATGTAAAGGCAGGCATCCCAAAACTTTTGGCAATATAGTGTATATGGCCATTTCTAAATAAAAGTGGTCAGATCTGCTTCCTCCTTATCTGTAAATGTGATGATCCTTTCGGGGTTATGGGAGATAATCATGAGCTTGTGGAGTATGTGACTTCCACTCCACAGTAGGTTTAATTGACTCTGTCCCAGCTGGCTCTCAATGGCAAAATGAGACAAAACTTATCACCAACTCAATTAAGAGTTGGGAACTATGGGTCATGCCCAGGTGGTGCAGTTGGTGCCCCTGAAGTATTCATCACATACTGCTATGACTATTGGTACCTCTGGCTTTCTCACTGCCTGTGTCCTGGCACAGTCATCAAGGTAATTGGATGACTTCAACAACAAATGAAATTCTCTGCACATCTACTGCAGGGGCTTTGCTGACCTTTGAAGAGAAAATGGTAAAACATTTCACCATTATAAGGGAATACAGCTTCATCAACCCCAGATCCAGATTCATATTAAAATAATAATTTACTCAAAAATGAAATTAATAAAATAAATTCTATACCATCATATCATTCCAAATCTTGGTCTATGCTGAGACCAAAAAACAACAAAAACAAAAAAAAACAACAACAACAACAATAAAAAACATTAAAATAAATGTAAATATAGACATATAATTGAATTCACATTCAAAACTGGTGTCATCGGTCCATCAAAGACTATTATTTGGAACAACATGAGAATTTTCATTTTTGTGTTTACTCTCATTTTAATTTCATGCATTATATAAACACATTAATTAAACAGATAATTATGTGTTAAATTAGAAGATTTTCTTAATAGTCTAATACCATGTGTAAACCTACAATCAATTACTACACAATACTAAAAAGAATAACTGTTGATAAATATGCTCCGAGATGCAATAGTACATATTTCACAGCCGATAAGGGATGTGCCCTGGCTGCCAAACAGCACATCACTAGAGCACATGTTCCTGGCAGAGAAATGTTATTGCATGCTGCGCTGCCAGTCGTTAGAGAGCTGAGAATAGATGCGTTGGCTTCTTTCCAAACCTTGCACCTGGAAATGGGCTATCATCAGGCAGGAATAGGCTAGACAGGGGGAAAGCTTTTATTACCACAGCCTTATTGGCTACATTTTATCAAGGTCATTTATCTATATAGTTCATTACTTATGGCAGATTATTACTCATTATGACTTTACCTATTATAACTTATTAACACTACATGCAGATCAGTATTACTGTATTTGAATTATAAGTAAAAAGCCAACATTGCTTTTCAGTGATAATTTTTCAATGGTAGTAATACACTTTTACAATTATACCTTTGCAATGATAATACAAAAAATGGATGTTTAGATCCATTGGGCCTCATTCATTAAACACGAGCAGAAGAATTTTGGGACCTATCATACACAAACATTAAAAATAAAAGGATCCCTCTCTGGAGAAGCGTTCAGTCTTTCCGCTCGCAAATTCCACCATGTAAATAGCGAATCCGCCATGGTGCAAGCGCAACTGGCATTTAAAGGGAATGGGAGATGAGACTCTGATTGGTTTATTGCACGTTACGCTCAAAACACACCCATGACTCATTAAGAGTCATGACCTCTTCCCTTCCCTAAGAGTCACAACCCTTTTGGACCATCACTCAATTCTGACTTTATATCTCTCAATTCTGACTTTATATATATCAATTCTGACTTTATATCACTCAACTCTGACTTTATATCTCACAGTTCTGACTTTATATATATCAATTCTGACTTTATATCTCACAGTTCTGACTTTATATGACACAATTCTGACTTTATAACTCGCAATTCTGACTTTATAACTCGCAATGGCGCAGTTATATCTCGCAATTCTGAGAAAAAAAGTCAGAATTGTGAGATAAAAAGACGCAATTATGTTTTACAATGTTTTATTTAAGCTTCCATAGATTTCATTTATATTTAGACTTTTCCTTCCAAAATGTTTGTTTGTTGCAGCAAGAAAACTGATTTGTTGTCTACAACATGGTGTAACATCCGTGAATGTCATTAATTTCGCAAATGTTACTAGACAGCCAGTAGAGGAAACGCCCACTGGCAACATGCGGTAACAAAGTCATAGTGTGAATGTAGCATTATGCAAATTACATATATATATACATACACACTCACCTAAAGGATTATTAGGAACACCATACTAATACTGTGTTTGACCCCCTTTCGCCTTCAGAACTGCCTTAATTCTACGTGGCATTGATTCAACAAGGTGCTGAAAGCATTCTTTAGAAATGTTGGCCCATATTGATAGAATAGCATCTTGCAGTTGATGGAGATTTGTGGGATGCACATCCAGGGCACGAAGCTCCCGTTCCACCACATCCCAAAGATGCTCTATTGGGTTGAGATCTGGTGACTGTGGGGCCATTTTAGTAAAGTGAACTCATTGTCATGTTCAAGAAACCAATTTGAAATGATTCGAGCTTTGTGACATGGTGCATTATCCTGCTGGAAGTAGCCATCAGAGAATGGGTACATGGTGGTCATAAAGGGATGGACATGGTCAGAAACAATGCTCAGGTAGGCCGTGGCATTTAAACGATGCCCAATTGGCACTAAGGGGCCTAAAGTGTGCCAAGAAAACATCCCCCACACCATTACACCACCACCTCCAGCCTGCACAGTGGTAACAAGGCATGATGGATCCATGTTCTCATTCTGTTTACGCCAAATTCTGACTCTACCATCTGAATGTCTCAACAGAAATCGAGACTCATCAGACCAGGCAACATTTTTCCAGTCTTCAGCTGTCCAATTTTGGTGAGCTTGTGCAAATTGTAGCCTCTTTTTCCTATTTGTAGTGGAGATGAGTGGTACCCGGTGAGGTCTTCTGCTGTTGTAGCCCATCCGCCTCAAGGTTGTGTGTGTTGTGGCTTCACAAATGCTTTGCTGCATACCTCGGTTGTAACGAGTGGTTATTTCAGTCAAACTTGCTCTTCTATCAGCTTGAATCAGTTGGCCCATTCTCCTCTGACCTCTAGCATCAACAAGGCATTTTCGCCCACAGGACTGCCGCATACTGGATGTTTTTCCCTTTTCACACCATTCTTTGTAAACCCTAGAAATGGTTGTGCATGAAAAACACAGTAACTGAGCAGATTGTGAAATACTTGCATGCCCGCCTGGCACCAACAACCATGCCACGCTCAAAATTGCTTAAATCACCTTTCTTTCCCATTCTGACATTCAGTTTGGAGTTCAGGAGATTGTCTTGACCAGGACCACACCCCTAAATGCATCGAAGCAACTGCCATGTGATTGGTTGATTCGATAATTGTATTAATGAGAAATTGAACAGGTGTTCCTAATAATCCTTTAGGTGAGTGTATATATATATATATATATATATATATATATATATATATATATATATATATATATATATATATATATATATATATATATATAATTTGAAGTAATTTGCATAATATGTTTTAGTTGAGTGCAGTTTAGTTAACAATAATAGTTAATATGCAGCTATCTGAGTTCAAAGAAAAGCATTCACCTTAAAAATATATATCTTAATAAATAGTTATTTCCTTAATAAATGGAAATGAATAAATCTCAAGCGTATTTAATAAGGATTTCGGTTTAAATGAGAGGTTTTACCATGTCACGCACCAGCTCCTCTGAAGAAACGCATGACTCTCTCTGAAGTCTTATCTACACCATTGCTCATGAGATTTCCAGCACTGTTCAAAGGATTAGAAAAGAAGAGTTACTGCGTGCTGATGATTATTTGATTTATTCATGATATCAAATTATCATGTGCCCCATAATTTCACTGCGTGTCTATTGGCTATAATAACCGCTTCTCCAATAACTGCTACTCAGTTCAATCTTATGATCTTTTTGATTTATTTGATATTGCTTTCTTCAAGGCTAGCCTGAGAAACTAGGTGATAGATGATTAGCATTTATTGGAGAAGCCTTGAAGAGCGCATAAGTGCTGCTATTGTTGTTAGCTCCTTTGCTGCTAATTATTTAACAGCACCTGGATTCCTATTCATCCTTACCAGCGATTTCCCCCGAGATAGAGTTGCAGGAATGATCAGGCCTTGAGCACTTCTGAATTGCCCCAAAGTAAATACTCATATGCCAGGTGGTTAGCTCAGGGCATAGAGTGCCAGACATCCAGACAGGTGCTCTGCTCCGAAACAAGACTCCCAGCCTGAGCAATGTATTGAGCGAAACGGCTGTCAGGCTGTTAGAAAATGCTGATATTAGAGGTGTGCACTCTGGGACGACTTGAAAGCAGGCCTCATTTAAAGGTTTCTTCCACGTTGCTTAAGGCAGGGAAAAGGATGAAAACAGCAGACATCACTCATGTGGAGCTTCAGCACCAGCCTCAGCTGCAAACATGATGTGTGACTGGTTGACCACCATACATCAGAAGAAAACAGAGAGATGATAGGAAATATCAAACGAATGCCTCCTCTATGAGAAAAGGAAAGCATGGAAGAAACCACATCTAGAATGAAGCTCTTACTGTGTGCTGTTTACCACCGTGCTGAAGAATAAATTAATTGCATGGCTAAAAATATGCAGACACCTGTTCATTGACAGAGCTAGAGCTTGCTTGCTGTTTGTGTCCATCTCCAAATACTTGCTTCAGCTCTTAAAAAATTATGGCCATCTGGGCATGTGGCAATTTGTGGTCAAATATATAGTATGCATAGTGTGTATTATGTTTGTTCTGCAGAACATAATATATTTAAAGTGTCTGCAATCTTATTCCAGCCCAGTTTAACCCTATGAAGCCTAATATGCAAATTTCTTAAGCCTCTAAATTATCAACATGATCAAACGTTTGTACACAATCTGCTACATGCCTTCTGTCATCTGATTGATAGTTTATACTTTTTTAGTAAGTAAAAGGCCTTTTAGTATGTTTCTAAAATATGTCCTCCTTCAGCTGTGAAATGTTTACATATTTGTATACATTAAACATAAAATTGACATGTATATTGTTAATAATATTTCAATAAAATAAAAATCATTAATATTTCATTACACTGTAGTAGATGTTTTGCCAATGGCCATTTTTTTTTTTTTTCTTCGAAGGATCCATAAAGATTTAAATGGATTCTGGTACCAGTACCCAATCAGCATTTTAAGCATCTCCAGACATAATTTTCTGCATCTCTAGAGTATCACATTTTCTGGAGTATAAATATATGCAAACTATATAATGCATTTAATGTCAAACACGCAAAACACATTTGTTTATTAAAGGTGCTGTAAGCGATGTCACATGTTTTTAGGCCAAATTTTTTTTGTCACATACAGCAAACATCTCCTCACTATCCGCTAGCTGCCTGTTCCCTGAACACACTGTACGTGGTCTCTGTAGTTCGCATAAGCTCCACAAACTGCAACCAAAACAAATGTGGGCAGTCTGGACCACGAAACATAATAACAGTGCTTCAGCCAATAGCCAACAAGAATGATTTGGGGGTGGAAATCATTCTTGTTGGCTATTGGCTGGAGCACTGTTTATTATGTTTCGTGGTCCAGACTGCACCAGTTTGGTTTTGTTGCCGTTTTTGGAGCTTGTGGCGACCACAGAGACCACATTTTTTTACAGTGTGTTCAGCAGACAGGCAGCTAGCGGATAGCGAGGAGATGTTTGCTGTATGTGACAAAAAATGCTTTGGCCTAAAAAACGTGTGACATCGCTTAGAGCACCTTTAAGGATACAAAGTGAGTTTTACATTTATGCTTTGGCAGACGCTTTTATCCTAAGCAGCTCAGATTGCGTTCAAGTTATTCATTTCAGTAGTTCATGCATTTTCTGAAAATCAAAGCCATGGAATTGCCAGCTTCATGCTCTATTGATTGAGCTACAAGAATGAGTTTAAGCCTTCAGCAAATGACAACAAATCAGATCTAGCATTTTCTTTCAGAAACATGTAATTTGATGTCTTGCTCTGAAGCTTTAAAACATTAACATAGACATTTCAAAAAGCAAAAAATAAATAAACAAATAAAAAACGTCAGAATTGTGAGATAAAATGTCATAATTGCCTTCTTTATTTTTTATTATGTGGTGGAAACAAGCTTCCATAAGCTTCAGATCATGTTTGCACATTTATTAATGAGTTTAGTCATATTGGTTATGCAAACCATTGCCTGTAATTTTAAGCATGCTCATGAAAATTTTTGAAAAAATGTTTAACATTCTAACTGTCTAACAAATTTCCTATTATTATATATAATTTTGATATGCTATAAAGAAAGTGTCAACTTCAGCCACATCCCTACATTTCACCTTTGCTCACCACATTCAATAACTCCTTCATTTACAAGTACTGAAATTTGTCATGAAGTTATTTATTTGTTTAAAGCATGCAATACCGCCGTTCCCCATGAATAGAGTATGCAGTCTGCATAAGGCACAGTCTACCTAGGAGGCACCATCTCATGTACCAAGGGCACCAAACAGAAACTATTTTAACCAAGTGGGACCCACCCCTACCAGTTCACCCAATGGACCATCAGTGGCCCTGAAAGCATGTTTTCTCTGGTAGTCTGGTAATCTGCTAATTACAAAGTTGTAAGCACAGGTAGGAATACCTGCAAGGCATTTCTGCCTGACACACCTCCGACGGTGCCATTTGGACTGGCTGCAGAGTCATCACCCTTCGTCTCCCTACCGCCAGTCTTAGGATCCTTCTCTCCCCCACACCGTGTCCTTTCTCCGGAGCCAGAGCCAGAAGCTCCCTTGCTCTGCCATCTCTGCTAGCTCTTTTAGTGTCTTTGACAACCTGGCATCTCTAACAGCTAGATACTTCAGGAGCCGTTGCATGGAGGTTCCAGTGAAGCCTCGACAGCTGACTTCCACTGGGTACGTGACAGCATGCCACCCTGCCTCTGTGCATGCAGCTGATAGGTCTGCATACTTCTCCTTTTTCCTCTCAAAAACAGACTCTAGGCCGTCTTCCCATGGCACAGTCAGTTCAAGCTGGAGGGAGCCGGAGGGAGGTTACGGTGATCTGCTGTGGGAACCTCAGTTGGTGATCAAGGTCAGATCTCAGTTCCCAGTTGCCTTGGGGTGACAGCAAGGACCACTCCTTTGAGGTGCTGCTCAACGCCTCACCCCCTTGCCTCACAAACTGAATCAGCCGTGAGTTGCTGCTGGGCTGGCCCTATTGGCTTCTAATCTGCGTGCCTCGATGACATCAGCTACTTTTCGCAGAACCTGGTCGTGACACCACCCATAACGTCCTTGGGTCAGTGCCATTTTGCAGCTGGACAGAATATGCTGTAAGTTGGGGTTCTGATGGCCATAAAGCTGGCAGGTCTCCTCTGAGCCATACCAAAGGTGCAGATTCTGGGGGCGTGGTAGTGTATTGTGTGTGGCCCTGATTAGGAAGCTCAGCTTTGCCTGAGGCTAAAAGTAATAGTTCATTTACAGTCACTGTAAAGCCTCTGTAGTTATAGTGCCTTGATCAAATTCTTCAGTGTTTTTCTTTGCTTTTTATCACATTTCTGCTATGCGCAAAACTTCTTCTTTCAGAGCAAAATGAAAGGGTTAGTTCACCAAAAAATTAAAAATTATCCCATAATTTACTCACTCTCAAGCCATCCTAGGTGTATATGACTTTGTTCTTTCAGCCAAACACAATCGGAGTTATTGTATATTAAAGAATATTAAAAAAAATATCCTTGCTCTTCCAAGCTTTATAAAGGGAGTGAATGCCCAAAAGCCCAAACAAGCACATCCATCCATCATAAAAGTAATCCATACGGCTCCAGGAGGTTAATAAAGGTCTTCTGAAGCGAAGCCATACGTTTTTGTACAAAAATAAAATCCCTATACACTATACTACCAAAAGTTTTGGGACGCCATACACATGAACTTTAATGACATCCCATTCTTAATCTGTAGGGTTTAATATGGAGTTGGCCCACCCTTTGCAGCTATAACAGCTTCAACTCTTCTAGGAAGGCTTTCCACAAGGTTTAGGGTTTATGGGATTAGTTTATGGGAATTTTTGACCATTCTTCTAGAAGTGCATTTGTGAGGTCAGGCACTGATGTTGGACGAGAAGGCCTGGCTCACAATCTCCGCTCTAATTCATCATGTTCTGTTGGGTTGAGGTCAGGACTCTGTGCAGGCCAGTCAAGTTCCTCCACGCCAAACTCACTCATCCATGTCTTTATGGACCTTGCTTTGTGCACTGATGCGCAGGTATGTTGGAACAGGAAGGGGCCATCCCCAAACTGTTCCCACAAAGTTGGGAGCATGAAATTGTCCAAAATGTCTTGGTATGCTGAAGCATTTAGTGTTCCTTTCACTGGAGCTAAGGGGTCAAGCCAAACCCCTGAAAAACAACCTCACACCATAATCCCCCCCTCCACCAAACTTTACACTTGGCACAATGCAGTCAGGCAAGTACCGTTCTCCTGGCAACCGCCAAAACCCAGACAGATTGCCAGACAGAGAAGCGTGATTGATCACTCCAAAGAACACGTCTCCACTGCTCTAGAGTCCAGTGGTGGCATGGTTTACACCACTGCATCCTATGCATTGCATTGCACTTAGTAATGTAAGGCTTGGATGAGCTGCTCGGCCATGGAAACCCATTCCATGAAGCTCTCTGCACACTGTTCTTGAGCTAATCTGAAGGCCACACAAAGTTTGGAGGTCTGTAGCTATTGAAAGTTGGCGACTTCTGCACACTGTGCATCTCAGCATGCACTGACCCTGCTCTGTGATTTTATGTTTTAAGTTGCTGTTGTTCCCAATTGCTTCCACTTTGTTATAATACCACTAACAGTTGAGCGTGGAATATTTAGTAGTGAGGAAATTTCAGGAATGGACTTATTGCACAGGTGGCAACCTATCACGGTACCATGCTTGAGTTCACTGAGCTCCTGAGAGCGACCCATTCTTTCACAAATGTTTGTAGAAGTGTCTGCATGCCTAGTGCTTGATTTATACACCTGTGGCCATGGAAGAGATGGGAACACCTGAATTCAGTGATTTGGAAGGGTTGTCCCAATACTTTTGGCAATATAGTGTATATAACTTTATAAACTATAATCACTGGCTTCTGGTAACAGCCATATGCAAAGAAAGAGTGACAAAGGTTTTCTTTTGGTTAAATAGAAATTGATAAGTGACTGTTGATGCACTTTGGCATGAAACAATAGCTTGTCTATGAGTATACCATGATACTAAAGCAAATGAGCTTTTACATGATTATAATTGAAACCCTGACACAGTCTCAGTCAGTGAACTTGAAATGAACCTACTGCACAGCAAAGAAAAAAACAAACATTTATTTAGGGTGTCAAAGGTGAAACTTGATTATCACTGAAACAGCAGCTGCTGAAAGTGGTAACCATCTTAGCGGCAGATTGTGACAATATAAAGAAGTTGACAAGATCTCCGTACATTAATGAGCTAGAAGAAAGTGTGTCATGGTTAACACATCCCAGCTTTAGCCTGATAATGATGCATATTTTATTCATATGCAGCAACCGTGCATACTAGGACGCCTTTTCAAAGCATTACAAAACATAAGCACTTCATTTTCACTTTACTTCACTGCAATTGTTGGACTTCTGTGGGCTCTATGGCATCTTTGTCAGGCAGTTAAGCCTAGGCCTTGAGCATTTTGTTTTCTAAAGAAACATTAACTGACTCTCAGGTTAGTGGTGCAGACGGTGCTGTAAACATGGAAAGTTCTTCTGGCACAGATTGTGTGTGCTTCTACTCTTAAAGGATACAGGCCATCAACCTTTCTGTTAGCTTGTCTTACATGAAATAACAGCAAGTTCTGAGTTATTTTTAGTAGAATTATATAAAAAAAAGCAATATATGCATATAAAATCACTTGTGACTGGATTATTGTTAAATTATATCCATGCAGGTTGAAATTAGTAGTCCACAGGCAGTCTTTTTTTTTAATTCGCATCTTTGCGAGAAATTAATGCAAAGTGCTTGTGGGAAATGCATAACCATTAAACTCCAAGAGAAGACCTTTGACCATGTTTACACGTTCTAGAACAGGGCTCAGAAACCTTTTTGACATGAATTGCCATTTTCATTTTTCTTTTTAATCACTGTGCACATCCACTTAGCCACCTGGTGCTGAAAGCTAGACTCAATTTCCCAGCATGCACCATGGCATGAATAAATCATGCAAATTACAGCCATAGTTCAGCTGAAGCATTTAGGGCTCATAATTGAATAAAACAGGCTGATTATGACAAAAGAGAAAAGATTACTGGTAGTTTGCATTTTGAGGGATTTATAAACCGTTAAACAAATCAAACACTTTTATGCTCGGCATGTTTGTCTAAGGTTGACAACCTTTGCTCTAAAATATTTGCATGTTTAGTGCAAGTGCAAGTTTTTCTGTTCAGTCTTGACATGTGGCCTCTCAGTGCTTTAAAAGGAGGTTTGTAAGCTACAGGAATATAGCCTGACTCAGCTTAACTTGAACCCATTTTCATGCCCATTAGGGCCACATATGGAAGGTTTTTTTGCACCAGTAAAAACTCATTATGAATCCTTTTGGGATTTGCTTTGATAATGCAACGAGTAAAGGTTGGGTTTAGTCATTATTTTTAATGCAGTCATATAAAAGTAAAGACCTTATTAGAAAGTATAAAGGATGTTTTAAATGTGAATTAATTTTTACAGTATCAGTGGAAAATGGGCAAAGGAATTGGTTACTCATGGGAGGATATTTGGACAGGGTCTGAGGCTTCTGCTGAGTCTGAACTGGTTGGTTCGACTGATTACTTTATGTTGTTGTACTTTGTTCCATTGTAAGTGGTAATTTACAGCTATATCGCCAACCAACAGCCCGTTTCCTCAAACACAGAGTCAATTTGTTCCTGAGCTAAACTTGCTGAGTAAGTTGATGACAGAATGCACATGCAAAACATGCACATGCCATTGCATTCTATGAGTGGAAAAAACAGCTGAAAACTAATATATATATATATATTGTGGTTCTAAAAATCATCTCTGGTGATGTCTTTTAATCTCCATATAACCCACCATGTGTCAGGTTTATGTAGGGGTGAATTGGGACACCTTGTCCTAGTAATTTCAATGACAAAATGTGTCTTATTCTACCTGAATTCACCTTGTTCTATGGACTCTTATTTTGATATTCTGTTTTCTTTAGTTCCTTTTCCCCTGCTCTGTTTAGTTTCTTTTTCCCTGGTTACTTATTATGTCCTCATTTGTTTCTGTTGTTACTTAATATCACCTGTGTCTCTTTATGTTTGACATGTACTGCCTGTTCAGTTCAGGCTCAGCCTTTTGTCGGTTCTTGTTTATGGAAATAGTGGTTTTGTTTTTCTCTTATGCTTCTCCTATGTTCCCTTGAGTGTTATGGATTATTAATAAAGACTGCTTGTTTGGTTACTCTGTTAAGCCCAGGATACACTGCACGATTTTAGCAGTCCTTTAAGATCATTACAGATCACACTGTGGCCCTGTCCCAAATGGCACCCTAAACCCTCACGGTCTTCCTCTGAGTCCGCACTTTCACAACATAATGTTGCTTTGACTGCTGGGTAGAAGTCCTCTGCGTAGCTCGCAAACTTGCGGGCTCAGCTGAAGTGCGTATAGCATAGCAGGCGCAAAGGGGGCGCTCATGAGCACCCTTCTTTAAGCTTAAATGACAAATGGGACTTATGGACTTAATGGACACTCACACGCAGCTGCCATTGTAAGTCCACAAGATCAAAAGTGCACATGAAGTGTGCCATTTGGGACAGGGCCTGTGTGACATGGATCTATTAAACATGGGTACGGCATGTATGTGTCACAGAGTCAGCCACGGTCACAGCCACAATCATCACCAACTCACCAAGACCCGCCCACTTGTTCACAATCACCAGAATACTGACTCACTACACCTACACCTCACCAGAGACTCTCACTATATATTCACCCAGTCACCATTCACATTGTCTGGTCTCGTTACAGACTCCTTACAGCTCCTTACAGACTCCTTACCGCTCTACCCACCTGTGATCATCCCGTCTCGTCTTCTGTCTTCCGTCCGTCAGCCTGGTTACCGATCTCCATGATCTCCGAGTTCTCCTTCACCTGCAAGATACCAGACTCTGAATCTGCACCAGCACCAGCAAGTCACCATTACCATTCTACAAGTCACCATCTACTTCCATTGCCTGGTTCACGCTGCTACAACAACACTCTACACTGAATAAAGATCACTTATACTTACCTGCTTGTGTGTGCCATTCTGTTCCGTGATAGTATGTAGATTGTACAATGATGACACCTAATGACTCGTAGGTTACAATGTGAGTTTCTATAGAACAATAAAACATCATCAGAATGTGCTAGTGGTAAACAAAAAACCATGGTGAATCACACTTTGGCAGTTGTACTTTTTATGTGTGCTGAAAAAAAGAGGACGGGGTGAAAGAGGAAGAGAAAAGAGCTTGAGGTAAGCATTTTTTAGTTTTAGCTTTTTTTTTGGCTATTCAGTTAGACGTAGGTTGTAGCAGCAAACACACTGTGAGATGATCATACTGACACTGTCGCAGAAAATTATCGCAGGTTATCTTTGGTCGCAAGACCATGACAGTGGCCGTCTTTAACCTCTCTCATTGTACGATGTAGGACCACCGATTAGGATCCGAAAATTGTGCAGTGTGTCCGGGGGTTTTACTCGTTTGTGCATACTTCCCATGATGCAGAGTGGGTGATAAATCAATCAACTTAAATTGATTCGTTTTCATTTATATTTATGCTTTTAACAGGTTTGGCAGAAACTGTTTCTAATAATTTTTGTACTTAAAAGTTCACATAGTTCCTTGTATAGGATTGTGGGTGGAAAAAGCACAATTTTAAGTTAAAATATCACAGCTACAAATGTATATAGAGCCTCTTTACACCATCATCTTGATCTATAGTCTATAAAATTAAAACAGATAAAGCAATTAATCAATGTCTCAAATGTGTTAAATTACAGAAACAAGTCATGCCTTAGTAGTGATTTGTTATTGGTTCATCAGCTTATGCATTACCTTATCCAAAACATGCACTGGGTCCCAATACAAGTGCTAATTAACCAAAATAACACAGTGCTCTCTAATTAACTAAAATGACACAGTGCTAGCTAATTAACTAAAATAACATATCATGAGAACAGCAGGAGCTTAATGAAGCATTTGGAACATTTTAGAAGTGTCATAAGTTTTTCATTTGAATATGTTTTGCACTGTACAGCCTTTGGGAAGTCATTATTCAAGACATATATTTTACTTTTGGTTTTGGCATGAATAGTGTATAGTAGTATACAGCGTGAATCATTTGAAGTCTGTTTTATTGCATTTATTGATTTAATTTTATAGACAGAAAATTATTATCAAGTATCAATATATATATATATATATATATATATATATATATATATATATATATATATATATACAAAATTACATCCAAAATGAATGTTTGTGTTTACATAATATATGTGTGTGTACTATGTATAAATATTATGTATATACACTCACCTAAAAGGATTATTAGGAACACCATACTAATACTGTGTTTGACCCTCTTTCGCCTTCAGAACTGCCTTAATTCTACATGGCATTGATTCAACAAGGTGCTGAAAGCATTCTTTAGAAATGTTGGCCCATATTGATAGGATAGCATCTTGCAGTTGATGGAGATTTGTGGGATGCACATCCAGGGCACGAAGCTCCCGTTCCACCACATCCCAAAGATGCTCTATTGGGTTGAGATCTGGTGACTGTGGGGGCCATTTTAGTACAGTGAACTCAGAGAATGGGTACATGGTGGTCATAAAGGGACGGACATGGTCAGAAACAATGCTCAGGTAGGCTGTGGCATTTAAACGATGCCCAATTGGCACTAAGGGGCCTAAAGTGTGCCAAGAAAACATCCCCCACACCATTACACCACCACCACCAGCCTGCACAGTGGTAACAAGGCATGATGGATCCATGTTCTCATTCTGTTTATGCCAAATTCTGACTCTACCATCTGAATGTCTCAACAGAAATCGAGACTCATCAGACCAGGCAACATTTTTCCAGTCTTCAACTGTCCAATTATGGTGAGCTTGTGCAAATTTTAGCCTCTTTTTCCTATTTATAGTGGAGATGAGTGGTACCCGGTTGGGTCTTCTGCTGTTGTAGCACATCCGCCTCAAGGTTGTGTGTGTTGTGGCTTCACAAATGCTTTGCTGCATACCTCGGTTGTAACGAGTGGTTATTTCAGTCAAAGTTGCTCCTCTATCAGCTTGAATCAGTCGGCCCATTCTCCTCTGACCTCTAGCATCAACAAGGCATTTTCGCCCACAGGACTGCCGCATACTGGATGTTTTTCCCTTTTCACACCATTCTTTGTAAACCCTAGAAATGGTTGTGCATGAAAATCCCAGTAACTAAGCAGATTGTGAAATACTCAGACTGGCCCGTCTGGCACCAACAACCATGCCACGCTCAAAATTGCTTAAATCACCTTTCCCATTCTGACATTCAGTTTGGAGTTCAGGAGATTGTTTTGACCAGGACCACACCCCTAAATGCATTGAAGCAACTGCCATGTGATTGGTTGATTAGATAATTGCATTAATGTGAAATTGAACAGGTGTTCCTAATAATCCTTTAGGTGAGTGTATAAATACACACTCATTTGTTTATACATGTAAGATAAAATCGGTTTATATAAATTATATATATATATATATATATATATATATATATATATATATATATATATATATATATATATATATATATATATATATATTATATACACAATTTACTTATTGAGATTAATACACATTGCTCATATTTACACATTGTACATATTTAATACTCCTTTATATATTTTCACACACACACACACACACACACACACACACACACACACACACACACACACACACACACACACACACACACACACACACTTTTATCTTTCATGTTTTATGGGGACATTCCATAGACATAATGGTTTTTATACTGTACAAACTGTATATTCTATCTCCTAACACTAAACCTACCCATCACAGAAAATGTTCTGCACTTTTACATTTTCAAAAAACATTGCATCGGTATGATTTATAAGCAGTTTTCTTCATGGGAACCAAAACAAAAATGCCCCCATAAGGACACAGATTTCAGATATTGTCATCTTTGTGGGGAAATTTTGTCTCTATTGAGTAGGGTATACCTGAAGCTGTTTTCACAGGAAAATATGCCTTTTAACTTTTCCTTATTAGCTATTATATCTATTGTATTTTATATTTTATGGCTTCCAAACAGAAGCAAAGTATTCTCTATCCCATTTGCAAGTTGAATGTCCAACCCATCTTTATCAGCTCAAGGTACACAGAGAAAAAACAAACAAAACAAAAAAAAAACCATGTATCAGCCTCAGGACCACTGAGAGGCATTCACAGATAACAGAGCAGAAATTTGGGTCACTCGTGTGTCTGAGATACAGCACTGACCCATACTGTTGGGTCACTCTGCTGCTTCCTGTTTCTGCGGTGATGATCCTGACAAAGTCGTGTAGCAGTTAGTCACCACATGAAGAGTTCATTTCTATTTCTTCATAGTGTTTTTACACATACTTCGGCTCTGCAGGATGAAGGTTAAACTGGCTCACCCGCATGAATTATACTCATTTATTAATTATGCTTTTGGCACAGCATTTAGTCTGCTTATCGGCACAGTGTATTAATGAGCAATAAAACAAGTGTGTAATGAGTGGAGTGAAACTGCGCTAGCCTTACTGGCAGAATGTCATCAAATGAAAATTCAAAGGAGTCTTTTGATGCCAGATCTTGTTTTCTGATTCTAGATCTCCTGGTGTAGAGAATGCCCTTGGCAAGATTTCTTCAAACTCAAGATAAAATAAAGGAAATCTGAAAGATATGCAGCAATGGTTAAACACAAGCCATTTTCTGTTGTACGAAATCACTGAATGACATTGACTCTACCCCTTATGTAATGAGATTCAATGTGTTTTCACTGAATAAGTTTGCCCTATTTTGACTGAACATGGTAATCCAAGCTGTACATATAATTGTATAAAAATGTTGTCATAGCTCTAAATGTCAGCAATAAGAGATTAAATTAAATGGTTATTTCACAATCGTCTCCCTCAATTCCAGAGGTTAATATAACTGAAATAATTAATTCCAATAGAAAAAATTATATGCTTTCAATGCAAAATGCTGAACAGTTAGTTCATGACCTCAAGGCTAGATTATTGTAATGCTCTACTAGGTGGTTGCCCTGCACGCTTAATTAACAAACTCCAGCTGGTCCAAAACGCAGAAGCTTGAGATTTTACTAGAACCAGGAAATATGACCATATTAGTCAACACTGCACTGGCTCACTATTAAACATTGTATACATTTTAAAATCTTGCTTATTACTTACAAAGCACTAAATGGTTTAACTCCCCAGTGCTTGAGTGAGCTCTTAAAGCATTATGCTTCCTCAAGTCCATTGCAGTCTCACAATTCTAGTCAGTTGATAATCCCTAGAATATCAAAATCAACTGCAGCAGTCGATCCTTTTCCTATTTAGCTCCTAAACTCTGGAACAGTCTTCCTAGCATTGTTTGGGAAGCAGACACACTCTGTCAGTTTAAATCTAGACTAAAAACACATCTCTTTACTATGGCTTACACGTAGAACATCATCAATCTCTATTGTTCAAATCAGTTAAATGATTGTTAGGCTGCATTAACTAGGTCAGCCGGAACCAGGAACACTTCCCATAATACCTGTTGTACTTGTTACATCATAAGAAGAATGGCATCTACGCTAATGTTAGTCTCTCTGTTTATCCCGAGGTTTACTCTAGTCAGCCGGATCCGGGCCATATCCAGATCAGATGGTGGACCTGCGCCCAGACACGCAGCCCTGAATGTCAGAAGAGTCCGTGTCAACTACACTCTCCTCTGAAGACCGCCTTCCCTTCCCTTTCCCTCTGTACAGATAAAAACGTTATCAAAATGATTCCCGTTCACATGGATCCGCAGCAACGACTAAAAACGCTGTATTGTGCATGCCAGACAAGTAATTTGGCAGTCATTTTGTAAAGGAAAACTACACGCCTATACTTGCATGCCGTCACCATTCTCACAGATTCAAGTTTTTTAAAGTTTACACAAAGAAGATAATGGTATCATTTCAAAACTATTTCAAAACCTATTTCAAAGTTTTCGTTCTCAAGCCACCAAACACTGTTGCAATGCAAATGAATGTCCAGAACGCATTAAAAGTTTTCTATTTTAGTTGAAAATAGTGCCGTGTAAGTGGCCCCAAAGTAAATAACTAATGATTTTTTTACAACAGAAATGAATAAATTAAAAAACTTTTTTCTAGAGCTGATGTACAGCCAAAATGACGTACATCTCTCTTCCATTGATTTCCTATCATCACTATAAAGCTGGTTTGAAACCGCCATATAAATGACTTTGCCATGTCTGCATGTACATTGTATAGTCAGCTGCAGGACTATCCAGGAACAGGAACTGAATGAAGTACATTGTTCAAATAGTTAGGCCCCTGGGAAACGGGATTGTCATTCTTACTCACAACAAAATCAATTAGCTCAGTCTTGTGATTAATGAATGTCTATTATTTCTTGGCTTGTCTAGAGTCGTACACACTTCTTATATATCGCATAGGCCTACTTTAATATTGATTTTACTTCAGATTATAAAACACAATCTCACACAATGGGTTTCTGAAGATCTGCTGTCAGTTGCAGTCTACATATCACACATGACATCAGAAAAAGAAAAGAAAAAAGCAGAACATTTTCAGAATGGCTCACGTTGTTGTTGTTTTTTTTTTTTTTTTGTACAATATATGAATAAATGAATGAATGAATGAATGAATGAATGAATAAACTTAAATTATAAAATTACATTAAAATTCATAAAAAAAAAAGCAATATTAAAGAATGCAAGAAATGCCATGTATTATTCTTTTTTATTGCCAATGTGTGAACAGCTTGTAATGAAACCTAAAAAAGACGAGACCTTCCCCGACTTCCTAGGTTGTCTGTGAACGCATGTAGATGGATTATTATGTGAAAGACTCGGGACGGTTTCACCAGGAAAATATATGCTTACAATATTTAGGATAGTGCCGAAAGAGCCATACTGTAAGGCAATCTAAATACTTTAAAAATATACTTTTATAATCAAACTATCATTACAGTATAATTTGAATGACCTCATCCGACATGACACCGGTGAATTGCAGAGCTCATGCAAATATCTACATCTCTATGATCAGATGCTTTCTTAACTGCTGTTTCACAGCACAGCTGTCATTTTTGGTGTGTTTATTTTGTTATTGAGAGGAAAGGATGCAGCACATATTTACATATTCATCTAAACATAACTGAGTAGTGTGGACGGCATCGGGATGTTTGTTAAAAGTATATTGCTGCAAAGGTATTTCTAACTTTCTACTTCTAAACGAGAGTATCGGGGTGAGTATATCTTGTTACATGTTACTTTGCGTTACATGTGCACAAGCAATAAGTTGGTTGTGCTGACCCCATTAAAACAATTCCAGAGCGACACCTAGTGGCCATTGTGAAATTGCAGTCTTAACTAAGTGTGTCCTTCTAGTGTTGCCATAGTTAGAAAAAAATTCTACAGAATGTGTTTCCCTGCCATGCTGTTTGATGTTACAAAAATCTGTGAGTATTTATTTCAGTATTTTGTCATTGTCATTGCAATTTAAATAAATGTGTGTAATTATATTTCGAAGAAGATTTTCTTTATTTGTATGTTCAGTTTTACAGTGCTTCCTTAAAGTAAATCAAACTCAATTGAAGTCTGGCATTGTCCACACTAATAAGTTTTAGTTTGAAAACCATTTTGGCCTTCCGTCCACACTGAGACAGTGTTTTTATGAACAAAAAAGAAGCTTTTTGAAAAGGCTATGTCTACATTAATTTGGATACATTTGAATACGCCATTTTAGTTTCAAATGCTCTCTGTCCACACTAGTGTTTTCAACCATTTTCCAAACAATTCTCTCCACACTGAAACGTCGGAAAACTTCAAATTCACCTTACCGCACATGCGTAAACCTCACTGAGATGATACAGACAACAAAGACATAAGATATCACAAAATGCATCTAACAGGATCATTTTATTTAGCAAAATATCTCACCATTCACTGGTATGTCCAGGTTGCACTCACTCACCATTGTATTTTGGTCTAAAATGCAACTGCTCTCATGTTAAATTTTCTGTCATCTTTGCAGGACTGTGATATTAAGAGTGTACAAAGTAATAATTTAGCAACTGTGTGAAAGTGAATGGCACACAACAGGCACAATACTGGTATAAACTTAAATATCTATCAGTTCAATATGCGTGACATGACTAAACGTGCTATCGTTTTCAAATACCTCTGTTTTCACAGTCCACACTACAACGCGAAAAAGTCTGAGAATACTTTTTTTGCGCAAAAACAAACACATATTAACGGCTTATTCAACCATTTCTTTCTAGCTGTCTATGGGGGGCCTGAGAGCTCTGGGATTACATCAAAAATATCGTCATTTGTGTTCCGAAGATGAGCGGAGGTCTTACGGATTTGGAACGACATCAGTATGAGTAATTAATGACAGAATTTTCATTTTTGGGTGAACTATCCCTTTAATCCCTTTAAGATTTCAAACTCAACATCAAACTAAGTTTTTAAATGTTAAATTGTTACATCCTTAATGCGACATTTCCAAGTGAAACATAATTTTGAATGAGAAATCCTTGATTAGAACTGATTATGACAGGTGTCTGGAGGGCAAGGTTTGAAAAATCAGAGGGATTGGTGCCGTCAACCTCAATAACCTTTGTCCGGGTACTTGTTTTTGGTCCTCATCATTTCTTCATTGATGCAGTCTCTGGGTGTGTAGGACTTTATTTGCCCTCTGCTTGCTTGCATTCTGCTTGGACTATGAATCTCAATGTCTTAGTCTTTGACATTCTTGCTGTAAGCTGCCATGGTTAAACAAAGCCATGTGCTCCAAAGCGGCTGTTGAAATCTTTTCCCCATGATTAATTGTCAATGAACTGGTACAAATAAATTCTAATCAGTAATTTTCCTGAGGTTCCAGCAGAGCCATTTCTCAGAGAAAATGATTCTATTTTTCTGTTTCTTATATCATGTTGTGAGAGCAGCAGAAGTTTGTTATCCTCTAAACAAACTGATTACAAGACATATGAGGTCATAAACCAGAATGCAGCTGATTAAACATTGCAGGATATTTTAAATGTAATCGTTTTTAATGGTCTGTTTATCTTCCATTGCCATTTACATAAATTTTTTCAAATACCACTACTAATACCAAGATCTAATGAATTAAAGCTTGTTGTGTTTATCCAACATATCATGCTTACAAACTGAGGTTTAATTGTACACAGTTAAATAAAAATGACATGCTGACGGACGTCACACAGCCTGATGACAACCAGCATAAATATTGCTGTAAATCTGAATTGCACAATGTTGATGTAGATTCACACAACGCTGTCTGACCTGCCAGAGGCATCGGTAAGATAATGACATATATGCTGAAATGATGAAATATATATCTGCGCACACACAGAGAGAGAGAGAAAGAAAGGCAAGATAGATGGCGATTGTCATAAGAAAGTTAACTGAAATACCGAAGCAGGTGATATACCATTATTTCTAATCTACAAATACAATCGGCAGGGAAACAAGATATGATGTTCTTTCGTTTCTTTCCAGGATTTCTTTTCCCCCCGTTTCCTCACTGTTGTGGGTTTATTGGAAAACTACTCCCATTACATTAGGAGGTGAAAATCCTTTCCGATTTAGTTCACGGTGTCAAGGGGAGATTCACAGTATCACTGTAATAAAGACAGGTATTTAGGCAGGGTTGGTCAAAATTCTGAATTTAAAAATTTCTCTTTTCAAAAACTGATTTGAATTTGAATTTTGTTTCCTTAAAATCACAGTATCATTATAATTGTGCATCATCAATCATTCTACTACATCTACAATTCTACTACATCCTTCAGAAGTAATTACTAATTGGATCAGTATTCTAAAGTGAAAAACATATTAACTCTGTATTACTAAGATCATTGTAAGCTTTTGAGGTTTTTGTGAGGTTTTGGATAGTAACTTAAGTAATTACTAGTGGGTTACCGTGATCTTCACTTTAGAATACTGATCCAAATAATTAGTAATTCCTATAGAAGTAGTAGTAACACTTAAGTAATTTCTATCCAAAACTCTACAAAAAAAAAAAGCTTACATTGACTTCAGTAATTACTAAAGCGTGATCATGTTTTTCACTTTAGAATACTTATCCAAATAATTAGTAATTCCTTCTGAAGGATGTAGTAACACTTGAGTTATTATTAATGGGTTACTATGACCTTCACTTTAGAATTAATTATACATTATGCATTATTGATGTTATGAATCTGTATATAGTAGTTCTTAGTAGTCTTCTGGGAGTTATGAAAAAATAGCAGTTATTGATTAGCTAATAGTGAACTACCACCTTCAACTAAGCACTATTACTTGCGGATTTGTTAATCAGAGTTTCTTGTTAGGTAATAGTATTGTTGCTGTGTAGTTCTCCTTAAATCTGATTTCCTGAACATATAAAATACAGCCAAGATCCTGCATTGAAAATCCCTTTGGATCTTTGCCTTGGATTTTCCATTTAACCAAAAAGTCAGCCAATGAAGTTGGAGAGGGTAATGGAGCAGTAAGATTGGGGCAGCGATTTTTGCTTTCATTTGAGATGGACTTCAGAATAAGAAGTCAAGCAAGCTCACAGAGAAGTAATGACTGCAGTGGGACTGATCAAAGACAAAGTCAGCAGCTTCTTGTGTCTGGTTAACTCACATCTTCTCTACTCTCTTTTCAGAACTTTCAGACTGGTCAGCACCAAGGAGGTCTATAATACCTGGAGAAAACTGTTAGAAGTCCAATTTATCTAAAAGGCAGTTGCCCGGTTGATTCATGCAGCCCTGGAAGTGCACAACCGGCATCCTGCTATCTTTGCTGGTGAGCACTCCTTTCCAGAAGCATTTTTAGCCATATGCCATGTGACTAATTTTGCCACCTGTAAAAGCTAAATCTTTCCATAAACTGTCATGACCCTATATCGCTCAACGTGGAATACACACATGCCTGGTTATTAAATGGTGGGAAATTAACAGAAAGCAAAGCGGGAGAGAGACTAGAAGGGGCTACAAGCAGGATTTAAACAGTGCGCTATTGCACTATGTGTTGGAGTGCTGCCTCTATGGCTCTGACAAGAATCATTGCATTATAATATAATGACATAAATGTGGTTTATGTTTCTTGCCAATGTTTTATTTTTGAATGGCCATCAGCAGAGAAACACGATTTTTTTTTTGTCAGCACAATAGTGTAGTCAGGATATCTACCAGCAGGGGTTAACTGCCTGTTTAACTCTTTCCCTGCCAGTGCTTTGCCACCTACCACCAGCCTTTTTGATCATTGTCAAAAAAAATGATGGGCCCCCAGAATATTTTGTTGTATGAATATCTGAACATGCAATAAAAATAATAATAATAATTCTTCATGCATTTTTAAAAAAAAAAGTTTTATTAACACTTAAATGTGGTTGTTTCATTTAAAAAAAGCACAATTTTGAACAAAAGATGAGAAAATTGCATTTTTGTCAAAGACTACATCCAGATCTGACTCAGAATGATGATCAAACAAAGATGGAGATCGAGTCCATCAACACCCCTAAAGCTTCACAGTCCTGTAGCTTGTCCATTAGGCAGTTTTGAATTTATACTATATAATGTCTGATTATCATGCTATTTTTACATGTGCATAAGTAATGCTTCTATTGCTTGTTTCTGCTGCTTCTTCACCTGTGTTTTGTTCTGGAGATTCAGTACTCTTTCAGAAGATGCGTAATAGTGCCCCCTATCGTATAACAGTTAAAACATGGATTCCTGGAAAATGTAAAAGGTTGCATGAAATAGAAGTTGCAAAATGTTGGATGAGACTTTTTTTTTTTCTCGGATGGTTGTGGTTTGATATTGCTGTGATCTCATGTGAGTGACAGGTTGTCCCACCCTCAAGCCAGTAAACATGATAAATTAATTAAAGATTAAGAGCATTTTTAAAGGGTATCTAAACCCTAGAACAACTTTTAGTTAATGATCTGCAAGACTGGGGCTTTATTAGTGCTGTTCGTTGATTCGTATAAATATTTTGACATTTGGGTATAAAGTGTTTTTGTAAAAACGTCTGAGTGCTGCCCTCTTAAGGTTGAACGGTGGCTACTGCAGTTGAGTTTTCCTATTGAACGTTGTTGGCCACCGTGACGTATATGGTTGGCTCTTCCATTGGCTCACTACCACACCCCTGCCGTGAGCTCACCATGCCCTTGGCATCAGGAGTTAACGCAGTTTGAGCCAGAGGCTCGAATTGATAAGGCTCTGGCCCTGTGTCTACAGACGATTCACCCTCCTCCACTTCAGGTGAAGGTGGGGGAGAAAAGTCCAATGGGTGGAGTTAGGTTGTGAACAGGGGTTTAGTTACCCTTTAAAAAATAATGATGTGCACATATACATAATTTACAATAAATACAGCATTCCATAAAAAAATAAGAATTGTCAATTTTGATTTATGGTGACTGTAAAGCAGCAAAGTCCTGACCACTTTGTCAGCACTGTTGTTAAATTCTGCATCTAAAAAAAACCTTCTGTGTTGAATTGCATCCTTTTTGCTTGTGTTGTATTGTTGTCTCTTACAAGGCAATGCATATACAGCTTATTAAACGCTTATTGTTAAGAGCTAAAATGAACCATTCTGTATGTCCATAAGCATATGTCTGCATTACAGAAAAAGAGGAGAGGATCTTCTCTGCATGGCAAGCCTATTTCAAACTCTTTTTTTTTTTTTTTTTTTTCTGGTTTTATCGTCTTACAAAGAGAAGCAAGATAAGTGCATGCGTCCAATGGCAGCAAATTAGCTGTGCATGTCCCGTAATTCAACCCTAACTCCTACCCCTCACCCACCTCTACTGTAGCCAATTACTGCAGACACATACATTTAATGGATTATTCATTTTCAATTTTCCTCATGCTTAAGACTTGAGGTCTGAAGGAATTACACAAAAAATTAAATTGAACAACTATATGCAGATGCGGCTCAGGAATGTTAACGACCATTCAGTGCATTCGATTCCAATCTTCCACACATAGAGTGGTCACGAAAGTCATTATGATATGTCTGTTGCAATGTTTTTATTACGTTAATAATTGATTGTCTTGAGAAGATGGAGTTGCAGGAAGAAAACTGCTAATGCAGTAATTATTTGTTAAGCTCCAAATACTTTTAAAAGGGATCCAACTCATTTTTGCAAATATTACATGCTCTAAAATGTTTCAAAATATATATATATATATATATATATATATATATATATATATATATATATATATATATATATATATATATATATATAATATATATATATATATATATATATATATATATATATAATAACGGTATATATAATATATACCATTTAGGCATGGACTCTATGGCACCAAGATATTAGTAGCAGATCCTTTAAGTCCTATAAGTTGCGAGGTGGGGCCTCCATGGATCGGTCTTGTTTGTTCAGCACATCCCACAGATGCTCGACTGGATTGAGATCTGGGGAATTTGGAGGTCAAGTCATGAACCATTTTTGCTTTGTGGCAGAGCGCATTATCCTGCTGGAAGAGCCACAGCCACCAGGGAATACCGTTTCCATGAAAGGGTGTACATGGTCTGCAACAATGCTTAGGTAGGTGGTACATGTTAAAGTAACATCCACATGGATGGCAGGACCCAAGGTTTCCCGGCAGAACATTGCCCAAAGCATCACACTGCCTCCGCCGGCTTGTCTTCTTCCCATAGTGCATCCTGGTGCCATGTGTTCCCCAGGTAAGCGACGCACACGCACCCGGCCATCCACGTGATGTAAAAGAACACATGATTCATCAGACCAGGCCACCTTCTTCCATTGCTCCGTGGTCAAGTTCTGATGCTCACGTATGCACTGTTGGTGCTTTCGGCAGTGGACGGGTCAGCATGGGTACCCTGACTGGTCTGCAGCTATGCCGCCCCATACGCAACAAACTGCGATGCACGGTGTATTCTGACACCTTTCTATCAGAACCAGCATTAACTTCTTGAGCAATCTGAGCTCCAGTAGCTCGTCTGTTTGATCAGACCACACGGGCCAGCCTTCGCTCCCCACATGCAAGTCTTGGCCGCCCACCATGACCCTGTCGCTGGTTCACCATGCAATTTAGCTCTATATCATTACAGCCTTGCTGATGTAGAGCCATACTGCACTCCTACTTTTGTGTTATATATATATATATATATATATATATATATATATATATATATATATATATATATATATATATATATATATATATATATATAAATATAAAAATCTGGTGAACTGTGTTAAACTTGATTCTTCACTTTACTACACATGGTTGTGAATATATGTCAAAAAGATTTTAGTAGCAGAGTGATCATAAAATGCTGTTGGATTTACTGGTTTAAACATGTTTTTTTGTTTGTTTGTTTTACTGTGCAGTTATTCATTTTTGTTTTATTACTTTTTTTCCTTTTTTCAGCTGCTATGAGGCCATTGCAACAAAGTAATTTAGAACCTGAATATAATTTTAAGATTTGCAGAATTCAGATTAAACCGATTCATTGACAACACCCGACTGAAAATGATTCATTTACAGCTCATATATTGCTACTGCTTGAATCACCAGCAATGCTCATATTGGCTTCTTATCCCATGACTGATTCTTGTGTGTGATATGTTTTTCTCGGAAAGTGCAGCTGTCAGCTATTGCTAGTTGGCAGCCTATTGAAAAAAAAGGGTATGAAATACATTTGAAACCCAGCATCCCACGAGCTGTTTTATTCCTCATTTTGAGCGTGTTTTCTGGCTCATGATTTACTTTGGGGAATAATGATAGCTTTCAGAGTTGTTATCCCACTCATTCTGTAAAGTTAGACTGATCTACTACCCAACTATTTTGAACCTCCACAGGGCCATTCTGACTGCACTTGAATTTCACTGCTCTCTTTGCTCTACAAGTTCTATTTCATGCTACAGTGGCTGGGTACAATGACAGCTCTCTTCAGTGGCAGAGCACACAACTTTATCTTCGGAAGACTTAGAAGTACTACTACCACTGGACGTTATTGGGCGTCTGAGATAAAAGGTCAGGATGGCATTCCGAATGAATACCCACAGGTGAGCTAAGCATTAGAAGGGCGATTAGGGAAATAATGCTTTGGCAGTATGTGGATCCACATATGATGTATTCTAATTAATGCAAACCGCCTCATCAGAGAAGGTTAAATGAACATGACTGATGTTCAAATTGCCCAAGGGTTTGCCGTAGTTTTTATGTAAAACAATAGGAATGAAAAGTGGAAGACAAAGAAGCAGAAGGCTCAGGTTACATTAGCATTTTCTACCACTGAGTTTGACTACAACATTGCTTCCCCAGCTGCCATTTTTCCTGTGCCGATAGGACCTCAGTAAGGCTGCTCTGCCTGACTGGCCACACAGCTTTATGGCATTGTGACAAAAGGCACAACACAATTATTGTCCATTACCCAGGCGACCGGGACTGAATGAAAGGGAGCGCACCAATGTGGCCCCCTTGATGGATGTGATTCTGCATGCAAATACATTCAGCTTCCTTGGTTCATGTCACACCTTGTGCATTCAGTCTGGGTGATTCATTCTTCCTGCCAGGGTTAAGACACATTCCTCCACTTCTACAGAGGAGTGCAAGGGCAGTAAATGTCATAATTCTAAGCCTTACTATGTACTGCACAATGATTACCAAGTTTCATTAGCAAGTAAATGATCAGTGGTGCTTGCCAAAGCAAACTTGTCACATCCCGTCATATGGACATGAATAATACTTCATATTTTTGAAGAAATCTATGCTATACTTGTCTAAGGCCCTGTTTTTGTAGATCGGATCTAGGCTGGGTATCGAGTTTGATACATTTTAGGCACCGACTGAATTGCCCCGATACCATCAAGTATTGTAAAAGGTCTTGTCATTTGATACAAAATTTCGATACCGATATTTCGGGTTAATCTCATCAACGTCAGTGAGCCAATAAGCATGCAGAATGACTGACTGTGGCGGAAAAACAGTTTGCGCTGGTTACGCACAGAGACGTGGCTCGCACGTGAGGCTGTATTGTGTAACTACGTCTGCGCCACATTATGGCTCCGACATGGCCGCAGGTCACTCTAGACAGTGCTTCTGTTTATACCAGTCGCACCGCGGCACAAGGATGAAACAAAACCTCATCAGAGCCGTGTTGCGAGGCGTGTGCAGTGTAAATGAGGGTAAGCATCCCAACCCACATAGATGTAAAAGATCAAAAGTGTGGCTACATTTCACCAGGCTCGATGCCAGCAGCACGCAATGCATTATTTGCTTATTATTATAAGATAATTGCTTTCAAGACGGGCAACACGACAAATCTGAAATCATGTCTGCCTCACAGACATGAGAAATAGGCCTATAGAAAGCTTGAAATGTTTACTTTTTTAAAACGAACCAATTCAAATCGAAAACAAATACTTTTATGTAATCTAAATGAAAGATGCATTTCTTGCGTTCACTACTGCAGAGATGAGTCAGCATCGTCAACTTTATCTTTGCAGCCAACACAAACTCAGAAAACACTAGTTTATTAATAAACAATTAAAATGTCTCCTTGCTATTTTTACATTCATAATCCTTAGGTTACTTTTTCCAGTGCTTTGCGGCAAGCTTTATGTGTGCGCTTGAGCGCGAGGCATTCCGCCCTCCAGTACCCTATATTGAGTCTTTGAGTCTGTAAAAAAAACTCATCAAACTCAACAAACCTTTTTTTTTTTTGAGGTAATGTAATCTTGTTAAAACAGCAAAAACAAAACTGGTATCGTAAAAAAGTATAATTCAGGAACCGATATCGAAGTCAAGGTATCAGTATCAAAAATATTTGAACGAAACCCAGCCCTAATTGGATCACAAGTGGACAATGCTAAATACAGGTGTAACCGCTTTGAGCTTGTCCACTTTTGGACACTCTCAGAGGTTGTCGAAATCACATTTGACTGGATTGCTTTCATAGTGTAGACGTTCATGAGGTCGAATGTGTTTGAACAGCCACTAAAGACGTCTACTCTCCGGAAGTGCGCTAGCCAGGGTTGAATTTCCCAAAAGCACTGTAAGCCTAAGTTGATCTTAGAGAAAATTAGATGCTTTTGGGAAATGCAGCCCAGATTGGATTTAAACTTTGTTGGCTGGAGACCCAAGTTTGGTTTGAAGATGAAAAACGTACCAAACACAATGTTCTCTCACCATTCCTGATTTCAAACATACACTCACAGCGTTGGGCGTGGACTTGCGGCTGTCAGAGCAGAAACTAAAGCTGATATTCTCCAAATGTTTTGTCCATTGTCTTCGGTCATGTACATATGTAAATTGCGTGAGCTTAATTCGTCCATTAGATTGAAAGATCTGAAAAAGTCCATACATTTACCTGCCTATAGACCCTCCCCTCGAAGAATTCAGGACAGAAGTGGTTGAAAATGGACAAAAGATACAGATTAAAACAGCAGGTGTAAATAGGAAAGTCTTCCTTGACTATGTAAGGAGCGGTTTTACTGCTAAGACAAAAGCTGAGATCCAGCGCCCTGCATTAAAACAATAAAACTCAATCTGAAGAGAAGATCTCACAGAGAACCTGTAGGACACCGCCCTGACCAAAACCTTCTCCCCCTCCCCTTCCCCCTGATTCAAGTCACAAAATGCAGATATACTACATATGATTTATCTTGTGAATCTATTGTTTTATCCCTTTCATGTCTGGTGTCTTTTTAAAGGTCATAGTGCGATTGGTAAAATGGTCTCAACATCACTGAAGTCACTGGTAGGGTTAGAAAGATTGAAACATATGAGAATTGTGTTCTCTTTTTGAGTGGTCTCTTCAAAGATATCTGATCCTCTCCCCCAAACTAGGTGTTTGTGTTACAAATATTTACAACCAAGATTCAATATATGGGGGCAGAAATGCCCCTGTATGAGTTTTTGTATTCCTATGTGATATTACTAAACAATATCACACAAGCAAGCATGCTGTTTTTCCCCAAATATCAGCATGATTAAAAATGTGGAATTGATTTAATACCACAGTACAAAAACGTTAAAAGACGTTACATTTTAGACACCAATATTGTAAATAATGTCTGTTTTTGATCTATTTCGCCAATAGAAATGGTTCCAAACACATTGGGCAAACCTTACATTTCACTGTCTAGATTTGTCATTTTACAGTTAGAAATCAGCACAATCTACACTACTTTAAATACTGAATATCTGTAATGTCACTAAAGACCAGTTCCTAATGTAGTGTAGGCCTACTGGAATTTACAGCGTCATAAGGCATTTTAGATGCACACCATGGCACTTGTCACAAGTAACATGCCGGGGTGAAAAATTGAGCTGCCATTTCATCCTTGTTATACCGCAGTCAGAAAATATGCACTCGCTTGATGTTGCTGTCAAGGGCAGAGAGAAAGCAAACAAGTGTGCATTAGATTAATCTGACAGAAGACACTGCATGTTACGTTGCTTCTTTGAAGAGTTTGCAAGCTGTTCACACACAAACATTAAAGAAACAGATGTTTCCCTTCTCTTTAAACTCAACATTTGGAAATGATGGTGCAGAACATCTCAGAACATTCAAAGGCAAGTGGTGTCGAAACTCATCTTGTTATGAAGCCTGCTGGGATGTTGTAGGGTTATTTTGTGAGTCTATTTCCCAGAGTAATGCTCCTTAGGTGTTCTTTTATTTTGATGAAATTATGACATTGTTTTACTAAAACTTTGAAGCATAATATCTCAAAGGATGGTTATAAATATGGACAATAGCCTTCCACTTGAGTTCATCTACAAATTCAATCTTTATCTACTTTAGATAAGTTTATAGAATGTGTCATGTGATGAATCAAGAGTCCTTATTATTTATTGCACCATTTTGATTGGGAACAGGAAAACCTTTCACATCCAAGTCTAAACCTAGAAATTAGATACTTGTTGCAAAACACTACTGCATTCTGGTGCAGAATAAGCCATTTACCTGGCTTGTTTGCAGTTGCATCTTTTCTACAGTTTACCAGTAGACTTAAAGGTTAAGAAACTTAAAAGTTAAAACTGCATTAAAGACTTTTAATGTGACTATGCTAATGATCTTGTCAAGCGCTGGATTGCCTTGGAAAAACGTTGGTTTGTATAAAAAGGATTTGTGTTTTGTAGTCCTCCTGCTAGCAGAATTTCTTTTAAAATGCGCAGTCTTTAACATGAATGCACAAGGTTAAAAATAGATATAAGGCAGCCATGATGCCGTTGCCAGTTCGGAATGCACAGAGAAACCGAGCAAGGTCCTTATTTTGGAAGCTTTGGTATTCAGATGAAGAATCACAAACATGTTGCTACTATTACTGGCAACAGCTTGTTAGGCCACTGCATTTTAAGCATGACGCTCACAAATCTTTTGGTGACATTTCACCACAAATGAGGTGAGGTTGGATCAGGACATCTTCCACATTGTATATTGTGAAGAAACGCTACACTCTAAAAAATGCTTGGTTAAAAACAACCCATTTACTGGCTTTAAACAACCCAATCGCTGGGTTAGTCCATTTTCAACCCAACTTGGGTTGTTTTTAACCTAGTATTTTTTTTTTAGAGTGTATGAAGAAATTGGGGAGCTCTCTTTAAATGGTATACAAACCAACAACAAAATAAGGATGAATGGGCACTGTAACAACGTGTTAACTATTGTCATCGTACACTAGTTTGGCAGAATCTAGGTAAATGACACCGTTGTCTGTGGGGAATCTCTGATGCTCAACCACAGGTGGCCACACAGTGCATGTTCTTCCCTTCCTGTGCTAATATTTTATCAGAAAAGCAGTGGGAGCTTTGTCAGGGAGCTTTTGGTCAACATTAGTGATGAGCAGCAAATGCTGAAGTGTGAGGTACATGCACTGTAGGGTGCTTTCATTACATAGAGCCTGTGAAGTGCTGAAGTGAACAAATAAACTTGAAAAGTAATGTTTTCATGATATTTCAGCATTGAAAATGTACTATACATAATTCAATGAGGGAAACAGGCACTTTTACACAGGTGAAGTGAATAACTGATTGTCTCTTCATCACGGCACCTGTTAGTGGGGGTAGTGGGATATATTAGGCAGCAAGTGATCATTTTGTCCTCAAAGTTGATGTGTTAGAAGCAGGAAAAATGGGCAAGCGTAAGGATTTGAGCGAGTTTGACGAGGGCCAAATTGTGATGGCTAGACGACTGGGTCAGAGCATCTCCAAAGCTGCAGCTCTTGTGGGGTGTTCCCGGTCTGCAGTGGTCAGGATCTATCAAAAGTGCTCCAAGGAAGGAACAGTGGTGAACCGGCCACAGGGTCATGGGCGGCCAAGACTCATTGATGCACATGGGGAGCGAAGGCTGGCCCGTGTGGTCCGATCAAACAGACGAGCTACTGGAGCTTGAACTGCTCAAGAAGTTAATGCTGGTTCTGATAGAAAGGTGTCAGGATACACAGAGCATCTCAGTTTGTTGTGTATGGGGCTGCATAGATACCACAGCACACATTCAGGGGTCTAGTGGAGTCCATGCCTTGATGAGTCAGGGCTGAGCAGGGCAGCAAAAGGGGGACCAACACAATATTAGGTATTATATACATGCATATTGTTGATAGAATTTGTAGCATTTAGCTGTGCAGTTTTAAATTGCATGCATGGTCACACTGGTGAAATTTTGCAGGCAAAAGAGGTCCATTGTCAATAGTTTAACGATGCAAAAAGCACTGCTCACACAACGGTCGCTTTCAATCCAAGCAGCTTTCAAATTCCAGTAACCAACTTGAACCCAATGTAAAATTTGTTAGGGGATAGTTTTTGCCCTCACACAAAATTTCCAATAGCATGGATTCCTGTAGAAATAATTGGATTACGATTGGATATACAATGGGACTAAAGGCGCACAGAGGTAAAGACATATTTTTTCTCCTCTAAACCATTAGATAGCACAAAAACATACTGTAGCACTTTCCTAAACATCCACATTTCATTAAGCACATGGACATTTGGCCGATTCTTGAAACAATAATTTGCATCAATGCAAAGTTCATTTTGCTCTAATTTGAACTAATATGTTTTTGTGTTACAGATATATGTAGCAAATGAGAATCAATAAAATTGATTAAAGGGGTTGGTTGAATGGGCTTTCAATAAAACTTGGCTGCCTATGCAGAAAAAAGGCAAACATTTTTAAAATCAGTGCTACCTGTATAGAAGAAAATACCTCAGGTCACGTATGTAACCCGGCTCCCTGAGAAGGGAACGAGACACACTACGTGCATGTCTGTGAATCTTCCTTCAGACGATCAGAATCTGGGGATTCTGTGACATAGGTGCCCTTTTACGGTCTTGCTGACATGTTATAATTAGGGGTGCAACGATACACCTATGCCATGGTTCGGTTCACATCACGGTTTTGGAGCCACGGTTCGGTTCGGTTCTGTTTGCTGTGGAGTCAGGGTTCATGGCAGGGCACCAGCAATAATAACACTAGATTAACTTTTAACTTATTAATAACAACAGCAATAATTTAACTTATTAACTTTATCTTTATTAACTTTATACACTGGCTTCACGTTTTCTATAGAGCAGTTAGCATACCTGAGTTAACTAAAATGAAACCAATGCCTCCACTGTAGACTAGTCAGAAATAATCTACTAATTTTACCATTTACCATAATGTTTTTTTTTTTTAAATGTATGGCACACACATGTCCCACTTTAGCCTACTTAAACACACAAATTGTATGAATATGACTAATATTGATGAATAAATAGGCCTGTAAGTTAAAGCTATTAAATAGCAGTTTTTACAATAAAGTACACCACACTAATTTATAAATAAATAAAATAACATAAAGTGAAAATAGTGGCATTTTGGGGTTATGGAAACTACAGTTACTATAGCGAATACACAATACACCATGAACTCCTGATGAACAGAATGAACACCTGCATGCATGCGAACACACGTCTTGGTACTTTACTTTTATTTCATTACTTAAAAATTGACATTGTAACGTTGCATGCTCATTGTTTCTCTTGCGCTTTATTTGAAGTGATACGCGTGTAACTAAAGAGTTTGCGCTATGAGTGCAGTATAACGGCTGACAGGACAAGAAAGCGTTTTTTTCTTAGGCAATTGAGATTTTTTTTTTAAATCTACGAAAATGACGATGTTGCTGGGACTCCAAGGCAGCATTTTGCCTATACCTGGCTAAATGGGGAAACTGTCTCTCTGTCCTTCCACCGTGCAGCTTGAGCTATCACCCAAGTCACGTGACATGCACTTGGAAGACAAAAGTTAGTGTATATTCAGTAAATAATATTATTATAATATTTAGTAAATATACAGCTCTTATTAGTTGTTAAAAGTGTACTAATTACTATTTAATCTAATATCAAGGAAGAAAAAACTGATTTTGTGGCATAAGGTGAGAGCTGGGGCGGGGCAGCAGGGGGCGGGGCTCGTTCGGTTCGACATGTGAGAGTATTGCGTTTCGAACCGTGGCTGGTGTAGCGTGTTTTTTTCGGTTCGGTTTGAATATCGTTACACCCCTAGTTATAATGCACCACCTGACCTCATGTTGGCCAATAGAATTGCCTTGTTTGCCAACATTCTTGAGATGCAGTTCTGCTGGAGTGGCAACACCATGATGCAGCGTTGAATTCCCTTCTAAAGGAAACAGAGAAAAAGGGTGTTGTCTTCCCTTTTGCCAGATGGGTAGGAAAACTTCAACACCCATTATGCACTGGGCATGTTGCTTTTGAAGGCCACTCCCACCAGTATGCTGTGGATACACTCAATCAGAGTCAAATACCGCCTTGCTTTAGCAGGAAAAACTTCTTAGCAAACATTTAGTCACAATGGTGTCGAATTGTATTGTTCCTGAGAATAAGAATTCAGATGTTTGGAGCAAGTGAGTTATTTTCGGTTTCCAGTTAAGGATCCAGTATAGGCAGCGGCTAAAGGCTGCAAAGAATCGTAGATAACACTATTGACTTTGACTATTGACACTATTGAAGTTTTTCCATCACAATGTTTGTTACATTTATATAGCACTTTTAGTACTCAAAGCGCTATGAACACAGGCCAAACATAGTGGAAAAAAAACTGAACAAAAAACCCATTAAAAAAAACACTGCTTTTCTGTCAGTTCCACCCAGCCCCCCCGAAGCAAATCGCTGTCATGTACATGTAAGAAAGCTGTTGCCATAGTGTTCCATTTTTACCATAATGTTGTCAAGGCCATTGTATGAAAGCTTACATGGTGCATGTTATCCAAGTTGCTAACTCTTACACTTCTCCAATGATAAAGACAGTGAAAACTGACCCATCAACAGACAAATGTAGCCACTCCACGGATATGCAAACCACTTTTGATTTTGATGGGAAATTGGGGTATGTAACAAAGACACTTACTTACTTTTGGACAATTTACTTCCTACAACATTAGCTATGTTTCCATCCAAAGTTGCGAATTTCACTTATGTGCATAATTGGAATATCGTATAAAACGTTTATGAATAAAGCACAGTTTCCATCCAGTGAGCCGAAGAGAACAAAATCGTCACTTCCCGATAAACTGGTGCTAAATATCACTAAGAAAATTGGAAGTTGCTGCAGTAGGAGGAGCCACTGTGTATAATAATTTTGTATAATAAATTACCTGCGCCTCAGAGCTCGCAGACGAAATGCTTTCGGAGGCGGACATCTGCTGTTTGGGAGCGCAGTCGTACAAGACAGTTCTTGGAGGGAATTATTCCCAGCCACTTTGACAACAGTTTTCAGAATAACCAAAGCAGCATTTCAGATGCTGTGCAACGAGATTGACCCACAATCATCCCACCGCAAAGTCTTTTTTTGATGCGCCTGAGGAATTTATTCAGTAAATATATTTCCATCGTAGTTTATGCACATTTTCTTATTGGATAAAAAGTTCATTTATACGCATTTTGGCATTTCCATCCAGCAGTTTTTTTTTTTTTTTTTGTGATTATCCCAAAATGCGCATAAAAATAGATGGATGGAAACATAGCTTGTGACAATACTCCACACCCACATGACTGTCTCCTCTATATGATCTCCCAGTCTCTTTCTGTATTAAGGCAAGAACTGCTGCACCTCCCTAATTTAGAAAGTTGTGTGCCCTATTTGCAGATTTGTTATTTTCCTGTTCTGACATTTGGCTTTTTTGTCTTTTGAAAAAAATAAAAATAAAATGCTACAACACCATTTTCATTGTTTTTAGTTTATTTTGCATCATTGTGGAAAACATCCAACAATGTACCTGCAGCCTGAAATCATTCAAATGGAAGTTCCTGGCCTTTGGATATAGAAAGACAGGAGGCAGGTAGGTGGGAAAATAAATGTCACTCACGTCTCAATCTACAAAAAAGTCATCATAATCTCTCCAGCACACTGTTGCTTTGAGCTGCTCAGGCTCTTTGTCAGACATATTGAGGAATGTAATTCTTGGAGGATTTCTGGTAAATCGCTTCTGCCAGTTTATGCAGAATGAAAGAATACAAAGCACAACTTGCTCACACAAAACAGGGAGACAGTAGCAGATAAAGAAGAAAAAAATGAGAAAAGACTGTCTTGAATTCGCAACAAGTAGCGGGTGTCACAAAGGCAAGATGGCTCAGCTGAACATTTGCAGTCACAGTCGTTTCGATTGACAGCTCTTTTCCTCTCCAAACCAAACCAGCAGCTGCTCTCTGACCATTCATCCACTTCGAGTTCCTGTTATGTAATTCTTAAAAAACCCAGATGAGGACTTATTTGTGTCTCCACTTAATTTTGTTTTTTACTGGAGTGAACAAGTGGTAACTAAAGCTATCGTTGCTGATTGATGGGTAACGCCGTAATCCCTGGCAATTAGAGACATATGATTCAGCTTCAAAAGACTCATTTCCCCCCACCACGAATAAGATCCTTGATGACATTTAATGCACTTATAATTTGCTTTGAAATTGCCCTTTCAAGCCGACACGCACGTAAAGGCAGCTTATCGATTACTACTTAACGGGAAGCTGATCTGCAGTTAAAATGGGCAATTAAATGGCTGGTAATTATATATTGATTGAAAGCTGCGGCATTTGTCAAAGGCCGGGTGTGTAATCCATGCCGATGTGGAGGTAGGTATGGAGGGCGGTCAAGGGGGCAAGCGGTGGTTGTCTCAGCCCCCCTACAGCCTTGGGATTTCCTCCAAGCCATGATGAAACCTAGTGATGACCTTTCTGATCTTGTTTATCACCTAGTCCCTCTGAGAATCTCAATGGTCTTATTATAGAGTTTGGATAATTGAAGAAAGGAGGCACATCTTTCCTCCACCTTTTAGATGGTGAGGCAGCAGAACTGAAGACAGCAGGATTTGTGCAGGCTCAGTAATGGCACCTCTTGGGTGGAGGTATTGATTAATCAGCATCTTTCAGCCAGATACCGGAGTGTGTTGGGATCAAACCTCGCTGGCCAGTTAATTAGCAGCAAAGATTTTCTTTCCATGAAGGATGACAGAAGAGAAATAAAGGGAACAGGTTTGCAATAGTGATTTTACGATGGGGGTTTATTCAAACGCCAATCATGCAAGAATGCGAGTTGTGTCTCCAAGTTTTATTCCACATTCCCGCACTAGGTTCTCAGTCACCGTGATTTCACTGCCAAGTATGGGTGTTTTCACACCTATGGATCACTTGTTTCGTTCCGAAAAAGGGAGTTAATCTGTTACAATGTTGCATTTTCTTCTTGGTTCGATTCGCTTTCACAAGGCAACCTTTCAAAGCGTACCAAAATGTGTTTATGCAAGTTATGCGAGTATAAAGCCCTCCCTACACCTACCCCAACCCTACCCAATACATGCTTTTATTATTATTAAACGTTTCATTAGGCACTTTATTTCCATTTTTAGGAAACCAGGCATTGTTAGGCAGAGCTAGTGTGGATAGCACTTGCCAACAAGGCGTGCTATTGCACTTAGACACTCTGTAAATGATATACTACATTCGTATTAATACTGCAGCAAATTCAAACACACTCTCTCTGGATCTCCCATCGCGGTCTAGATATACAAATATACGCAAACATTACACGAATGTTGTAATGCAGCTAGAGCAGGAGTCAAGGACAGCATTCTCGCATGGAGATGCGCAATTACTAGGGATGCCAATTTACACAAATTACCATGATCGATTGTCGTTTAAATTAATGATCAATTAATCGATTAATCGTTAGCCTTAATACTGCAATATGTGTCTAAATAAGCATATCACAAATGTTATCTGCACAAAATGACGCAAATGCACATTGAACTTATGTGCTTACGAGTTACGTGAGAGTCAGTTTTGCACGCGCTCTTTGTGCCGCAACGCGATGAAACAGGCAACTAAACAAAAATAATTCACGATTTTTTTATTACAATGTTCTTCTCTTTTATAATGTTATGTAACATGACAGTCCTAATCATAGTCATTATTAGTCGAGCATTGCTGTTGGAGCTGTATGCACTGAAGATGATCACCGGCATGCTTCACTACCGTTCTAATTCTTAACCAGATGCATCCTATATGAGAAATCAGATATAGATAGGCCTACACAAAATAAACACAATATTACAACTTGCATTTGAACAAAACAAAAGGCTGTGAATGCACACGCAAACTTACAGTCATGATGAAGGTGTAACTCCAGCTATAAAATGGTCCCAAACAGAACTCATGCACGCTCACTTAATTTTTCCTGCTGTGTTTCGCGGTTGAGCCGCACACATGCGCATGACCCTGATTAATTGATGATTGATACATTGATTAAATCGGTCGTCGATTAATCATTGACATCCCTCGCAATTACACAACATTTTAAGATGAAGAGGTGCTCTTTTGGTTTTCAACTGTGATGTGTTCACTCACATAATCAGACACTACTGCTTTTATATAGCACATTTCCCGCTATGAATTATGATACCATTTGATTAGTTGGTCCATTGGGTCAGATTGCTTCCACACCTCCCCAGTGAACCGCCCTAGAGTTCGTTTGCAAACGGGCCGAGACCACCTCGTTCAGGCAGTCTCAGAGCGATTGTTTTGGTACGGGTCCATGCTTGATTGCCGTGTTCACATGCCTAAACGAACCGAACCAAGGGAAAAAATGCACCAGGTTCTGAGCAAACGCGAGACATGTTCCTAGATCAACATTTATTTTATTTTTTTTACAAAATTTAACAAAAATGTATTCCAAACATATCTCTTCCCCTTAAACCTAATCCAACCCATAAGTTATCCCTACAATCAGAGGGAAATGATAGGTGAATAACACTGATGTAGAAGCACCAGAACATGTTGTACTTGGCGAAATCACGTTCACCGCTCTTGCTCACCATCTGAAAATCTCATAATTCCATATATACATCCAAATGAGGCTTACAATCTTTATACGCTTAGAAAAATAAATAAATAAATAAATAAATTCCCTGTGAATGCTGTAAGGTAATGGAGTAGTCACATAGTGTTAAATGTGTTTGCCAGTATGTGGCCTTTTAAGTTTCACAGTGATACTAATAGGATTGGCTACTGCAGATGCAGCCTCCGCTGGGACGGCTGATAAGACTGCATTACTCACCTCACACCCTGCCGACGATGGGGGAAGTGGCCCTATATGCTTTCAACGTTACAAAGAGAAACATATTACTTAATTTTTTTTTTTTTTTGATGTGCATTTTATGTTATGTTAAAATGCTAAACACTCAATGGCTTGCACATACTGTATGCCTAAATTGCTGTAAATGAATTCAGTTTCTTCTATTAACAAAAAAATTCTCCAAACACCTGGTTTAGGAGTTTTCTTTTTTTTTTTTTTTAAATCTACACTACAGGCTAAAAAATAGAACACTGCAAGCATGTAATGACTTTATATCTAGAGTTAAAATGTTGTGGATACTATATGTGTCTGGCTCAATGGTTGTTTCTTTTTTCATATCAGAGAGAGAAATAAATGATGTTTTATTAACAAGGTTCGGGAGAAGCACGTCAGATAATTGACACAGGTGGAGAGCTATATATACACAGCAGTCTTGCCTCTGTTTGTTGACAGTTTATCCGCATCCCTCCACCACCCCTTCACCACTTTTTCTCTTTTTTTTTTAGTTCTGACCACTTACATACACGGGGGGTACTCTGGGTTCAGGCCAAATTGTGAGCTCAAAGCCCTCCTCCCGGACAGCATTTAAATTTACTCTCTATAAATTATATGTAAGTGTGAACTTGTGAAACAGTTAAACATGTCCAGAAGAGACTGCATGAACCATAAAAGTATTAGACATTGTCTTTTATCTGTTAATTATAAACATCACAAATTTATGCAAAGCTAAAACAATGTGTATTGTGAAAAGTGCTATACAAATTGACTTGTTAATTTGTTTCTGTGTGGCTAGACTGCAGGGTGATTGGGATTGGAGGTTCATCTTGGAATAAAGAAAATGCTGTTACTCAGTGTTGTCTAGTACTGATTGTCTTATTTCCTTTTTGCATCAAAAGCACAGATAATGTTTAATGTGGCCTCCAAGTGGAGCCGTAAATATTATAATTATGAGTTAAGAGAGTGCATACACACACACACACACACACACACACACACACACACACACACACACACACACACGTTGAGGTTCCATGTTTTAATCTGACTTTCAATATCACATGTGAAACCCTCACCACTGACAGAAAAGGCTATACTATCCCTTAAATGCATGACCGTTTTGTCAATCATTTTTGGGTCTTTAGCGACCCGGATATATATCTAACATGAATGGATCTGTACCTGTTGCGATAATATAAAACTCTCCTGAAATAACAATTACAGAAGAATAAAATAAAGCATATTTTGTTACATTTTGGAGTTTAGAAGTGTTCAGTTTGAGCAGGCGTCTCGTCAGAGATCATTTCCCAGTACATTCAGCAAATGATGTTTGAGATCACAAATATGAGCTCATTCGCAATCTCAAACTTATTCTCATAATGATCATTTTCAACCTCTTCAAAATCAATATTTTGATGGCTGACAGCTTCTTCACCAGATCCAGCATCAAGTGACAGTGACAGTAATATCTGATTGCATTCAGTGCTTGCTGATTCTTCCTATTCTTTTGTTTTCTGCCTGCGGTAACTATGAGTGAAACGTCACTTCAGCATTGTGTATCAGACTTCGCCACCTTGTGGAATAAATGGGAACTTGCACTTATTCCATCATTAAAGATTAAATTATTGTTGTGCAGAAAAAAAAAATACACACAGTCTACACACCTTGGGTCGTTAGCGACCCTATACAATTTTTTTCAAAAAAGTTATGGAAAAACAGGCATTTTTTCATAATTGTATTGTATTTTTCCTTTTTTTCTTGTTATATTGTTTATAATGAATTGACAGGAATATTAAGAAGGTTGATTTAAAAAAATTGAGGACAGGGGAAGTGAATGACGTCCCGGGTCATGACCTGAGATATGCATTTAAGGGCTATACATGTGGCAGGCAGTGCAAGTGACGATAACACAATAGACATAATGATTTTAGTCTATCCCTATCCCCTAATCCTTACCATACCCCTAAACACAACCTTAAAAGAAAACTTTCTGCATTTTTACATTTTCAAAAAAACAACAACAAAACAATTTAGTGTAATTTATAAGCTGTTTATCTCGCATGGGCCAAAACATTTTCCCACAAGGATAAAAATTTCAGGTTTTACTATGTTTGTTCAGTGGGGACATAAAATATTTACTAATCCACATCATAATTCTAACCCTAACAGAAAACTTTCTGTGTTTTTTACAATGAAAAAACAAAAACAAAAAAACTTACCAGTAGGAAACATAAAAGATGGTGGAAGGCAACTTCAAAGCAGATGGTATCGACTGACTTTGCTTGATTTAATTTCAGTGCTGTATTTCAATAACATTGAGATGTTCATTATGTCAAGCTAATGAGTCTTGACTCACCTTTCATGTCTGGCTTTATGCAACTTTACATTGGCCAGAAGTCATGCATAAATAAATCATATGTTATAAAATATTCTAGTAATATATCTAGTAATGTTATGCATTGCATATGGTAGAACACGAACAAAGATTTTTTCATTGTCCACTGTTTATTTGTATAGAGATTACACTTCAGATGTACTATGAGCTTCATGGGTGTTGAAGGCAGCATTGTTCTGTTTGGCCTATAGAGATATAACGATTGGTTTAACGATTAGCTTAATTTGAATGCCAATGGCATAACAATAACTACCTTTTAGCTGTTTAGGTGCGTCACAAAGAGAAAAAATGATGGCATTAAACTGTCAATTTAGCTTCTGGCCGTGTTAGCACAGGTGCATTTAAATGTCCTCGGCATGTATTTTTCTCTCCCTCTCTTTCTCTGTGTTTAATCTGAAAAGGTTTAGCAGAGGTCTGTGCATATTTTTACAAGCATTATGCATATTTTCAATCTATCTACATAAAATAAAGCATTAGACAAATAAAGCAATACACAAGTCTTTCCATTTGCCTCCATTGGCATTTTCCTGCAATATTTCTTTTTTTTTCTTTTCGGGAAAATGGTCGGCACACCAGATGCATGGTTCAAAAGGGTTGTCCCTAGTCTCTTAATGAGTCATGGGTGAGTTTTGGGCGTAACGTGCAATAAACCAATCAGTCTCATCTCCCATTCCCTTTAAAAGCCAGTTGCGCTATTTACATGGTGGAATTTGCGAGCAGAAAGACTGAACGCTTCTCCAGAGAGGAATCCTTTTATTTGTAATATTTAAAATATTTGTGAGCTGCTGAGCATCCCTGTGTGTGTAATAAGCAGAGTGTACTCACATTGTGCACCACCTATAGGCGCATATTACTAACGCTCCCTTTAAATAACACAAAAAATACTGCGCTATTGACTTTAAAGTAGATTTTTGTTGTCAATCGTTTTCAGTTCCTCAAAATAGCAACATGCCAACAATGCGCCTGAACACACCTGGTTTTCAGACCAGCACATCCATGGACGAACAGATGTGCACAAGTGCATTTGCTATTTAAACAACATGGAGCTGGACGTGAAAATGATAACTGCGTCAGGCTGAAACTAGCAAAAACACTTGTCGTGCCTGCTGTCGCATTGTGCCGGGTGTATGACAGGGCCGTAGTGTTTCTTTACAAAGTAACATCACCAACTACTGACCTGGCAGCAGAATACAGTGTTTTTAGTAGTTTTTGTGGGTTTGTGTGAACTGGGATCGGTTTGACAACATTGTCGTCTGTATGGGCAAAAGAAAAATGTTTCCCCTTTTAGCACATCTTTGTCATTTTAACATACCCTTAGTTCTCTTGTAATGTTTAACGAGACCTTACTTTAAATCAGCTTAGCTAGTTCTGAAACTGCAGGTAATTTTCGGTAGATTAGGCATGGAAAATCATGGGAAGAAAAATGTATCTGTGATTTATAAATGCCAATATATGAAGTGTGTCTTACAACACTTACATAAACCAGGGGCTTTGGGAAGAAGCTAAAATGTAACTCTTTGGCTACCATCAAGTAAGGCAGGATTTTAGAAAAAAATACAATTAAACGGAAAAGCATTTGAAAAGAAGCAGAACATGTCAACTGGGAGTATCTCTCTTATGCCTCGGGGCTATTTGGCAGCTAGTTGTACATAAAATTCTGTGCAAAGAAGATTGTATTTTACACTGATCAATAAATCCTGGAAGCATCCTATAGTAAGTGGAAAATCTGTTGCTGAAATGTGGCTGGATGTTACATTTACTACACAGTTCATAGAGACCTTTATCTAAAACTAGAAAGTGCATTCAGGTTACTCTTGGCTAGTAAAGTATGTTTCCTCCTTTGGAATTAAATCCATGTTCTTGACATTCTTATGCCCGGTTTCACAGACAAGGCTTAAGATAGTCCCAGACTGAAATGCATGTTTGAGCTGTTTTAACTGAAAACAAGTTGCACTGAGATATATTAAAATATGTCAGTGCCATTGTTTTGTCTCAAGATGCACACCAGGAATGTTTTTTCTAAGGCACGTTTAAAAAATGTCCTAATTGGTGTCATGCTCTCAACTGGAACATGTTAAGTCTGCTTTTAGAAAAGAAAATGTGGTATTTAGAACCAACACTGTCAGTAGATCAGTGGTTCTAAAAGAGATGTATAGAAAACATTCCTAAAGCAAGAACAGACAAACTGTTAGCTGGCTGTAATAAGTAAGGGATAATCCACTGCTAGCTGTGAATTAAATGATTTTAATGCATGACATGGAGGCAAAGAACCGCCCTATCGTAGGCCTATGTGTGTGCGCGCACTTCAATGAAAACACAGTACAGTAAGCCATGATTATTGGATATGAGATATGACTTTATTACACATGCAACATTTATATTTCTTTAATTAAACAAAAGCATTTGTTGTTGCAATGGATTAGAGTTTTTTTATTTATTTTTTTATTCAAAAATCTACAACATCTATTTTGCCAGTGGACTTTAAACATCTGCAACAGGGTTTTTTTAATGTAGCACAAAATGGCCTCTGAAAAAAACGAGAGAATCAGACCCCATAATTCAAATCTGTATTGACATATCTCTTCCAGCGCATGGCATCAATGACAATCAGATCTGCTCCTGGGAGCTCTTAAGGGACAGTGCATCTGTTTGAGAACGAAAACATGGAGCTGATATGGAGATTCATAATAGACCTGCATTATTTTTAGGAAACTGTGATTTGGAGATCAATATACCTGCAATGGAAACCAAACCAAACCAAATATGGTTCTTGTTACTTACTTTTCAATGTCTTTTATCTCAAGTTTATGCATTCTTATAAAAACACAAAATGCATTTTGGGATCGGTCCATAAGCTGTTTTAGTGAATACTATATTCCAAATCCATCAACGATATTAAGCTAGTATGTGCACATCACAGGCAATAATTAATGTATGTTCCTGTTTATAATAATACATGAATTTATCAGTTTTTATCAGTCTATTGTAGTCCACGTTAGTTTGTGAGCCAAAAATTACACAAAACTTATTATGCATTTTTCTGTTTTAATTTTAGTATGTATATCATGAACTGTAAACCCTAAAGCTCAAAATAATTAATTGCTTTGAGTAGAGCCAACTCAAATTGAACAAATGAGTTCAAACAAATGAACTTTTATGAGTATTTAGAACTCTTTTCTTTTGAGTTCTCAAAACTGACACATTTTAAGTAAATCTGAGTTTTCATTGTTTTGAGTTTTATGAACTTGTTTCTTACAATAATTGGTTAGCGCTTATACAGTGTATATCTCCATAATAATATAACGCTCAGTGTAATTATTATTCTCGAATGGTAAACGCTCAAGTGTCACCTTTCTAAATATGTTGGTTATGTGGATAGTCAGAATCACTCATGAGCAGCAATCATTTTACTTTGGGTGTGTCATTTATGCTCCCTCTGCCAAAATGGGCGGTGGAAGAGAAGGGGATAAACAATGATGCAAGTATCTTTATCTCTCTCCAATAATAGTGGCAAAAGTCCAAAACAGAAGAGCATCTCCGTTGTCTCTGTCCAATAACAATGGCAAAAGTCCAAAAATAAAACGAAAATAACAAGAGGAATTTGTCGGCTGGCAGCTACAGCGAATGGTTGAAGCCACCCTACTGCCAGCAGCAATGACCCGACACTCTGGTGACATTTGCCCAGCAGTAGGCACTACCCGTTTGGCAAGAGTCCCGCAAACTAGCCAGAAGCAGATGCCTTTTAGTGGATTAAACATATTAAAGTGGTTCCACTCAGCAGGGGGAGGTATCGCATGTGGCTGCCCCCTGGTGCTTTCAATGCATCATAGCATTTACTACTTGGCAAGTAGCCAGGAGTCAATTGTCCTTGTGGTCAGTTGTCACTTTTCCAGTTCCCCCATGTGGTCACTTACCACTTGGCGAGAATTACTAGCTCCTTACTGGATTGCACATGCAATTGTAAATGACTTTCGTTCAGCGGTCTGCTCTGATTTCGGCCCTCTAATCAGCTACTGGTGGAGCAAAAAGACTTTGGAAAAGAGGCTGTTGCCTAATGGAATCTTTTTTTCACTCCACATCCAGGACCATGGGGAATTTGATTTTTGAAGCTCCAAGTTCACTCTCTCACTCTCTCACACTCTCTCTCACACGCGCTCACACACACACACACACACACACACACACACACACACACACACACACACACACACACTTGTTATGGGTCGGTCATGATGGGTCGGTTAATTTTGAACGAATCTTTAACATGACTCGGGAACAACAAACTGTCTTAGAGAGTGATTAGTTCATTCTGTGTTGACCGTGCATGCGCAACATCCCACAGGTTCTGTACCAGAAAGAGAAATGATTAGTTCACCTCTCGCGTCTTCGGGTCTGACTCTTCTGAGTCGTTCATTCTTTAGTCATGTGACATGACAGCTGTATTTGGATACAGAAATCCCAAACTTCCTTACAAACAAGTGCATAGTCAGTTTTTATTTATTTTTATTTTTTACTCTTACAGTTACATGATGCGTTTCTGGTCTCAAATGTATCTTTTTATAATTTACCTTTTTTTATTTGTGTGTGTGTATTTCTGTCATGATGGTTCTTTTCCATAACATTGAATGTGGTAATAAAGAGTTGGTAGTGCTTTAAACTTTATCTGTATGATTGGGAAAATCACTTTGAATAAGCAAAGACACCTATATTAATATATAGTTACATGACAAAAGAACGAACATGAGGTAAACTGACTGCATAGCCTGAATGAAGACCCAGATAAGCAATAAATTAATAGTTTTTGTTTCTCATACTTAAAGTACCAAAAAACACTTTCGTCGTGCCTGGCGTCGCATTGCGCCGGGTGTATGATAGGGCCCTGAACTAGTTAACGAGTTAACTAGTTAACGAGTGTCTCTGAACTAGTTAACGAGTTAACATCATTTTCTATAATGTAGCACGTCTCTATTTTACAAAACGGCAGATTTCACTGACATGGGCAAAAATATCCATTTTAGTGGTCAATATTCAAAATGACTTGACCTCTCACAGTTGCAACTGACCAATCAGAATCAAGTATTTGAGAGAGATTTGTAATAATTACATGCATTTATACATTTTACCCAAAGATAATGCAAAAAGTGATTAATTCAAGGGAGAAAACACAAGTAGTGCTATCTATACAACCAAAGCATTATTTCCATGTGGAGCCCTGGTTCCTCTGTTTTTGGTTGACCTCTTTCCCCCTGCACTGTCACCTTGGGCTTGGTCTGTCTGGCTCTAGGCCCCAATTTTAGTAATCTGCTTTATGACAGTTCCAATTGCTAAAAGTGCTATACAAATAAATCAGAAATGAATTGAATTAACTCGCCTTACTCTGCGCTAACGCCATGTGTAAAACATGGAAGACGCTTTTACTGCTCTCGTTTAGTGGCATAAGCAGGCCACAGTATTGAACGCGGCCTTAGGCTACCAGCCAACACAACATGTCCCAGGAGAACGGGAATGGTCAGCTTCAGGCAAAGGCACAATCACTCACCTACTCACAAACGGGGACAACATGATCTTCAACTCCCTCTGGGATACTAATTGGCTTATCGACCTCATCTCTGATGTACTACCTGCCTCTTAAGTTAAAAAAAAAAAAAAAAAAAAAAATCCATCCTCTTGAAACAGATGTGTAACTGCTCACCCAGATACAGTAAGTGATGTTCTCGTGTTGGGGAAAAGGGGGGCAACTCTTACAAAGGAGTGTAAAACACAAAAGTAGTAATTGCTTGTTTTTAGAATTTGCTCATGTGAACTCCAAGCCTGGTTCTACTTCTTTAACCTTCTGCATTCCCATATCTCATACACTATCTAATCATTTTATGTCTCATCTTCACTGGCTATCCAATAAATTGGCAAAAAAAAAAAAAAAAAAAAAAAAAAAGATTGAGAATGCTGTCAAATCCAAATATCTCAGAACGCACAGCCAATTTTAGACTGTCGATGTAACTCTGTCAAACTGATTTAATCAGTGTGTTGACTGCACAATCAATAACTTCAAAGGTATGATTATTTATGAGGAAACGCTGATGAAAGAGGCATTTGAATGAATGCACAAAAGTTCACAAACACTGGCAATTTTAGAACTGTCTCAAAGTTGTTGTTTTTTGGGGGTTTTTTTCACTTCAGAGTTTCTTTAACTTTGCTTTGGATCCGTGGACCCACTTTATATTATTAACTATGTAATAATTAGAAACAATGCACTTATTATGTACATACATGTTTTTGCATTTTACTTTTATTTAAAAAAGGTTACACTTTACTTTAAGGTGTCTGTGTTACAGTGTCATTAATTAATACATTGTATCTAATTACAACATTATTGTTATTATTATGTGCAGTAAGTGCAAGTAGTTAAAGATGCCTAATATAAAGCGTGACCTTGCAATAATGCAACTATTTTCATAGTTTTAGAATTAAAGTCTGGGGGAAGAGTAAAGCAATCAAACCCACACACATACCAACACTTAATTTCTCATTTGTTGCTATTTTTTAATGCATTAGCTAACATGAACAATTTACCACATTTATTAATCATTGTTCGTGTTAGTAAAAATACATACTGTTCAGTGTTTGTTCATGTAATTTCATAGTGCATTAACTAATGTTAACAGACTTCTAATCTAAAAATATATTAGTAAATGTTGAAATTGAACATTAATATCAAGGCAGTGTACATATTAGATGCTACACTCTCAGGAAAAAAGGTACAAAAGCTGTACACTTTTGGTTGAAAATGGACTAACCCAGCGATTGGGTTGTTTTAACCTAGTAAATGGGTTGTTTTAACCCAGCGGTTGGGTTAAATGTTTGCTTAAAACAACCCAATCGCATTTTTTAGAGTGTAGCGATAGATGCTATTTACACTAAGTGACAAGTGCAGCATTTTCTGAGCGATGCTATTTACACCGTTACATGTTTTGTTTAAATAAAGACTATTTTTGTTTTTCTACTCAGTCATCATCTTCATGCGTTTTGGCAACTGCACCACCTAACATGTTCATTGGTAGTTAATGTAGTTAACCTTAATTGTCACGTTACCAAGGCATTTAAAATAATAATAATAATAATAATAATTATGGAAAATAGGTTTTCAAGATTTGACTATATTACAAAGAGGAAAAAGCTAAACTCTTCTTTGGTTGAAATCTGTGTGTGCATGATTCTCTGTTTTATTCTTCAGCACTACAGTCATCCTCGTACAGCATATCACACTTCAGGCAGATGCAGTTATTTTTAATAAATCATTCAGAGCTATGAAGCACTTAGCCAAGGTCAAAAATGCTGTGAGCAGTGCTGAACGGAGGCTAAATAGCTTCTCTAGTAACACTTGGCGGCACAGCGAAATGGAGTCCATGAACAAGCTGTTTACTGCACTGTTAATTGTAGTGTAAAAGAGCCTCTTTAAGACACCATTGGAGCTCACTGACAGTGTGTTCCACAGCCATTGAATGTAAACAATGCAGTACCTAAATGTGTCAAGGTTATTTATTATTTATTTTATTTGTCTGTACAGATGTCTTTCTGTTTGGTCTGTAACATCTCAGGTCAAATTTCATGAGTCCTGAATGTCTTGAAAAGAATCACACTGGAGTGGGACTGATGCACGACCCTGAATGAAAGAACTTGGCATGCCCTTCATGTATGTGTCATGCACACAAACAATCAGCAAGTGTGCATGTGACACAATGTCCTCTGTGTTGACGTCTCCCTCACGAGGAAGAATATGAGCAAAAAAGCAACAACTCTCTGTGTAGCGCCTACAGGCATGCCTTTAAAAAGAGGTTATACCTAGACCCAGCAAAATGATTTAAATTGTGAGAATAGTACCAAATTAAATAAAATTAAACCTGATTTTAATTATAGTCTGACTTAACTAGGCCTATAGATTTATGATTGATAAATATGATTAAAAAATTCAAATGCAAAAATTGTGATTTGCAGCTGAGAAATTATAATTGAAATATGACTCATTTTTAGAGCGGTGTCTAATAATATATCAAACCCTGAGATGTCATTATCTGATTACACTGTATCTGATCACCTGCTTTTATTCTTTGCATTCCTCAAGGTGTGATTCTGTCTAAGCTGTTGCACGATCTACAATACTTGCATGTTAATTATTCAAATTATTCACCTTTAACTTTGAAACTGTTAAAAGTCACAATATATCAAGAGTCACATACTGAAAGGTGATATTACAGACAGTATGTGATGGCATGTCTTAAAGGGATAGTTCACCCAAAAATCACTCTTATGTCGTTCCAAACCCATAAGACTTTTGTTCTTGCATAAGAGATCAAATGACAGAGAATGAACCTCGTTCTGTTTACCAAATTTGTAATGCTTTATGTACGTTTGCCGATCAATGTCAATATGTGAATAAAAGCCTAAACTAAAACTATTCATCATATGAAGCGATTAGGTCTATTCAGAAAGCTTGGATTAAACTGGATTTCTCCATATATGATCTCTATATGAATGCTTTGAACCGTCAGAGTTTTGTTTGAATGGACTTGGACCAATGGAGTGACAAAAATCTCTCAGATTTCATTAAAATATCTTCCTTTGTGTTGAGAAGATAAATGAAAGCCTTATGGGTTTGGAACGACATGAGGGCGAGTAATTGATGACTAACTTTTCATTTTTGGGTGAACTACCCCTTTAAGGTGCTGTTTTTCAAGAGTATCTGTCTTTACGGATCAATGCTCTATACCAGCAGGCTTACCTAGAGTTAACGAAGACACATGAGTAATGTTGTCCTGATCCCCAAGTGTCCTTCATCGTTGCAGTTGTAGCTTCAAGGTAAAAGTTAAACAAGCATTTCCTCTTGATGTCTGTTTGTGCACAAAAACTTTTAGGAGTTGTCACTGGACAGAATGCTGTAATATTAAAACTATGCCATACGCTTTTTTTTGTGTGTGTGCTTTTTTTTTTTTTTTTAAGATGGTAAGATGTATTAGTGGGTAAAATGTGTCACCTCCTTAATCTAGCAAACGTTGCACATTTTCATGTGACTATATTTTTAGAACATTTCCATATTCAGCTGCTTGTACTTGAGAGATTTGCATGAGGAAGTTAATGAACGCTGTAACAGAGGCCAGTTAGTAAGAGATGTGCGAGTAAGCCTCACTGCCTTGGCCTCCAGAGGCGCACTAGCGACTGGCGCTGGAGGCTGCACTCTTTTGCGTTCTTGTTAGCGCACCCTCCTTTCATGGAGTTTCCTCGCCCCGGAAACTCCAGTTTGTATCCCGCTCGGAGCGGTGCGAGTAGACATGCCTTGTTAATGGATTATTATTGTATCATGACTTTACTTGAGGGGGCACATCATAGTAACTCACTCTTAACAGCTACTAAAATCTGGTCATGACTTGATGAACTAGTAAGTGGTACCAAGCTTACAATTTACAATTTTCTTTTGGTAACGCTATTTCGATTATCCACTTTAGACATTCTACTATCTATAAGTTACTTTGCAAGTATATGTCAACTAACCCTCAGACAGTGTCGGGAAGGTTACTTTGGAAATGTAATAGGTTACAGATTACAAGTTACCTTATTTAAAATGTAATAAGTAGTGTACCCATTTCAATTACTTTAATAAAGTAATGTAACTGATTACATTTGATTACTTTTCTACATTTCTGTTTATCTTTTCATGCACTTAAACCAGAGAGGGTTAACCTCTAAAAACAGAAATGGTTATATTTAATTCTATTTAAATTCTATTTAAAAACACACAATTCTAGATCATTGTACTGAAAAAAAAAAAAAAAAAAAAATTTTTTTTACTGATATAAAAAAATAGTAACAATCTGCATACTATTATTTTTTACCACTATGTGTGTGAAGGTAAAGCTTTATACCATATAAGGCTTAATATTGATTTCTCACTAGAAGCAAGAATAGATTCTAGTTTCATACTCACTGACAACCCAAACAGACCCAACAGTGTAGCTGTCATAACATGCATGGTGTTGTTTTTTATTTTTTATTTTAATAAAGTTATATTCCACCTAAAACATTTTTTAGACTCAATGACCAATCGTGGCGTGTTAGTAGTTAAATAGCTCTTGCAAGTCAAAACAGGACAAACTAATAGATAGATTTGTCCACTTAAGGTTAACAGTCATCATAGGAGATGCTTCCTCAGGTTCAACTCTGAAACCTTCGATGTAATTTAACTGCACATTTGTTCTCAGTAACTGTAACTGTAATTAATTTATGTAATCTAGTTACTCCCCAACATTGCTCTCAGAGTATTAGTAGACTGTTAGGTGTTCGATTTGGGTTAGTATACGTTTACATTTACAATTATGTTTTAATCATATTGCAGACGCTTTTATCCAAAGCGACTTACAAAAGAGGAGAGCAGTAAAAGCAATCAAACCAACAATAGGGCAACAAAATGCTGTGCCTAGTCCCAGTTATTCTAGCACAGTACACATAACAAGGTTTTTTTTATTTATTTTTTTTATTAATGGGTCAAGTGTTGACAAAAAAAATGCATCTTCAGCAGTTTCTTGAAAATGGTTAAAGACTCAGCAGCTCAGGTTGAGTTAGGCAGGTCATTCCACCAGCAGGAAACCGTCAGCGCAAACGTCCGTGAAAGTGATTTTATGCCTTTTTGGGAGAACGCAAGCTTCTGGAGGGCACATAGGTCTGAAGTAGTGAGTGAGTTATAAGTGAGTGAGTAGAACAAGTTGAAATATAGTTGCTTATAGTCAGTAGAATGTCTGCTGGGGAGCATCAAAATAAAGTGTCAGTGGATATTATGCAGACAGTCTACTAATACTCTGATGAGAGTTAGTTGACATGTAGTTGCAGAGTTACTTATAGTTAAAAACGTCTAAAGTGAACCATCAAAATAAAGTACCTTTATTTTTAGCTTTTGTATAGCTGTGTATAAGCCACCGTAGTGTGAGTTTGAAAGGAAAGAATCATGCAAAACCTTCTGTCAAATTATTGGTGATAGTTATTAGTGTATTAAGTATTTTCTACATTTGAAAACAAGGATCCATGTAAATAATAATTACAAACCTACATAATAATGTACCATCCAGCAATGTCTATGATGAATGCATATGACTATGCCGTAGTTAAGGTTAGGCGTTTTATTCTTTCTTGATAAGTTCATGCATTCTCTAATCATTAGTTCATTCTAAAGTTTCAGGGATTAATACATGATTATTCATGCTCCCTTATAACTTGTTTCAAGGAATCTATCCAAGTCTTAAAAAAAAATAGTGAACTGACAATGAGTAAAAAAGTTCTCTGTCACTGAGGCAGTGCCCTTAAAGGGACAACTGTGTACTCTAAAAGTTGCATTTTAGTAACTTACAGCTGTAATATGTAGCCTTAGGTATTACCATGAAGACCTTCCTCAGTCTCCTCACTATCGTTCCCATCTTCAGCTTCAACTTCAGTAATGAGGTGTTGAATTGAGATTCTCCTGAAGCTGTTTTAGCTTTTGCTCTGGTACTTTCTGTAGCTCGGACACAGCTGTCAGTGCAGCTGAGAGGAGGGGAGAGAGGGGGCTCCTCATTCTGTCTCCTGCGGTCTACATCGATCATTCTCCAAGGGGAGGCTGTGGAGCCCTCTCTGTGAACCCAATCAAAGGGGGTGTTCATCGAGAGTGTCTGCCAAAAAACACATTCATGCCTGGGTTAACCTCCAGCAAGCACAAACAGAAACTTACATTCTTCACTTAAAGTTATCTAAGCAGCACTGATACATATATACATATACGCCTGAACACAACTGGTTTTCAGAGCAGCACGGCCATGGGTAAACAGATGGACGCGAGAGCATTTGCTATTTAAACAACGTGGTGCTGGATGTGAAAAATTACATATTTCTGCGTCAGGCTGAAACTAGCAAAAAAACAAACAAACAAAAAAAAAACGTTTATCATAGGGCCTAATGTGTCAGAAGTTTGAACCAGTGATGATATAGTAACAATATTATGTCAAATGGCAGGGATAAAAAAAACGGCTCTTGATCACCCTGCTCGTCACAATATTCTTTTAACCATCACTGTAAATACTCAACACCAATATATATTCAATAGTGTTTTAAGGGATGTTTTAGAACAGCTTTTCTATTGCCAGTTTGCATAAATTAAAAGCCGTTTTAAATGTATGAAATACAACTGATGCTTATTTCAATGCTTCACATTTTAGTCTCACAAATAATTACATTTTGTAACAATCTTAAATTTGGGGGTATTTGAGTTAATTTTGGTGGCATTTCTGCCTCAAGCCCCTGTAATATCTGACCCGGATCTGGGTTGCACTTTCTTTCAATGGTTCACTTTAGACATTTTACTAACCGTGTCTTTAACTAACTAACTAACTAACTAACTACATGTCAACTAATTCTCATTAGAGTATTAGTAGACTGTTAGGTTAGGTTAAGTGTTAGTTTTTCGGGTAAGTAGAAAGCATTGACATGTAGTTGCAAAAAGTATGTCTTTTGGGGAGTATCAAAATAAAGAGTTAGCAGATATTAAGAAGACAGTCTACTAATACTCGAATGCGAGTTAGTTGACATGCAACAGCAAAGTTACTTATATTGTAGTTAGCAGAAAATCTAAAGCGGACCGCTTTATTCTGATCTGCACAGATCTCACATGGCCTCTCTGCAATCCAAATGATTGGAAATATGTGATGGAGAACTTTAATTCTTTTAATATTATATATTTATATTTAATGCATATCTATCCTTCAGCAGTAGAACATCTGCGGATGCCCAGTTGAAGACCTCTATCATAAAGAGTAATGCTCTGTCAAGACTGCACTGCTGTATGTGTTTTGGGACCTTTTTGCTTTCAGTCTCAACTGAACTGAAGTAGAGTGATTGTATTGCCCCGTGGTGATCATTCTGCTCTTTGGCCTTGAAAGCTCCTTGGCCACTCGAGCAGGTTGTTAGAGGTCACTGTCCGACTGCATAATGAATTGCCAGTGAATGATTTTTAAGGCATTTGTTTGATTCTGAGCCGATGTTTCTGCATACCTCAAATTCATTCCGCCTTCAGCAACAATATCTTTAGCAAAAACAACTGAGCCAGTTTTTATAGCAACTATGCTTCTATTCACAAGTAGTTCCTTTTTTCTCTGTACTTTCCACTTTTCATTATTGAAAATGGGCCATTCTTGAATTTACTGCAAAAGAAGCCTCTTGGGAATGATGAGCTAAAAATGAATAGGAAAACTGTTTTTGTTTTGCTGTCAGCGAAAGATATCTTCGCCACCTAATCGTTCACAGACATTTCACCATATGAGAGGCAGTGATATTTCTTCCATATCAGCGACAGAAAAGGCATAAAGTACAGGAAATCTCACACTGCAATTGTGTCATTCATGATGGATTTATCAAATGCATAACGTAACTCCATGGGAACAGAATACACCATCTCATCAGCTTCCTGGAATAGAAAGAGGCCTGACAAAAAACTGAGAAACCATTTTATTATAAAGCAGCAAAAAGCCATGGGAAGCTGTGTGTTACACTGATTTTACCATGGCTAGGGAGTTTTCTTAGCACGGCTTGAAGAAGGGTACATTTGCATCGCTTCACTGCTGTTCACGACTATATTTCACACACTGTTTTTCACTTACTAAAGCCCTATTCGCACGTGATTAGTATTACCTGGTGACCTCTAGTCATTTTGTAGTAATTGCAGAGGTTGTCTGTGATCTTAATCCCATGCAAATCTGCCATGTCTGTAATTTGTAAAGTAGCAATTCCCCCTCAAATGACCTACCATATTTTGCTGAACTCCGAGATCCTGTGAATAATATTAGTCCTTTGCGAATCGCCATCTCTGTGATTTGGCGGGGTTGTATATAATTTTTTCAAGGTTTTGTTTCCTGTGCGTCTTTTTATGAAGGCTGCGTTGGAGTGTTCTGATAGTATTTTGGATGAAGGTGGTCATATCTCAATACACCATACAACTATACAATTTGCAGAAAGAGAAAGCTGAAAACAATCAGAAGAGCAAAAACAAAATGGATTAGATGGAGATGGATGACATGTATAGCAGCATGTGATAAGGTTTACTCAGTAAATATGAGTAAAATCACAGGCTTCGCTTATCCCGTGTGAATGTGCGACATGAAATTCAGTTGTGTGTGTGTGTGTGTGTGGGGGGTATATTGAAGTATGAATATTTGGACACAGCCAAGTGTTTCCATGAAGTCAAAATTGCGAGAATTGCAATTGTGAGAAAAAAAGTCTGAATTCTGACTTTATACCACCCAATTTTTGACCATTCTTCTAGAAGCACATTTGTGAGGTCAGGCACTGATGTTGGACGAGAAGGCCTGGCTCACAGTCTCCGCTCTAATTCATCCCAAAGGTGTTCTATCGGGTTGAGGTCAGGACTCTGTGCAGGCCAGTCAAGTTCCTCCACACCAAACTCACTCATCCATGTCTTTATGGACCGACGCTTTGTGCACTGGAGCGCAGTCATGTTGGAACAGGAAGGGGCCATCCCCAAACTGTTCCCACAAAGTTGGGAGCATGAAATTTTCCAAAATGGCCTGGTATGCTGAAGCATTAAGAGTTCCTTTCACTGGAACTAAGGGGCCAAGAACAACCCCTGAAAAACAACCCCACCCCATAATCCCCCTTCCACCAAACTTTACACTTGGCACAATGCAGTCAGGCAAGTACCGTTCTCCTGACAACCGCCAAACCCAGACTCGTCTATCAGATTGCCAGACAGAGAAGTGTGAGAGTCCAGTAGCGGCGTGCTTTACACCACTGCATCCCATGCTTTTGCATTGCACTTGGTGATGTAAGGCTTGGATGAGCTGCTCGGCCATGGAAACCCATTCCATGAAGCTCTCTACGCACTGTTCTGAGTTGCTGTTGTTCCCAATTGCTTCCACTTTGTTATAATCCCACTAACAGTTGAGCGTGGAATATTTAGTAGTGAGGAAATTTCAGGAATGGACTTATTGCACAGGTGGCAACCTATCACAGTACCACGCTTGAGTTCACTGAGCTCCTGAGAGCGACCCATTCTTTCACAAATGTGTGTAGAAGCGTCTGCATGCCTAGTGCTTGATTTATACACCTGTGGCCATGGAAGAGATGGGAACACCTGAATTCAGTGATTTGGAGGGGTGTCCCAATACTTTTGGCAATATAGTGTATGATTACAAACTCGGTGCATTTCTGCAGGAATTATATTGAAATATAAAATATGAGCAGAATATTTGCAATGAAATTAAATAATAATTATTACAAACACAACTAATTGCAATTTCAGCTGAAAGCCTACCCAGATGTCCTATTTTTTACAGTTTTTTTTCAATTGCTAGTAAGCATCGGTTGTTGCAGATGGTAAAGTATGAATGACAAAAGTGTTCATGGATTTTGAAAAAATGTAGTGTGAAAATGTGAAAGCATTTTGTGTGAAAGCAATGAAAAATGATTCACAGTTTGGCCCGCATAGACTTCTGTTTCGCTGAATGTGTGAAGAGTTTTGAACATGTGGCTTCAGTATTGATCGATGCTTGTTAGCAAATGAAAAAAAAACAACAAAAAAAAACTGTAGTCTCTATTACAGTAGTAATTTTTTTTTTTTTTTTCAGTCATTTTTTGGTAAACCGGGATGGCTTCAGAATGATTTTATTTGCAAACATGGATCAAGGGAAGACACATTGGTGGGGAAAGAAGTGTGACAGAGAGAGGGAGGACTAGAACTCTCACAGTACTGTACATCCATCCATCCAGTCCATACATTTTCCAAAGCCAAAGTATTTCCCAGCGTCTCAGGTCAGAGGCAGGAAAACACCCTGGACAGATGGCTGGTCCAACACAGGGATGACACACTCACGTACATTCATATTCACACTCACATTTACAGGCAAACTCCAATTCACCTGTCTTTGGATTGTGGGATAAACCCAGAGGAAACCAATATCAACACGGAGAGAACACACAAACTCCACACGGGATGGCCTCCTGACACAGCTGGGACTCCCTGTTGTCAGTGTGTTAATGACAGTTATTTCTGGTTCTCAAATCTGATTGACACCGTTTCACCACTTGTATCATTCTGCTGTCATGGTGGACGAGAAATCCACCATAATTTTTAAAAATACTACTGTTGTTGTTTCACGAAATGTAGTTTTAATAGTATTTTAGGAAAGAATGTAGTTGGACCTCAAATATGTGACTAATATATAAACAGCGCATATTTTACAATTTGTTCAGACGCTTTCGCAGATTCGAGCTTCAGGCCGTCAACAACAACAACAGCCAGTCCTTCGAGAATTTGCCACTGGCTCTTATGTAGATAGTGGTTAAACATATTTATTTATTTTTTATTTCCTATTGTCTTTTATAATGGCTACTGTTGTTCATTTAAATATTGTTCAATGTTATTTTATATAAATATGCCATATTTGGTATTATGAAAGGGTCCGTTAGTGATTGCAATAGTCTTCAGTGACGGTTACATTATTACACCACTAGATGGCGATGTCTTTATGAGTGACTGGTGGTAAACAAGGAAGTTGTCTTTGGAAATCTTTTTAAAGGACCGAGATATCGCTTTCCTCAGCAGACATTCAAACAGATTTTTTATAATGGATATTATGGACATCAACCTGAAGAATGAATACTATATCAGATGCAGGTAATACATTCATTTAGTCGATCTCTCTCTCATAATACTACACAATAAGCTTCAATCAGGTGACTCCGCTAGTTATAAAGTGATGTTTTAGAATTAGTCACAGAGGCTTGGGCTCAACTGATAAACTGTCAACATGAGATTTGAATCTGTGGCGGAAGGAAGTAGTTCTGCACAAAAGAGGGTTTTAAAGAGACTCCGTTTATTTACACACTTGTGCCGTTGAACTGTCTGGGGCACTTTCAGAAATGTGTCATACATACAGTGAAATGTCCTAGAAATGCCATGCTCATGGAAAACCGCCAGACCAATCAAACTCAAGGGCTGGAACTGACTCTTGTATAATCGGAATTGTAATATTGACAATTATAAAACATCTTAAATAGGGACTTTATTATTATTATTATTATTATTATTATATTATACAAGACTTATTTGATATATATATATATATATATATATATATATATATATATATATATATATATATATATATATATATATATATATATATATATATAAATTATGGGTCATTATAAGAGTTAAATATGTTCATGTTTTTTTATTTTTTATTAATACTTATTAATTTTGTAAAAGTGGCTAACTATGTACTCATTGGCTGTTGTTCTAAATGTTTGTTTTTTTATGTGTTGGTTGGTATCATCACACACACAAAATGAAAAGAAGGAAGTAGAAGGAAACATAAGGATTAATTATTGAAAAAAAATATATATATATATATATATATATATATATATATATATATATATATATATATATATATATATATATATATATATATATATATTATGTCTTTAAAGGAAATGTCCAGTTGTGTAATTGTGTTATGTGTTTGAAATGGAAGACATAATAAAGTTTTTCTATATATATATATATATATATATATATATATATATATATATATATACATATATATATATATATATATATCTTTCACAGTCAATAATGATTGATGACAATTCAACGTACAGGCTAGGCCTACTAACATAATAATGATAATTGTTATTATTTGATGTTTAAATATTTGATTTTATTATTTGATTTATTGATGTTTAAATAATATATATTTTTTAATTACATAGGAATTATGGGTCATTTATAAGTGTTATATTAATATTTATTTATATATATTTTTATTTTTTCATATGTAGAAGTGGTTAACTATGTAATCATTGGTTATTGTTCTAAATGTGAGATTTTATTATGCGGTAGTGGGTATTATCACAAAAAGAAAGGAAAAGAAAGTAGGAAAATAAGGAAACATAACTAATTACTATTAAAAACTTTAAAGAAAATGTTCATCTGTGTAATTGTGTTAAATGTATTTGATGTATATTATTGACTGCAAAAAAAAAAAAAAAAATATATATATATATATATATATATATATATATATATATATAGTCAATAATGATGAATGGCAGTTCAACGTATAGGTAACAATATTTGCATGCTATAGGTGTTAAAAGACATGGCATGCGTTCTGTGTATTGTCATTAAGTTAATTGGAACAAATCTGCTCAAACTCTCAAAGACTAATCATCTAGGTTAAGTAAGGGTACAGCTAATCCGTATACTCAGTTCAGTTGATCCGACTCAATCGGACATCCTGCGTCTAAGCGCAGTCAACCCAGCTAGTCCATTCCCCGCAAAGACTAATTATGTAGTTTCAGTGAACGTACAGATAACGCGTAAATCCGGACGCCTTGGCATGCGCCATACGTCCTTCTGTGCATTGCTGTGATCCTGGTGAGCTTCTCGAGTTGTCCCTGCAACGCACCATGTCCGTTCTGACTCGTTTGTGCCATCTACAGATTTGCACGGCTCTGGAGAGCTCATGATCGCCGTCTACACGCGCTCGGTACATGCTCCAACTGACCTGCGCTTCTTACGACCCATTCTTTTTTCAAACTAGGCTCTTTCCTCTGGGTTTATCTGGATATCGCTTTAGTTTGCGAACGGAATTTACTGGATCCACTACAAAAACAATGAAGAAACAGACAGCAGCTGAAACACGGGAATAAACGGGTGGCGTTCGGAGAGGAATAACAATTTAACGAGAGATCTGGGGATAATTGTCTGATCTAGAAGTGCGTGTGGCCGTTTTCAGCTCAACTTGGTGGAAACTACACATGCATGGTAGTGGAAGGACTCGGATAGCAGCGCGGGTCGGTGTGCAAAAGAATGCACCTTCCTTCGTTTCTCCGCTTTTCTTTTACATGAAACAAGAAAAGAAGATGTGTTGAAACGCATCCGTTTAGAATTAAGTGCCAGCCAAAAACGGATGGATACGTTTCCAATGATTAAGGTAAGTGAAAGGTTTATTATTGAGCACCTGTCATTTGCGAAATGATTTTAAAAACACCACTAATGGACATCGACTCAGCGTTTAGTGTTTTTATTTCGGTTAACACGCATAGAAACTCTGTCGCCGACGTGCCCGCTTTAACTATAGCCATCCCATCAATCCTGAAGAAGGGATTCGAGCACTTTCTGAGATTTGAGGATAATTGATGAGGAAAGTTGAATGTTTTAATAATATTCCATTACTAGTCCCCTTTACGCGTCAGCTGACAATCCATGGACCCGTTTGCTTCCCAACATAATTCCCAGCTGAAATTACTCACACTCCCGTTACTAATACATGATTTCATGACGACCTAGTAGTGTAGACCTAATAGCTGTAATTCCGTTTGCATACATGTTTGCTTTTGCTTCTGCTTCATTCTGATGGCTTATCAATAATGTCTGGTGTTATTTCCAGGCAATATCTAATTGATATCGCGTTGTATACATAGTAAGCTTATGCAAGCTCTGCATATACGTGATCATTTTCACTTACCTGTGTTCATGGGAGTGGTGGATTAGTTTATAATGGCTACATCTATTGAACAATGCTAATATAACCTTGCAAAACGTATAATTCACATGCACAGGGTGGCCATCAAGTGGCATAATACCACCCGAGTTCACACTGGCACAGATAATTATAGTCTTTGCAAAACACACACTGCACAAGTGCACATGGGAACGTAGAGACTGGACAGGAGCCGGGAATTTCAGCACCACGGACAGCGCCTGAGTCTAGTTTTACATCCATTTGCATTGCACGGATAGCTACAAAAAAGATAGCAAAGATGCCACCTGAATGAGAAAATTGTTTTATGGGACCTTAATGAGACTCTCTGGTAGACGTCAATGATGATTGAAAGGGCACAAAGAGCATTCACCTTGAGGGCTAGCTCATGCAGCGTGTCAATGTCTGAGGAACAGATTCATTAGATGAACAAGCTTCAAGCACAAAGGCAATTTGATTAGGGCTCACGTGCACTGCAGCTCTAATAAGTCCCCTCCCTTTTGTGTACCTTTTCCCAGCCTTTCCAAATATAACTGAGGACAAAGGCTGCAATTGTCAGCATTAGTGAATTATAACTGCAAATCAAGCTGCTAGAGTCCTCAATTAGTGTGTTGTACATAATTCACTAATAAATGGTGGAAATTGTTAATTGACCTCTACTATAAATACATTGATGCACAAAACCCGAAAGAAATGCCTCAAGATTATACCATCAAATGGAAACCATAGGGTCAGGAAAGTGATGATAGTTCAAACCAGTGGTCAACTTTAAAAGCCACTCCACCTCTCAAACAATTACTTCCAATTGGCCTCTGGTTAACCTTACGTCCACCTTCTTAGCTTAGACTTAGCCACTTAAAAGGCTCTTGCACCATTCCAGATGGTTCGCCATCTTTTCACGGGCTGCCCGAGCATAGCCGGGCTCGTGTACTTGTTGTCCCCCCCTCAGCTGGTGTCAGAGCGTAAGACTGTTGACACAAATTTCCCATGATGCCACCATCATTTGTATGCCAGTGCGCTCTGAACTGCTCAGCCTCGTTTGTCTTCTCTATATGCATTTATAATTTAGCAGTTGTTTTATAGAGAGGGATGCAAATGGTGCATTGAATGGTGGTTTCCATTTCAGCAGTTAAAAAATATGTGAGGACATATGTATGAGGTCACTATGTATGATTGAAAATTTCAGTTCATCTGCTCCTTGGTGTACTGCTCATCTTAAGGAACTCATCTGACATTAACTAAACTAAGATGGTGTAATCTCTGTCTGTCGGGCAATTATAATTTGAATTCTCATAAGACGGAGATTATGCAAACTCTGAAAGGGCCCTCCAGACTAAGATTCAACTAAAGTCTACTATAAAAATGCTGCAGAGACCTCTGGGTTCTTAACTGACGTCCACTCAATCAGAGGAACGACAGGCTAGAAGTGTTGCCAGCCTAATCTCTGTGACTGGCAGTAAAATACTTACACTGCCTTAGCCCACAGGGGATTAGGGAAATTTCCCTAATGAACTTACAGTTAAAGCCTCTCACCCACTGGACCCAATTTACAGAGCCCTCTTTGAAGCACCCTGGACTCTGCATATATAAATGCATCGGTCTTGAGTGAGCATTACGCAAATAATCGCAGATATCTTTGCATGACCTTATTTGTTAATTGTTTGCTGTTGTTGGGTTGGCAAGCATCTATGTTTATCTGAAGACTTGAGTTCATAAGCCTGTGCACATTGTGTATGATGAGGGGTAATGGTCTAGAACCTCAAGAAAAGGCAACCCTTAGTTTCTTACCAATAGTCTTGGTGTTTAAGTTCATTGGAAGTAATGGTCTAATCAGGGTGTTCAAAAACTCTTGTGGAAAATTAAGAATTTAAAGGTCACAACCAACAGAATGTTTATTTATTTGCATATATGTACTGGTTTGAAAACATACATTTTTTTTTATAGTTTTGAAAGAAGTCTCTTATACTCATTTATTTGATCAAAACAGTAATATTGTGAAATATTATTACAATTTAAAATAATGGTGTTGTCTTTTAATATACTTTAAAATGATATTTATTCCTGTGATCAAAGCTGAATTTTCAGCATCATTACTCCAGTCTTCAGTGTCACATGATCCTTCAGAAATCATTCTGATATGAGGATTTGATACTTTTTTTTTTCAGGATTCATTGATGAATAAAAAGTAAAAAGTACAGCATCTATTCAAAATAGAAATACAATTTCTAACAATATACACTCACCTAAAGGATTATTAGGAACACCATACTAATACTGTGTTTGACCCCCTTTCGCCTTCAGAACTGCCTTAATTCTACGTGGCATTGATTCAACAAGGTGCTGAAAGCATTCTTTAGAAATGTTGGCCCATATTGATAGGATAGCATATTGCAGTTGATGGAGATTTGTGGGATGCACATCCAGGGCACGAAGCTCCCGTTCCACCACATCCCAAAGATGCTCTATTGGGTTGAGATCTGGTGGCTGTGGGGGCCATTTTAGTACAGTGAACTCATTGTCATGTTCAAGAAACCAATTTGAAATGATTCGAGCTTTGTGACATGGTGCATTATCCTGCTGGAAGTAGCCATCAGAGAATGGGTACATGGTGGTCATAAAGGGATGGACATGGTCAGAAACAATGCTCAGGTAGGCCGTGGCATTTAAAACGATGCCCAATTGGCACTAAGGGGCCTAAAGTGTGCCAAGAAAACATCCCCCACACCATTACACCACCACCACCAGCCTGCACAGTGGTAACAAGGCATGATGGATCCATGTTCTCATTCTGTTTACGCCAAATTCTGACTCTACCATCTGAATGTCTCAACAGAAATCCAGACTCATCAGACCAGGCAACATTTTTCCAGTCTTCAACTGTCCAATTTTGGTGAGCTTGTGCAAATTGTAGCCTCTTTTTCCTATTTGTAGTGGAGATGAGTGATACCCGGTGGGGTCTTCTGCTGTTGTAGCCCATCCGCCTCAAGGTTGTGTGTGTTGTGGCTTCACAAATGCTTTGCTGCATACCTCGGTTGTAACGAGTGGTTATTTCAGTCAAAGTTGCTCTTCTATCAGCTTGAATCAGTCGGCCCATTCTCCTCTGACCTCTAGCATCAACAAGGCATTTTCGCCCAGGAGGACTGCCGATACTGGATGTTTTTCCTTTTCACACCATTCTTTGTAAACCCTAGAAATGGTTGTGCGTGAAAATCCCAGTAACTGAGCAGATTGTGAAATACTCAGACCGGCCCGTCTGGCACCAACAACCATGCCATGCTCAAAAATGCTTAAATCACCTTTCTTTCCCATTCTGACATTCAGTTTGGAGTTCAGGAGATTGTCTTGACCAGGACCACACCCCTAAATGCATTGAAGCAACTGCCATGTGATTGGTTGATTAGATAATTGCATTAATGAGAAATTTAACAGGTGTTCCTAATAATCCTTTAGGTGAGTGTAAATCTTTACAATCACTTTTTATCCATTTAACACATCCTTGCTGAATAAAAAATGACTGACCCCGAACTTGAACATTGGTGTATATTGTTACAATAATTTTAAAAGAAATGCTGTTCTTTTTAACTTTTTATTAATCAGAGAAGTATTATAGTTTCAAAGTATCAAAAATATTTTCAGCATGGATAATAAATCAGCATATTAGAATGATTTCTGTAGGTATCTGTCATCTTCTAGCATGTTCTTATTATATAACGAATGTGTCATGACCAGTAATTCTGCCTTGGGTGGCAAGAGATCATGACCATCAGAGCTGATAATATTTCCTGTGTTCTACAGTGTACAAGGTCAGATAGTGAGGGAGATGCAATCATTTTTATAGCCATTGTGACAGAAGAAAAGACAGTGTGTGTGTAAACGTGTAGCTGTGTTTTTGTGCAAGTCTTGGTATATTTATGTGTGCATTGCTATAGTGGGGGAAAAAGTAATGTAGAAATAGACAACACCATATTCAGATGGACATATGCATGTTTTTCAAGCATGTTGCAAGAGTGTGTATACTTGTTTTCTTGAAGATCAGCAGCAAACAACTTAATGGACTCATTGATTGGTGTTTGAAATGCTTCCAAGCATTCCTTAATTACACAGAACAAAAACATCCGCTTACACTGCTTTCATTGCATAATAAATGCAAGCTGAACTCTAGCCTATTATTCTTATGTCTAACATGACTTATTTTAAAGCTGCAATCTGTAACTTTTTTGGTTAAAAATTATCTAAAATAAATTTTTGAGCAAGTACATAACCAGCCAGTGTTCAAAAAGATCTCCTTACCTTATCCTGTATTTGGTACTGGTAGCTTTCCGTGGGAAATACGAGCTTCCGCTGTTCATCTTTGCGTCATTATGTCACGTCTGTATACATACAAGTCTGGGCTAGTAGGCTATATCGCGTGTGCGGATCGTCTCTTCTTACAGCAGCAGGAATGTAATTAAATTTGCCATTTTGTTGGTGGCTTGTAATCCAGAAAGTTAAAAACAAATGGTGCATTGATAGACAAGTATAGAAGAGCCATGCCGATGCACAATGTTTTCATCCACCTATTTTTCTATGCATTTCAGGATATTGCATAACACAATGCTGGATGGAAACACCAAGATGTACATAGATTCTAAAAATCTGCATAAAAAACATGCACTCAATTGAGGCGGATACATTTTTTATCTTGCATGCGCATGAACATGCGCATGAACTATGACGGCAACACATTTTCCAAATAAATCCCTCGATGCGCAACAAAAACCTTGTGATGCTGCCTCAACAGAGGATGTGATTGGATAACTGGACTAACCAGCGGACCAATCACATCACAGCATCTCAAATGTTGGTTTGATCGTTCTGAAATGCCCGAGCCATGATTTGGTCAGAAGAGTCTCACATGATCGCGTTCCCAAACACCAGCATCCGAACACAAGAGAACATGACAGCGTTTATTGTGTTTCGTCATTTATGATTAAGGGAAAAAGAGCCGCAGTTTCTTCCCCGATTGCAACAACTTCCATTTTTATAACAGATCTTTTGCACCAATTTCCCAGGAAGTGACAATTCTGTTCTCTTGAACACATGGGATGGAAACGCTGCTTTATTAGCAAACGTTTTATGCAGTTTTCCAATTTTGTACATAAGTTAAATCCGTAACTTTGGATGGAAACACAGCCAGTGAGAAATCTAATATCTTGTGGTCTGATATGAGTAAGGAAATGGTATATGCAAACCTTTGATCTTTGATCTGTGTCCTGATGCTATATGATCCTGATGCTATATTGAATCCAGTGTGTGGACATATACTGTATTTTTCCTGTCCATTAAAAAGATTGCGATCACTTTCCGTTTGGGAAAATGAACTGATCTCGGGTCAGATGTGGTGATAAAAGCGATGATGAAGAAACGGCTTTTAAGAGGTGATTTCTGACAAAGGCAGAGAGTAACTGGAGCAATGGCACCTCAGGGACAGTGAATGGAAAGGAGCTAGGCCGTGCCCTGCAGCCACACTCTGAATTAGAGACCCCTCCAGGGACTCGGGGGAGCAGTTCTCATCTCACCGTGAAATATAAGAACATCATTACTCCCACCCACGATCAGAGGCTCCTAAAGAGATGAGGCCTTTGAGCGCACGTTCAGGAATGGCATGGAGTCAGGTTTATAACTTCATTTCTGTATTCCCCAACCATATAAATGGGCCCTCAGGCACATGCTATTTGCATAACTAATGCTAAGATTGCACTATATTGCATTGTTTAGTGCAAATATTATTAATAGTTTCTCAGTGTTAAAACTGGTGCTGGGGAAATAGTGTAGCAAACAATACGCAATGCATGCACAAGACATTTTCAAGTGGCATATTCTGAGAGGCTGCCAGTGAGTAAATATGCTGTTGCTATTGTATACTGAGTGTTTTTAATGCATTGTGATGTGGTTGCTAGGGTGTTCTGTGTGGTTGCTAATTAATTATAGCATAAAACTCCTTGAAAAAACTGTACAGCAACACTGAATCATGATGTGGGACAAAATATGTACCGTTTATGTTCAGTGTTATAATCTATATGTTGGAGTTTTTGTTGATATTTTGAAATAGATTTTATTTTTATATTTCTGTTTTCATTTGACTTTAAATTCATGTTTTAGAATTGCACCACTTTATAGGTGGTCTTAACTACTTAAGTACTTGCATCACAAAATAAGTATAATGTACTTATTGTGTTCATATTGTATTGCACACACCTTTGCTGATATTGAGGTGGGATACAGGTAAAGTTAGGAACAGGTGTGGTGGTGTGGGTCAGTTTAAGGGTAAAGTTAGGGACAGGTGTGCTGGTGTGGGTCAGTTTAAGGGTAAAGTTAGGGACAGGTGTGCTGGTGTGGGTCAGTTTAAGGGTAAAGTTAGGGACAGGTGTGCTGGTGTGGGTCAGTTTAAGGGTAAAGTTAGCGACAGGTGTGGTGGTGTGGGTAAGTTTAAGGGTAAAGTTAGGGACAGGTGTGGTGACGTGGGTAAGTTTAAGGGTAAAGTTAGGGACAGGTGTGCTGGTGTGGGTCAGTTTAAGGGTAAAGTTAGGGACAGGTGTGGTGGTGTGGGTCAGTTTAAGGGTAAAGTTAGGGACAGGTGGTGGTGTGGGTAAGTTTAAGGGTAAAGTTAGGGACGGTGTGGCGGTGTGTGGTAAGTTTAAGGGTAAAGTTAGGGACGGGTGTGGCGGTGTGGGTAAGTTTAAGGGTAAAGTTAGGGACGGGTGTGGTGGTGTGGGTAAGTTTAAGGGTAAAGTCAGGGACGGGTGTGGTGGTGTGGGTAAGTTTAAGGGTAAAGTCAGGGACGGGTGTGGTGGTGTGGGTCAGTTTAAGGGTAAAGATAGGGACAGGTGTGGTGGTGTGGGTAAGTTTAAGGGTAAAGTTAGGGACAGGTGTGGTGGTGTGGATAAGTTTAAGGGTAAAGTTAGGGACAGGTGTGGTGGTGTGGGAAAGTTTAAGGGTAAAGTTAGGGACAGGTGTGGTGGTGCGAGTAAGTTTAAGGGTAAAGTTAGGGACAGGTGTGGTGGTGCGAGTAAGTTTAAGGGTAAAGTTAGGGACAGGTGTGGTGGCGTGGGTAAGTTTAAGGGTAAAGTTAGGGACAGGTGTGGTGGCGTGGGTCAGTTTAAGGGGTAAAGTTAGGGACGGTGTGGTGGTGTGGGTCAGTTTAAGGGTAAAGTCAGGGACGGGTGGTGGTGTGGGTCAGTTTAAGGGTAAAGTTAGGGACGGGTGTGGTGGTGTGGGTAAGTTTAAGGGTAAAGTTAGGGACGGGTGTGGTGGTGTGGGTAAGTTTAAGGGTAAAGTTAGGGACGGGTGTGGTGGTGTGGGTAAGTTTAAGGGTAAAGTCAGGGACGGGTGTGGTGGTGTGGGTAAGTTTAAGGGTAAAGTTAGGGACAGGTGTGGTGGTGTGGGTCAGTTTAAGGGTAAAGATAGGGACAGGTGTGGTGGTGTGGGTCAGTTTAAGGGTAAAGTTAGGGACAGGTGTGGTGGTGTGGGTCAGTTTAAGAGTAAAGTTAGGGACAGGTGTGGTGGTGTGGGAAAGTTTAAGGGTAAAGTTAGGGACAGGTGTGGTGGTGCGAGAAAGTTTAAGGGTAAAGTTAGGGACAGGTGTGGTGGTGCGAGTAAGTTTAAGGGTAAAGTTAGGGACAGGTGTGGTGGCGTGGGTAAGTTTAAGGGTAAAGTTAGGGACAGGTGTGGTGGTATGGGTCAGTTTAAGGGTAAAGTCAGGGACAGGTGCGGTGGTGTGGGTAAGTTTAAGGGTAAAGTTAGGGACAGGTGTGGTGGTGTGGGTCAGTTTAAGGGTAAAGTTAGGGACAGGTGTGGTGGTGTGGGTAAGTTTAAGGGTAAAGTTAGGGACAGGTGTGGTGGTGTGGGTAAGTTTAAGGGTAAAGTTAGGGACAGGTGTGGTGGTGTGGGTCAGTTTAAGGGTAAAGTTAGGGACGGGTGTGGTGGTGTGGGTAAGTTTAAGGGTAAAGTTAGGGACAGGTGTGGTGGCGTGGGTAAGTTTAAGGGTAAAGTTAGGGACGGGTGTGGTGGTGCGAGTAAGTTTAAGGGTAAAGTTAGGGACAGGTGTGGTGGCGTGGGTAAGTTTAAGGGTAAAGTTAGGGACGGGTGTGGTGGTGTGGGTCAGTTTAAGGGTAAAGTTAGGGACGGGTGTGGTGGTGTGGGTCAGTTTAAGGGTAAAGTTAGGGACGGGTGTGGTGGTGTGGGTCAGTTTAAGGGTAAAGTCAGGGACGGGTGTGGTGGTGTGGGTCAGTTTAAGGGTAAAGTTAGGGACGGGTGTGGTGGTGTGGGTAAGTTTAAGGGTAAAGTTAGGGGCCGGTGTGGTGGTGTGGGTAAGTTTAAGGGTAAAGTTAGGGACGGGTGTGGTGGTGTGGGTAAGTTTAAGGGTAAAGTCAGGGACGGGTGTGGTGGTGTGGGTAAGTTTAAGGGTAAAGTTAGGGACGGGTGTGGTGGTGTGGGTCAGTTTAAGGGTAAAGATAGGGACAGGTGTGGTGGTGTGGGTCAGTTTAAGGGTAAAGTTAGGGACAGGTGTGTTGGTGTGGGTCAGTTTAAGGGTAAAGTTAGGGACGGGTGTGGTGGTGTGGGAAAGTTTAAGGGTAAAGTTAGGGACGGGTGTGGTGGTGCGAGTAAGTTTAAGGGTAAAGTTAGGGACAGGTGTGGTGGTGCGAGTAAGTTTAAGGGTAAAGTTAGGGACAGGTGTGGTGGCGTGGGTAAGTTTAAGGGTAAAGTTAGGGACAGGTGCGGTGGTGTGGGTAAGTTTAAGGGTAAAGTTAGGGACAGGTGTGGTGGTGTGGGTCAGTTTAAGGGTAAAGTCAGGGACAGGTGCGGTGGTGTGGGTAAGTTTAAGGGTAAAGTTAGGGACAGGTGTGGTGGTGTGGGTCAGTTTAAGGGTAAAGTTAGGGACAGGTGTGGTGGTGTGGGTAAGTTTAAGGGTAAAGTTAGGGACAGGTGTGGTGGTGTGGGTCAGTTTAAGGGTAAAGTTAGGGACAGGTGTGGTGGTGTGGGTCAGTTTAAGGGTAAAGTTAGGAACAGGTGTGGTGGTGTGGGTAAGTTTAAGGGTAAAGTTAGGGACAGGTGTGGTGGTGTGGGTAAGTTTAAGGGTAAAGTTAGGGACAGGTGTGGTGGTGTGGGTAAGTTTAAGGGGTAAAAGTTAGGGACAGGTGTGGTGGTGTGGGTAAGTTTAAGGGTAAAGTTAGGGACAGGTGTGGTGGTGTGGGTCAGTTTAAGGGTAAAGTTAGGGACAGGTGTGGTGGTGTGGGTAAGTTTAAGGGTAAAGTCAGGGACAGGTGTGGTGTGTGGGTCAGTTTAAGGGTAAAGTTAGGGACAGGTGTGGTGGTGTGGGTCAGTTTAAGGGTAAAGTTAGGGACAGGTGTGGTGGTGTGGGTAAGTTTAAGGGTAAAGTTAGGTACAGGTGTGGTGGTGTGGGTCAGTTTAAGGGTAAAGTTAGGGACAGGTGTGGTGGTGTGGGTAGGGTTAAGTGTAAGGGAAGGGTCAACAGTGTCATTATAAATGTAATTACAGAAATTAATTACAGATGTAATTACATGCTGGTGTTTTTAAAAAAAATAAAAAAAATAAGTACAATGTAAAAACATGTATGTACACAATAAGTGCATTGTATCCAGTTAAGGCAACCTAATATGAGGGTGGGTCCAGTTTGAGTTTATAATTTTAGGGGCCATTTACATTACACTGTTTTTAACTAAAAACAGGAAACATTTTATGCGTTTTGGCCATTCATTTACACAACAATACGCACATTTGTGAACACGGTGACATCATGTGCATGTGTATTATGTGTTCAGTCTATAGGCGCGTAGTGTTTCTTTATTAAGTGATATCGCCATCTACTGGCCTTGCAGCAGAAACATTAGATTCTTCCTGAGGAGCCGTGCTGATGCACAGCCAACATAAAGATGATAATTCAGCAAATAACTGCTGAATTTCAGGGTTCAAACAGAGATGGCTACAAAGAGATAAAGCTTATTGACTGCAGATTTAAATAATCCACAGTTGTCTTGCTAAACATTTTTAAGTGTGGAGACTGACAATATCTATGCTTTGCATCCACCTATGTTTATATGCATTTTGGGATATCGCATTAAAAAAACCCACATGCACTCAATTGAGGTGGACACATCTTTTATCCAATAAGAAGACATGCACATAAACTACGATGGAAACACATTTACTGAATAAATCCCTCAATACGCAACAAAAACCTCATGTGACGCTGCCTCAACAGAGGATGAGATTGGATAACTGGACTAACCAGCGGACCAATCACATCACAGCATCTCAAATGTTGGTTTGATCGTTCTGAAATGCCCGAGCCATGATTTGGTCAGAAGAGTCTCACATGGTTCTCTTGAACACTCTTGAACATTTAGTTAGTAATACAGGATTTTTAGTCGTTTTCGCAGCTCTGTGTGAACGGGGACCGTTTTGATAATGTACGGGAAAAACGTAAAGGAATTTTTCACTTTTTAGTAATTTATTTATTTAGTTTTCAAACTCTAAAACAGTTTGTCTAGATTACATTTCAATAATAATGAACTCTTTCCCTACCAGCCTTTTTTTTTGATGCATCAAAAGAAAGAACTTCCTCTGCTTTTGAAAGATGTTTTATTAACAAGGTTCGGGAGGAGCACGTTCAGATAATTGAGACAAGTGGAGAGTACTCAGCCAATCAACAATAAGATGTGTGTCTATATACACAGCAGTCTCACCTCTGTGAATTGACAGTTTATCCGCATCCCTCCACCACCCCTTCTCCACCTTTTCTCTTTTTTTTTTAGTTCTGACCACTTACATACACGGGTGTACTCTGGGTTCGGGCCAAATTCTGAGCTTGAAGCCCTCCTCCCGGACAGCATGCCAAATACGCATTTAAATGTACTCTCTTTAAATTATCGTGAATAAAAACAAAAGTATTCTAGCTTCATGCATTCTTTTTATCAACACTTTGAATGTGGTTTCATAAAAAGGCAACATTTTAAGCAAAGATTCAAAACGATGATCAAAACACAGATGGAGTAGATTGAGTCTATCAACACCCCCAAAGCTTCACAGTCCAATAGCTCGTCCTGGGTCGACATTTCATTCAGTAACAGTATCAGTTCTGATTTATACGTGATGATCACATTATTTTACATAGCCTATGCATCTGCTTACATATGATATCACTTGTTTCTTCTTCACCTGTGTTTGGATCAGAAGATTCAGTACTTGTTCAGAAGATATGTCATAGCGCCCCTACCGTATAAAAGTAAAAACATGGAAAGCTGGAAAATTCCGCCATTTGCGCTGTCTCACAAATGACAGAAATTTTTGTCAATGGCGGGGAAAGAGTTAAAATTAGCTATATCATCTGATAATAAAATGTGCTTCTTTTGCTGAAATAAACTGGCTGGCCCAGGTAATATGTGTGTTCTGGAGTAATTATCAAAAAGACAGGCTATCACATACCTGCGTGCAATCTGTATGGCTGCCAACCTCTGCATGTGGTTATAGGAAGCCCTATTTCCTTGTTATATTCCCTGAGGGATCCTTGTGTACTCATGCTTAAGTTCATAATGTCCAGAGAAAGCAATGTACTGCAATACCACCAGGGGTTTACAGCACATAAACGATCGCACTAAAAACAAAAACAGAATGTTTGGACAGGAGGCCAGAGTTTCATATGTGGTTTTATTATCAAGCCTTGGGCGGTTGGATCCAGTTACATTTAACATCCATATTTAGATCTGTATCTGAGCAGAACTATGCGTAGTAAAGACATCAGATGTTTTTGGTCACTGCTTTTCTCCGGCCTCACGTTCTGAAGGATTATAGGAGGAGTAGCTGTAGCCCCTTAGGAAATTGTTAAAACAGTTTCGCTCTGCGGACCGAAAATGGAGAGCTACTTGTAGAGTGGCGGGGCGATAACATTCAGGCTCAGCTGGGGACGTTGGCTCTGTGAGGCTGTAATTTAGAAAGGATCCAAGGCTTATCAGTCGGCATCCTGGTGTTGGGCGAGAAAGAAAAAAAAAAAAACTCCAGGGATGAGTCACTCAGAGAGAGAAACATAACGCACACACGCACGCACACACGCACACACATACACATACATAAGCTCATTCTAAAACCTAGTGAGCTGCATTGCTGTCATTTTATGGCAGCATCGTAACTGGAGTGGAAATTAATTTAGCGACTGAATTGCAAAACCCAGTATAGGCTATAACTCACAAGAGGTGCATGGGAAAGTTAACTTTTGATTCAGTTAGCATGTTGTTAAGCTAACAACGTGTGCTTATAATAAAGGCTCATTCACACCAAGGACGATAGATATAACACTAAAGTATTATATAATCACTATAACTGCTATATAATCATAATTCTACGACAATAGTAAAGTCCACACCTTGGCAATAACAATAATGACACAGAGGAACAGTATCGTTGGAATGTTTCACTGGGTACAAGGAGAACAAACACCACTTTTATTTACAGCCACAGATTCACACTTACCCTGTAACTACACGAAACAAGAGGGGAACAAACACCACTTTAATTTACCGCCACAGATTCACACCTACCCTGTAACTACACGAAACAAGAGGGGAACAAACACCACTTTAATTTACAGCCGCAGATTCACACTTACCCTGTAACTACTACTTTTATTAATAGAAATTATGTAAAATTTAAGCAAAATAATGAATTCAGATTAGATTAATAACTAATGCTGCTATTATATTTTCAGTGATCTGGTTTTTCGTTGGATGGCAAAATGGTCCATAATGAAACTGGAACAAGAAAACACTTCCGGTACTCAACAAAGGACAAAATAAATGAGAAGCGTTATGGAAAATAATAATTTACTGCAATCACAGACATCCTATTCAGACAGGATTAAACTTTTTCAGAGAACCTTTGAGTTAGCCGAAAAAAAATAGTTTTTCAGGGAAGGAAAATGTGTTGGATTCAGGCTTGCACAGTGTTTTAACTCCCCAAAAATAACAAATTCATAAGAGTCTTTTGTACGTGAAGTGGACTACACTGTGCGTGCGGCCCATGAGGAGAGCCTATAGATAGAACTGTTTTATCATCATTTATTTGTGGTATGCAGGCTTAAGTCGTCACTTTGAAGTACTGCTGCTGAAAAGTGACCAGAAAAGCTGGGATTCCAAATGCTGAGGTGGCCAGTGCTTTTTCTTAGGCTGGCAGGTGTCCCGGTATAGAGCCACCAAGATTTCCCGAAGGTTTCATAAATGTTTATGAAACCATAAACATTTATCTAACCTTGTCCAGATTGTCGCTATGCATTCTGGGATTGCCTTGTCCATGAAAAACGCCTCCATTACAGACAACAGAGAAAAAAGGCTGTTGTCTTCCCATTTTAGTTTGTAAAACTTCAACACCCATAATGCACTGGGCATGTTACCATCCAAGGCCACTTCCACCAGTCTGCTCCTATTGGATAGGTTTAATCAGAGTCAAATACCACCTTGCTTTAGTAGGAAACACTCCTTATAAAACTTTTAGTCATAATATTGTCGACTTGTATTGTTCCCGTGTGCAAGAATTCAAAGAGTAAGCGTTTAGCGGGAGTGAGTTACTTTCGTTTTTTTGCAGTGAAGGATCCAGCGCGTTTTAGTATGGCTAAAGGCTGCAAAGAATCATAAATACAGAGAGAACGATGGAAAAACTGTCAACATTTCAAACTGGACGACCACAAACACAGTTTTAGGCCAAAACAGAGTGGACAAACTGAAAGAAACCGCCCGTCCATCAGCAAAAGGTCGTTTTTGAAAGAAAGCTGTTGCCATAGTGTTACATTTTTACCGTAATGCTGTTTAGAATAGACAAAGTATGATAACATTTTCAGTGATAAAACCCTTACAAAAACTGTTAATAACCCTCTGTCAATCTGACTATCCATGAGCGGGATGCAAAGTATAATCTGTAGTGTTAACAAAAGCTTTCAAAAGTAATTTTTGCATTGATGAATAAGACTGGGGACATTTATTGGGACACTTAATTTCACTCTCATGTAGTTTTCATGACTTTAAGAGTGAAGTAACCATTCATTGGTTGACTTCATGACAAGTGATGCTTTCAAAACATTGCCTGTTTTATCATCTGCCATTTAAAATGAATTCTAATTGCTTATTAAAGAATTCTACCTTTTTCCTGCTGGCCTTAGAAAAGTGCAGCCTTGTCTCATTGTAACTTTCAAAGACACAAAATGTATTTTTGTACGTTTGAATAGATACTAAAACATACAGAATGGATGTATCAGCATTATTACATTTTTACAGCTACAACATTTACGGCTATAATATCCCTTTTACCATTTTATTGACAAATGTAAGATCCCTTAACCATACTCCCAAACCTAAACATACCCATTTTATACAGAATATAAGAATAATAAAGCATAAATGGACAGAGATGTGTAGGAAAACTTAAAATTTTAGTAACAATATAGCATTCAAAATATATTTTGAGCCACTAATCCCACGCCTACCTCTAAACTTACCAATAACAATTTCTTAAAACTACATACAGTTATGAAGAAAAACATAACAGACCGACAAGCACAATCAAAATTTATTTATTGTGAAAATTCTGTAAAAATCGGTACCAAAAGTCGTTCAAATGATGAGTTGCAGTCGCAGCCCTCTCTGGCAGTATATAATAGTTTTGTATGGGGTACAGAGCAGAATTTAAGTTATTAATCCATGAAAATGTTAAAACACGCATTTCCCATTTTCCAATGTGCATTGACTGAAGCACGGCATGTTGCAATCTGTGACGAAGCAGGCGAGAGCCAATGAGCGTTTGATACCACTGCCGTGAATCATGTCATAACGCTTCTTGAGGGTGCAGATTTTGAATCTGAATTCATCATAACAAGCGCGGGATTTGACACTGCTGAAAATGGAGATGAAAATCACTGGGTACAGGGCTGGATTTGGATCTGTTCCTCGCAAACGTATGGATTCTAAAGATCTGGATTACAGTGAGCGAATAAAATGTATGTTGTGTTTTGGTGTAGTTTATGGTTCTATTGGCAGTCGCTGTATAGGAGAAAACGTGTCTCACGTTTTTGTGTCTCACGCAAACAAACTAAATATTAAAAAATGGTTAAATGATTAAAGAAATGTTCTTCAGTTTAAGGTTTTAAAGTGTAGCCTTGTTTAACATTATGTAGCTACTGTAATCCTCCAAAGTTTGCAGCAGAAGTCACGAACAGAGCGAAGGGCCCTATTTTAACGATCTGAGCACATGGTCTGAAGCGCATGGTGCAAGTGCACTTAGGGCGTGTCCGAATCTACTTTTGACACGTTTAACATAGCAACATTTAAAATAGCAACGCGCCAACAGTGCGCCTGAACACACCTTGTTTTTAGAACCGCACGCCCATGAACGAACAGATGGGCACGAGTGTATTTACTATTTAAACAACGTGGTGCTGGACGGGAAAATGATAACTGCGTCGAGCTGAAACTAGGAAAAAACACTTGCTGTATTGCGCCGGGTGTATGATAGGGCCCAAAAATGTATTATTTCTTATTAAGTAGATGAGTAAACTGCATTTAATAAATGTGACTGAAAACATGTCATTGATATAACAATTGAATACAATAGAGTTAAAATTTGAATGCCACAAATTTGAAATTGTCTGTTCAGTGTGTATGAAAATAAATAAATACGTGTGGTAGAATTAAAAATACACACATATTCTCATGAGATCACGTTGAAAAGAGATATCATTTTAGATGTTGCATTAACATCCTGCTGGTGTGGATGTGGTGAAGGGTCAATGGAGTGGCGTGAGGGTTACATATAGGGAGCAGTAAGATGATTCTCTGTTCAAGGACACAGACAGAAACATCTCCATTTATTTTCATGTCAAGAGCCTCTGGGTGTTGTCTGCTCTGAAAAACACAGTGATGCTCTGTTCTGCATGCTGAGCCTCTGCAAAGCAAACCAGCTCTCTGGAGAACAGGGTCTGTCATCGTCCTCCAAGTTTGAGGTTAGCTCAGTTGAGTAAGTGGGCGCACTGATTAACTCTTTATACCGTATGATCAGGTGGGTGTAACTTTTTGAGGAATCCGGAACACCGCTGATAAAACAGCTGTCTGAAAGTCTCCAGAGTGGGCCCAGAGCTCCTTAAGAACAACCTGATCTGAATGTATTTTGGTAGAACAATTTGGGTTATGTGCACCATTCAAGGATACATCGCTGGCAGGCGGAGGAGGGCAGAAATGCTGGCGTGCAGCATCAGAAATCTCCAGACACCCTGCCTGGGAACAGAACCAGTAACTTGACTCTTTCCAACAAAGCTCCAATGGCATATACATATTCCAAATGCATGAACTCCATGAAATGTTTTTTTCTTCTTCAAGATTCTGCAGTATAATACTATGGAGACTCTACAGTAATTTAAAGCTATTTCTATATTGTGTGGCTTAAAGGGATTATTGATCTTCTCTGTCTAAAGCTGAACAGACAATCCAGAAGATCAATACATCTAAAAAACTTTGCTGAGGTTTTCAGTTTACTGTCATAGTGACCCACATTTCAGTCGCAGGGTGTGTCTTGGGTGTTGGAGAGCAGCACTGTTAATCAAAAAAGAAAAGGAGAGCAATGCTGAATTGAATCCAGTTACAGTCATACAAATATATTGATCCAATGAGAGTGTAATTTGCAGTTGTTATTGCTCTGTTGAGTCTACTAGGCTACTTGTGAAGGACTATTAAAGACAACAAATACACATTTAACTGGCATAATGTGATGCATTTTAGATTGAAACACTATTCATTGGGGAATAATGCATTTAGTTGAATTTATCCTTTTGAATTTGATTGGATCTGGAGAGGTGAGTGTTAGGCTATTATATTGGATAGTATAATTTGTCCTTTGTAATCTTGGTTTTGTCTGTAAAAGCAATTTCAGAGTTGAACATTATCACATTTTGTTGAGAGATTATGAATGCATTTTATTTTCTTTAGAAACACTGATGAATAAGACTGGGACTTATTTATAAGATTTCACTTTTCATGTTGTTTCAATGGCTTTAAAAGTTTAAATATGCCATATGTACTACTAGTAGGTTGACTTCTGAAAATTGGTGCTTTCAAAATGTTGCTTGTTTTATCATTTGCCAGGTCAAAAGTCCACTTGCTTATTAAAGTAGTACACTCCCCTCAGTAAATCACACCATTACTCTGTCATCCATGTCTGTAGTACATGTGGGATGAGTTATGTTCCAAAGTTAGTTGCCATAAAATCAAAAAAGTACCCTATTTTTCTAATGCCTATTTTACCCTATAAATCATTACTATTGGTCACCCTTTTGATCTATCTGTGGGTTTTGCAAATATTTAATCAATGAAAAGTATTTAAAAATATTGTTTATTTTAAATAACGCTATGAATAAACTTTGTAAACCTTATAATATCACCCCACCTTTATCGTGAATGAAGCGTCTCTGCTTGTTTGCAATGCAATTGTAAATGAACTGTTTGTTTGAATAAGCACAGCGTTTTCTTTACTCGAGAAACTCCATGTATATGGGCTAATGTTGTATGTATTTGAGGGGCAGAGAAGATTGTCTTAGTCTAGCATTTGTTCTTGAGTCATAGCCAGTGCTGTCTAAAATAGCCTGTGCGTAGCACTTCGTCTATAATAAAGTGATTTCGGCCAAAGGACAGAAAAAAGGGTAGCGCCCATAAAGCTACAGTAAATTTAATAACATGTAGATTGATTAAAACATAACTCGATGCACTTACTCCCTCAGATATAAATAAGTCAGTAAAACTGTTCTAATGACAGACACTCATGGTCAAAGACTAATTTCATTTGAGCTTGGTTTTGGTCAAAGGTTAATAATTTTAAGAGACATGCCGGTGTCTGACTATATATAAAGCCACAGTATCAACTTTGACAATGCAATGTTTTTTCCATTTCTTGAAAAGTAGCATTTTTGGAGAAACAAGGTTTCCACCAACGATATGCAAAGCCACACTATCTAATCACATTCAGATTTGTCTCAATTTCAATACACAGCTCAGTTTTTACAATCTAATCCACAACCGATGGATACAATCCAGTCCCACATTGGGCAACTTATTGGGCAACTTATTAATGATAGGACCAAAGAAACAAGCTTCTGGAACTTTAGACAGCAAGCCTAATGCAGCTCTTATCAATCTTTGAAACAATTTAAGACTGAGAACTTGTATTAAGAAAGAAGGAAGTAATTTTGATGATTTAAACGGTCAGTAATTCATTGGTTAGCTTTCTGAAAGTGTAAGTACTGTGGTGCAAAACATTGCATTGTTTGTTTGAAATGTCCAACATTTGAACTTCTGATTTTTAGGCGAACAATGGCAGGGCGGAAGGGGTGGTATAAGAATGCTTAACAAACTTGTTTGTAAACTATCAAATTACATTTTATGCCACTTGTTTGGCACAAATTAGACACTTTTAGCATTAACATTTTCATGGTTCTATAGACAGGCTTTACAGTTGCTGTTTTTGCTAGTTTCAGCCTGACGCAGTTATCATTTTCACGTCCAGCACCACGTTGTTTAAATAGCAAATGCACTCGCATCCATCTGTTCGCCCATGGAACTGATCTGAAAACCAGGTGTGTTCATGCGCATTGTTGGCGTGTTGCTATTTTGAGGAACTGAAACGACTGCCGCATTAGTAATGTGTCTATGGGCGGTGCACAACGTACATACACTCTGCTTGTTACACACATAGCACACAAACATTTTTAAATATTAAAAATAAAAGGATTCCTATCTGAAGAAGTGTTAAGTCTTTCCGCTCGCAAATTCTGCAATTTAAATAGCGAATCCGCCATGGTGCAAGACCATCTGGCTTTTAAAGGGAATGGGAGATGAGACTCTGATTGGTTTATTGCATGTTACACCCAAAACACACCCATGACTCATTAAGAGACTAGGTACAAACCTTTTTTTTCCGTGATTAAACTAGCAAAAGTGCACCTGCGCCATGCGCTTCATATACCAATGAATACCAATTCACTGTCTTGACTACAAAACCTTGACATGTTCAGATCATACCCTTCTGCCTGTATACCAGTGTCTCCTGCTGAGCATGTTGTTGCAGCTTTTCAGCAACCCTTATGATGCTCATTTGTCTCCATCAGACACCGTAGTCACAACTGTGTGCTTGTCAACTAAGCAATTTCAGTGCCTTGGTTTCTTGACTTCTATTGTGAAAACAAAGATAATGAATTTCAACAACAGCCTATATATCAGTTATAATGGCATTGTGTACCTAAAATCTTGCATAAATTGATGATAATATAGTTCGTTTTTTCCCTTTTCTAATATGTTCTTAGCTAAAATTATAATTTATCCAAAATGAAAATATATAATCGTATGGTCTGCAGTTGTTTGGACAGATAAACTCGTATATCTGTGGTATGTGTAAATAGGCATTGAATAGCCATTTTTAAGATGCTTTCAGTTGCTTTCTTAAATGTTGTAAGTATAATCAATCATTGGCTGCACAAGTTATTTTAACTCAAATGAGAGGCTCATTATAAACTTGTTTTAAAATTTTGTCTAGTTGAATCTTGTATTAAAAAAAAAAGTTAAAATTGGTTATGTAATGGAAAAACATTTTACATACTGCACTTTTTCTCCCATTACATAACCAATTTCAACTTCAACTTTTTTGTTCTACAAGATTTAACTAGAAAGGATTTTAAAACACTTTATAATATTTTGATTCATGACTAGCGTAATATAAAGTCTTCTTGAGGTTATTCCAGTTGGCATTTGAAAACCAGAATTAACCATATGTCATATTACATATCTAATATTTATATACATAAAAATAAAATAGTGTCACATATTTGACAGGTATACTGGATGGTTTGTCTTTGTGTTCTTAATGCTGATGTGCATAATTAGTTTGACATTCAATAATCTATCGGGGTATAAATATATACAGTATATTTTTGCAAGCCACATATTTGCTGATATTCCCTTAGAGTATAGTACATGGTTTTTAGTAACACATTATACCATTTCTGTCGCCTTTCACATCAAGATAGTCGCTTGTGAAGAAGTTTGGTCTTTGAGTATTATTGCAGTGCCAGAATCCAATCAGCGCTGTTATTTTTTTCCGTAGATGGCAGATTTGAAATTATGTATTTTTGGGGTTCATGCACCAGCCAAGCGCCTGCCATTGACATGAATGGGAATCCTAAAAGATATAGACTTGACATAAGGAGCCCTATCATACACCCGGTGCAATGCAGGTGCAACACAGGTGTTTTTTGCTAGTTTCAGCCCGACGCAGTTATTTCCACATCCTACACCATGTTGTTTAAATAAGAAATGCACTCGCGTTCATCTGTTCACCCATTGGCGTGCTGGTCTGAAAACCAGGTGTGTTCAGGAGCATTGTTGGTGTGTTGCTATTTCGAGGCAACTGAAAGCAACCTGGTCTAAAGCGCAGTATTTTTGGTGTTTATTTAAAGAGTGTGTTAGTAATATGCACCTATAGGCGGGTGCACAATGCATGTTCACTCTGCTTATTACACACACAGGGACGCGCAGCAGCACACAAACATTATAAAATATTAAAAATAAAAGATTCCTCTCTGGAGAAGCGTTCAGTCTTTCCAAGTAAATAGTGAATCCACCATGGTGCAAGCACAATTGGCTTTTAAAGGAAATGGGAGATGAGACTCTGATTGGTTTATTGAACGTTACACCCAAAACACACCCATGACTCATTAAGAGTCAGACCATGCGCTCAGATCGTTAAAATAGGGCCTGTGATGTTACATGCCCACCCCTGACAGATAGTATTCTTCAATAGGAGAGTAATTGCCTTCCAAAAACAGCTTTAGCATCACGGGTAAATAGCACACTTTAAGCTGACATCACTGATTAATAAATCAGTGTTACTGATTCAAATAAAAGCTTAACGAGGATTACTTGTCAAAATGTGATTTGTAGTATCTTATTCATTAGAGCTGTATGCAACAGGCAAGCATTTCCGTCAAGCACTAAAGCACACCCGTGTTAGTCTCCACGTCATGCTGTTTTTTTCATAAGCTGTGTTCACATGGCCATGCCGATCATCACAAGGGCTGTTAAAAAAGCAATGATTTAGAGCAAATAACAATGACAAAGTGCTGCTGGTGTCTGTAAACAAACTCACACACAAGATCCATGTAGCTCAACAACCTCTCACAGCAATTATTGACACTGTCAGTCACAAACATGGCAGGTATGTAACAACAAAGGCTTGAGCGGTCTCTCACATAAACGGGCACGCTCGGCAGATAAATCGACAACTCTGTATGCTACTGCCATCTAGCATGTGTCTCATCTGAAAATTGCAATTTTTCGCCTGCTTGGTCCACAGACGCCCATCTGAACGTAGCATGTGCCCTGTTGAGATGTCAGTCATGCGACAGTGATGGCAAACAAGCTCAAGGATTTGAGTGCCACTCCAGCGATCGCTGATGGCTGACAGTCCATCACTGCTATCCCACCGGACCCCATGCGACTGATCGATTCAACTGGACAAAGCTGTTACATGGCTTCCCCACAAAAAACAGAAGAATACCCCAGAGGGAGTTTTTCAATTTTGTTATAGTGTGATGTTCACTGAGGTTTGATCTTGAGTTTTGAGGCTTGTTGAGTTGCCAAAACTTCTCCAGACACATAAATACCAGTTTGTGTCAGCAAGAACTCAAGCTGCCTTCGCCCAAATTTACAGCTTTTTCCTCGCAGGCTTTTATGGGAATGTTTATACGGATTACTCGTCCCAGGAGTGTGCCTTGTTGTCTATCTTTGTCGCCAACAGCAGAGGTGTCGACTATAGCGCAAAATGAAGTTGTGCCGTTGCTCTCATCATCTTTGACATTCAAAGAGATTTCAATTCAAGCTAATGCATCTTTTAACATCTCTCACAACTGGCGTTATCAATTATGAAATAATCGTGTTATCAATTTCAAAGGGATTGAAATACAGAGTGACGATTTTCACGCTCCCCTTTGAGCGAGATGCGCTCTCTTCTCGTGTGATGTCAAGTGATTTATTTCTCATTAGCGTCTCTTTCAAAAGGATGCTCTGTATTCAGTACTGTGATTCTTCTGGCTTGGTGCCACACCCCTACGGCAAAACCAATTAGTTGCAAAAACAGCTCTCTAGAAGTTCCTGCTACAAAGCTAACTAATAAGCATCTTCACACTATCATGACTAGCGTTCAGTTTTGAGTAAAGTCTACAATTAAAACATTCAACTTCCTCATCAGGTTAGAATACCATGACGATAAACAATTGTTGTTAATTGCAATGCAAATTAGTAGTGATGATATTTAATATTAGCTAACTGTTGCATGTTGCATAAAATAAAATATTTACAAATGGTGTAAAAAGTAAGGTTTCTGAAATGGAAACTAAGGACATTTCCTATTTGAGTGTTTGAAATATCACTGAAATCTCTTTGATTATATTTTATTTTATGTAAATAATTTAATTTCTTATTTTTGCTATCAATAATGTTTTAAAGTTTTTAAAGATTATTTTAGTGTCGTGTTTTACCCTGATGCTTTGTTTTTCGTAAGTATAAAAAAAGGCGTTGCAATATGACGAGATGGGGCAGTCGTAGTCTAATGGTTAGAGAGTCAAAGGTCGCGGGTTCGATTCTCAATACCGGCAGGAAGTGACTGAGGTGCCCTTGAGGAAGGCATCTAACCCTCAATTGTTCCCTGGGAGCCGCAGTGAATGGCTGCCTACTCCTCTGAGTGTGAGTGTGAGTGTGTGTGTGTGTGTGTGTGTGTGTGTGTGTCCATGTCCATGGTTTGCAGTGTGTGTTTGTTACTACTCACTACTCCTAATGTGTATGCACTAACTTGGAGGGGTTAAATGCAGAGAACAAATTCAGAGTATCATGTCATGTCACATAAATTCACTTTATATTTTTATTGTCACAATCATGTCTTGTTTAATTTCATTGTCATGTTTGGTTTCTCTGCCATGGGTTTTCATTCGCTATGTTTCCATCCACCTATTTTTATGCACATTTTGGAATATTGCATAAAAAACACTGGATGGAAATGCCCAAGATGCACATGAATTCTAAAAACGCACATAAAAAAAGCATATGTGCTTAATTGAGGCGGATATGTTTTTTATCCGATAAGAAGACATGAGCATAAACTACGATGGAAATACATTTTCCGAATAAATCCCTCGATGCGCAACAAAAACCTCACGTGACGCTGCCTCAACAGAGGATGTGATTGGATAACTGGACTAACCAGCGGACCAATCGCATCACAGCATCTCAAATGTTGGTTTGATCGTTCTGAAATGCCCGAGCCATGATTTGGTCAGAAGAGTCTCACATGATCGCGTTCATGAACGCAAGAGAACATGCCAGCGTTTACTGTGTTTCGTCTGCGTTTAAGTCAAGTCACCTTCATTTATATCATGCTGTTTACAATGCAGATTGTTTCAAAGCAGCTTCACAGTGATGATAGGAAATGAATGGAGGAGAGATTGTTTTAGCTGTACATCTGAGACGCAAGTCATTTATGATGGAGGACAAAAGAGCCACAGTTTCATCCCTGATTGCAACAACTTCCATTTTTATTACAGATATTTTTGTAATTTATTACAGGTATTTTGCCAGTTTCTCAGGAAGTGACAATTCTGTTCTCCTGAACACATTACATTGTCACTGTCTTTGACTGAGTTCTTGTTCATTGTTTACCGTAGTTAAAGAGCCCCTGTTATGGATCTTTGAAAATTACCTTTCATGTAGTGTGTAACATAGTTCTAAGTGAAGGAAAACATCCTGCAAAGTTTAAATCTGAAAGTGTGCCTTAAATAAAGTTATAACAAAAATAAGTTATAATAAAGTTAAACAATAAGAGCGTGGCGCTAGCAACACCAAGGTCATGGGTTCGATTCCCAGGGAAAGCAAGAACTGACAAAATGTAAAAAGTTGCTTTGGATAAAAGCATCTGCCAAATGCATAAATAAAAAAATAAAAAGTAAGAGTCGACTCTGAATCAAATAAATGAATAGTTTTTCAAACAAATCTTAAGCCGCTTTATTGTGACGTCACAACAAAACATTAGCATATTGCCCGCCCACTTATTGCACGCGCAGACACCAGGGAAAACTTGAACACTGCAGCTGAGTCCTGTGGATACTGGATACATCATGTCGAGAAGACGCTGTGCTCTACAATGTGAATGTAAAGCCAGTTTTTTTTTTTCACTGCCCAAGGACAAGCATGTGAAGAATCAGTGGTTAAAGTTCATCTTTACAACGATACCACAGCAGTATAGCCCGAACCTTGTGCTGTGTTCCCGTCATTTTACTGACGACTGCTTCTTCAACCTAAATGCGTTCAACGATGGATTCGTAAGCCGGTTGTTATTGAAGGATGGGTCAGTACCCAGTTTATTTGGACAGATTCTTCCTCCTCTGAATCACAACCTGTAAGTGTGATTAATAATTGTTGCTGTTATGTTCTCTGTAGCATGCACAATGCGTATCTACTAGGGGTGTGACGAGACAATTAGCTCACAAGACGAGACACGAGACTGGGTTCATGAGAATGAGATGAGATTTTTGCACAGTATTTTTAAGAAATCCTCAAATTCCAAAATTCATGACTGGAAAAATAGTCTGCAGGTGAATTTTGAAATGTTTTAACTAATCATCTTGTAATGAATGTCACTTCAGTTCTACTTTCTGAGTATGAATTATCAAATGCATTGAAAGACAACAATCTACAAGAACTGTAACAAACAAACTCAACTGACTGGCTTCTCTCCTGTATGATGAAGTCTCTTCAGACCTCACTGTACATGAATCATGAGCTTCCAGAACTTCTGATTGAGGCAGTGTGTAACCTCCTAATTCAACCCCTTTCCACAAATTAACCATAGAAATAAAAAACAAAAATCAGTATTTTATCTTATTAAGTGCAAACAATGAGTGCAACCATAATCAAAGTGCAACCAGAGAGCAGAGATAAAAGGAGGTCACAACTACACAGCCCAGCCTAAGATAGCTCTGATATTGGGAGACAGGCTATTGTAAAAACTGAAATGTCTGTATAACTTGCACATTAGGTAGTTTTCATAAACACCTGCCTCCATAAAAAGTGTATTATTTATAAATATAAGTAAAGTATTTACCTATAAGTAAATAAGCACAACACACTGCAGTTAAGTGACATTGTTGTTTTATTGACGTCTTTCTGTGGGTGAAACTATGATTGAGCGATTCAGTTGCGTGAATCAGGGAGCTCGCGTTTGCGTTTGCGTTTGCTTTTGATTCGCGACTGCATGTACTTTGTGTATAGGGAGCGGCGGTGCTGAGCACGTATTCTACAAAATAAGACATTTATCAAACACTTTATCAGGCTCTGTTGCGCACTAATCTTCTGCCATGGTCCTGTCAATCATCTCACCTTACTCTCGTCACGTGACCAGTGAACTGCGATTCCTGCAGCAGCTCAGACGTAGTCGCACACAATTGAAGCGACCGTTATCCAACTGAATGAAATGTTTTTTACTCCTATAAAAAGTGAAACGACAGGGAAGGATGTAATGTAAACATAGCTGTTGCATATTCTATGCTAATTTCACCCTCACACAGTTTTTTACTCACTGAGAAATCTCGTCAATCTCGTGACATCTCGTCACACCCCTAGTATTTAGTTGTGTGTGTTGTAGTGTACCCTCTGCGCAAATTGTAGGTCTCCAGCTAACCAGCTAACAGCAATATGTGTCTAATTGTCTAAAGGTGTGTCAAATGTTTGTTGTTGATATTTCTCGGGGTTATGGTAAAGATCAGATCAATGCGTTGGTGTACAACTGCAGTGATTTATCAATACTTTTCTGTGTTGGGCTAACGCATATATCATGACTGTTTGGGTGTTTACCTCCGAGATGTGGGCTAGGCTCGCTAACATAAACATAAAACAACTTATTTCCTCTCTTGAGTCTTTATTTTTAGAACAGATCATCATTATTAGAATACAATGTAAGTGATGCAAGCACTGTATACTGTACTCCGTGTTAACCAGCAGAAGTATTTTGTATGTAAACACCGCTAGTAACATGCTACTGTGACACAGGCTTTGTTCTCTGCTCTTTGTTGGACTCTGGCTTGAATTTGTAAGTCAAAATTAATGCCGTGTCTGTTCATACACTGTATAAAATGTTCAACACTTGACAAGCCGAAATCCAGTAATGGTGATAGGCGTTCTGTTTCCGTCATGAGCTGCACGCAGTAGACCAATCACAACTGACTGGGTCATCTGACCAATTACCACAGATTAGCGTCATGCAAATTTTGGAAATGGAATGGAAAAAATGAATCCTTGAGCAAATAAGGTAAAAAATAATGCATATTATAAGACAATTAAAGTGTTTTTTGACCTTGCATGCATGTAAACCTGTTGTGGGGACTCCCAAAAACCAAAAAAACAAACCTTTCAAATGCCATAATAGGGGCACTTTAATTATGTCATTTCTAATTGTGACACTGTTAGTTTTGACCTGAAATGGTCTAGTTAACACCTCTAGAGCAATACACATTTTAAACATTATAAACACAATTACCATGAAATGTAAATTAAAAACAAATCCATCCCATGTGACTGTTCCTACCAATTTTTAAAACATAATCACTCCTTGTGTTAAAATATAATTTAAACACAAGGACCAACTTTGTTGGTACCTGTAGCACTCTATTTTTCAACTTTTCAAATCTGAATTAGATACTCTGGATACACTGATTACTGTGTATTCAGACATCTTACTCATTTTGCATGATTGCTTTTTGAATACTATTGGGGAAGTATGCATATTTGGATGCGAGAAATTTTACCCTGTTCCCTGATATTTCCTGTCCTCTTTCTCCTACTATTCTTAAAAATACTATACTATACTTTTTTTAATCTAACAGCTAAACCTTGTGGCAATAGTGAGGTTTAGGCTATGCCAGTTGACAGCAATTTGAAAGCAAAAGAAATCCAGCTAATGATGCAGTAGCAGTTCTTGCTCTTCTAGAATATATGCAGTTGTAAGCGATTCCTCTGGGCCACATATTGTATCTGATAAATATGAGGTGCGTGGGTGCAGTCTGCTTCTCAGGGGCACAACAGCGGGGATATGGGTAGGGAGCAGAGAGGTTGCCAGAAGACATCCAGGAACATATGGTGCCTGCTCCACAACTCCTTGACACCTTTCAAGCTGCAGCTGTTTTGAGAGGTTCGTGGTTTTTATTCACTGCTTAAGTGTAACGAAACCCACTATTGGAACAAGGCGATAAAATGCCAATGGCAACTGCATAAAGAACATATTTTTATTTTGTTAGCAATCTGCTTCAGGAAGTGTCTTGGAAACATTTGGTCATATTCCATTACGTTGATACCAATTTAGGGTGGTCAATCTCTTACCAGTGTAACCTGAATTGCACAATATTCTGACTTATTAATCATATTAATGTCAATATTTGCTGAGGAAAGCACTCAAGTGAAGATAATTAAAAAAATATTGTGGCAGATGAGTAAAGTATCGAGAACAAAAAGTGGCTATAGAAGTCAATATATTGCTGGCTGGTTTATTTTCCATATCATTGAGCATCAGTCCACAGCAGTCAATCATTTTATAATAATTTTGTCAGTCAGTCTGAAGTAGATTTATCTACTCATTCATGTATTCTGTCTGTTTAGTTTTGTAATTATTGTTCTATGCAGACTGAAATCTTTGACTGGGGTGTCATGTCTTAATGATTTAACATTAAGGGCCCTATCATACACCCAGCACAATGTGATGCCAGGCGCGACAAGTGTCTTTGCTAGTTTCAGCCTGATGCAGTTATCATTTTCACGTCCAGCTCCATGTTGTTTAAATAGCAAATGCACTCGTGCCCATCTGTTTGCCCATGGGCGTGCTGGTCTGAAAACCAGGTGTGTTCAGGCGCATTGTTGGCACGTTGGTATTTTGAGGAACTGAAAATGGCTGCGCCATTGACCAACAAAAACCTGCTCTAAAGTCAATCGTGGAGTATTTTTTGTGTTATTTAAAGAGCATGTTAGTAATATGCGCCTACAGGCGGGTGCACAACGTGTGTACACTCTGATTATTACACACACAGGGTTTACACAAACATTTTCAAATATGAAAAATAAAAGAAATTCCTCGCAAATTGCGCCATGTAAATAGCAAATATGCCATGGTGCAAGCACAACTGGCTTTTAAAGGGAATGGGAGATGAGACTCTGATTGGTTTATTATTTTTACGCCCAAAACTCACCCTTGATTCATTAAGAGACTAGGTATAACCCTTTTGGACCATTTTCCCCATCGTTAACTAGCAAAAGAGGATTCGGATACGCCCTAAGTGCACCTGCGTCATGCGCTTCTGACCATGCGTCCAGATCATTAAAATAGGGCCATATGTGTGCAGGTCCATAGGCTCTATGAACACATTTGAGGAGACTAAAAGTGGTTTATGGACACTTAAATAATAACCCCAGAATGAAAATTCATTCATCAGTTACGCACGTTGTTGCAAACCCATAAGACTTCTGTTCGTCATCGAAACACAATTGAAGGTATAATGAAATCCGAGAGATTTCTGTCCCTTCATTGATATTCTACACAACCAAAACGTTGACGCTCTGATCAATGTTTATAAGTGAATAAAAGCTTAAATTAAATCTTGTCATCATTTAAAGCCACTGTGTCTCTTCAGAAAACTTGGATTAAACTGCTCGAGTTCATGTGGATTATGCTTACAATGCTTTTACAAGCGCTTTGAATTTCTGTGCCTTTCAACAGAGTGACAGAAATCTCTCAGATTTAATTAGAAATATCTTATTTTATAGAAAACATCTTATTGAAATATCAGTGGTAAAGGAAAGTCTTGTGGGTTTTGAGCAACAAGAGGGTGAGTACATTTTTGGGGGAACTAACGAAACAGTGTGACAATACTACTGTATAATATGCACTACATGGATATTACTATCATTACTTTTTTTTTTTTTTTTTAAATGCTGGGTCAAAAACAACCATTTCTGGGATTTGGCAACCCGGCACTTGATAACTATTGGACAGAACACATGCTGGGTTATTTAGATTTTATACACTAACCCATTTGTCTGTCAACCTACTGTATTGCAGGTTTTTTATTTTAAATGATAAAATGCACTCTAAAATCTGTATATATAGGACAGGAACAGTCACACACAATATTTTTTATTCAATGGCAAGTCAGTCTTATACAATCATAAAATACTCAAAAACATTTAGTAAATGTTTTAAAACGTGACAGGAGCAGCAACAGCAGCCAATGGGAATCTGTGGGAAGAAAACTGCTATCAATAGGCTGTTCCAGTTCATTAAATGACAATCTTATGTATTCATGTTTGAAAAGTTACATCAAAAACAACTTTAACTTGTGCCATTTCGTCTGTCATTTAAATCTCAGAAACTCAGACATTTATGTTTCAACCCGTCAAACACAGCTGTGACGCTAGTGCACTACATCAGCAGCGCCCCAATTGTTGCCAGTTAAGTGCATGGCAACTTTGATACATATGACAGTGATGTCACGTTGTGTTTCAGCCGTGCCATTAGTTTGGTGGCCGTGAAAAACGTACATGGTGGCGTCGGTGTAGATCTGGAGTATCCTGCATTAGTAAGGCTAGTGTTTCAAGCATACATTAGCTGTGACGTACATGTAAACAAAAAAGGTCAAATGTGAGACTAAAGACGTTTTCCCTGTACAGTACTATTTTTATATGAATGCAATGTAATACAAACCTTAAATTCATTCAGGAAGTTTTCTCTCAGAACAGAACACAAAAGGATTATTGACAAATGTATCCAGTTTTAACCGGTTTGGCTCAGACTACCCAACATTGGGTTACATTGACCCAGCGCTGGGGAGGTATGTGAGGGGTTCATCATATTAAAAATAACCCAATTAAATGACCCAAACCCAGCATTTGAAAGCAAAAAAAAAAAAAAAAAAAAAACTTTTTAGAATGTATTGTTGTTGTTGTTATGTATTTATTTTGCCAGGAATTACCTGCAGAGTTGTTCTCATGCCCATTTGACGCTCTTAACATCAAAGGTTGCTTCTCCCTTGATAAGGCCATTGAGCTTTAGCTAGAGGTAGAGAAATTTTAAATATACTGGATGAAAAAATGGTTTATCAGTCAGGTTGATCAGACAGACTCCTCTCATCTTTATTGCACATCTGAATAAAGCATGACGCTACTTAAAAATGACCATTTATAAATTATAACTCCTCTATATTGTCATGTATGTGCGCACAGAGCTAATGCAGAATGGATGGATATTAGAAATGGTCCATTCCCAGCCATTTTTGGGAGCTTTGAATCTTCTATGTAATATTGCCAATTCAAGTTTAACTGACAGTATGAAGTTTTACAATTATATCCAAGTTGGAATATGGGATGACCTGTTGCCGCAGATTATATATAGCCTAGATATGACATATTAATTCATAAATTACTTCTTGGCAGTAGTATATGCGCGTCTGTCTGCAAATAAGTGTGTCTATGTAGGGGTAAATCAGAGTTGTGATGGGCCAGCATACGTTCTGGGTTGTTTTTAAGTCCCAGTCCATCCTTGACTGGTGTGTCTATTGACATTCAAATAAATCCTTGGCGGAGACTCTCATTGGAAGCATCTGTTGGTGTATAGACAACATATCCACACTGAAACTATCTGCAGAGTCAACTAACATTATTACATTATATAATGTATGTTACAGTATATACTGTAATGCGAATTTTGCCAGAATTGACTCAGCCTTGTGTCATTTCAATGCAATATTTATATAAGGTAACACTTTATTTTAGGGTCCAATTCTCGCTATTAACTAGTTGCTTATTAGCATGCATATTACTAAGATATTGGCTGTTTATTAGTACTTATAAAGCACATATTAATGGCGTATTCTGCATGACCATATTATACATCCCTCAATGCTACCCAATACCTAAACTTAACAACTACCTTACTAACTATTAATAAGCAGTAAATTAGGAGTTTGAGGCAAAAGTCGTGTGTTAATATTGAATATGTGTTCCCCATACTAAAGTGTTACCTTGTATTACTATGGTGTGGACTCATGCTTCAAAAAGGATGTAAAAGCACATAAACAGATCATAAAAGAAGTCTGTACAATGCATGCTCTGTATTCTAGATTTTCCGATAATTTACCTGGTTATGGAAATCTTAGGACATTACTACACTGCAAAAAAAGCTTTTCTTACTTAGTATTCTTGTCTTGTTTCCAGTCCAAATATCTAAACATTCTTACATTTAAGAAGCATTTACTAGACAAGTAAAAGTTTTTGACTTGTTTTGGTAAAAAATAGCTCAAAATTAAGTGACTTTTTGCTTAAAATAAGCTAAATAATCTGCCAACGGCAAGCGGAGATAAGATAAATAGTTTTCTGTTTGAATTAAGGTTATTTTGCTTACCCCATTGGCAGATTATTTTGCTTATTTTGAGATATTTTCCCCCAAAAAGAATAATTTTTGCTGGTCTAGTAAATGCTTCTTGTTCTAAGAATTTTTAGTTGTTTGGACTAGAAACAAGACAAAAATACTAAGTACGAAAAGCATTTTTTTGCAGTGTACAGAGCCCCGCACATGACATGCTGAAAATGTCATGTGCATATATTGTGACCACAAATTAAGAATTAATTCCCATGATTAATTAATTCCCTCATTTTACTAAGTTGAACTAGTTTGGTCCCTCGTTTTATAACAAGGGAACAATTTATTATAATGATTTAGTAAATCAAGGGAACAAATTATATCATGTGTACAATTATCTTAAAGGGGTGGTAAAACGCATTCTTTCGAAGGCTTGATTGTGTTTGTGGGGTGCACTGTAACACGTGTTCATGCTTCGTTTTTAAAAAATTGCATTATTTTTCATATATTTTACCTTTATCCTACACTGCTCTGTCCCTCCTTGTAAAAACGGTCTGATGGTTTCCTGGTTCTATGAAGCCCCTCCCTCAGAAATACGCAATGGGCTCAGATTGGTTAGCTGGCCCAGTGTGCTGTGATTCGCTAACCGCCTAGTCCACGTTTTCCGGAAACGTCACGCCCCTTACCTTTACCGGTAGTCTGTGCTTTGGTAGTATTAGAAACAATGTTGATTCTAGCGATTATAGGCAAATATCTGTCGCAAGAAATACTAATCCCAAACGAACACTAAACATTGGCTTTACTATAGTAGCCAAATCAAACACAGAACCATGTTTAGCATGCCTGTGGATAAACGACACATAAACGCTCTAATCAAAGAATAATTTACACTAATATCAAGTTCGCTGTTGAGATTTAAAAAGTTTGTAACGTTAGGTGTTTGTCGGATAACGTTAAGTATGAATGAGCATTTAACAAACTGGTTTGCAGAGCCGAACAGCGTTGTCATTTGTTTACTTCCTTGCTACAACGTACAATTAACAATACGAACTATTACAGGAAAACACATCGACGAAAAATAAATCATACTTACAGGTTGTGGCCCGTAAACAGCTTCTGTTTTTAAAGTTGGAAGTGCTCCGTCTTTCAGGACAAGCCGTTGTGTGAATCCGAAGATTGTGGAAGCTTTCTTCCGTAAAATGTGCAGCACAGAGAGCGAGATTTGGGTAATAATAACGAGGGACGAGTTAAAAATACATTTTAACCATTGATCCCTAACTCCCCCGTCCCTAGGAAGGCTACTAACTATACCACAAAAACTCTTCTCCACAGCAATAAAACATGGCCCCGCCCCCCTTATTTAATATTCTCTGAGGAGGGGTTTATGTAAATATTGGGGTTGGTGATGTCAGCAACCCTGGAGGAATGTCTGTAGTCCCTACCGGCCGTTTGCTGTAGTCCTTAGAAATTGATTTCTTTAAAAGCAAATATCTCCCTTTGCTTTGAACTTTGAACGTTGTGACTTTGCAGATGTTGTTTATGCTCAAACTGCAACATCACACACTAGCTAAAGTTAGAACAGTGAAATTGTGTTTTACCACCCCTTTAAAAGGAGTGAATGAATAGTAAAATGTGCTGACGTATTAGTTAGGTGGGAACAAATTGATAATTTATGTCCATGATATACTTTTTTTTTTATTTTATTTTTTTTACCACATATCCGTGTGCAAGGCTCCGTACATTTGCTTATTTATACTCTTATAATTGTTCTTAAATAATAAATGCAGATCTGCTTCTTGCTGAGAATATAAGGAATAACTGACAAATTATTAGAAAAATAATGCACACCGAGGTGGTGTGCATTATTTTTCAATAATTCAACAGCCCGGAGTCTGTTGAATTATATATTATACATTATATTAACTATGACTTTTGCCTCAATAAACCCCTAATTACTGCTTATTAATAGTCAGTAAGGTAGCTGTTAAGGAATGTGGAATATGGTCATGCATTAATATGTGCATTATAAGTACTAATAAACAGACAATATCCTAGTAATATGCATGTTAATGGCAACTATTTAATAGTGAGAATTGAACCCTAAACTAAAGTGTTACCAACTGTCCTTTAGATTATGTTCATTTAATGTGGCATCCGTTCAACGTAGAAAATGTTTTCGAGATTTAACAGATTTTTAAAGCAAGCTACTTCCATTTGTTCCTTGATCTTCACAGCCCTTTAACTTTTAAAAGAAGGTAAAGGCCTTTTATGTGTGTTTTAGATCAGTGTTGAGGAGGAGTGTGGTATGGAAAGACTCGTGGCTGTGAAAATCTACTGCATATAAGTTTATCCAACCGGATAGTTCTAATTATTCATGTGATGTGTTAATTATTCATAAGCACAATTGTATTGTGCAGAACCTCCATTTGATCTATTGATAGCTTGTTAATGTAAATGTGCCTGCTTGATCTCACTTTACAGAGATTTAGACATAGAAGGAAAAATTTAATTCCAGGAAATGTTCAATTAACTCTAAATGTATTGCAAATGACATTTATGGATGAAGGATGAGTTAATTGATTGCAAGTATACTTTCTTGAAAGAAACATAAATTCTAGTGACTAGCTTTTTAGCAAATTAGGTAAGCTCATATCTACATGTGTGATGGTAGATGGCTACACAGATTATGATTGACTGACTAAATTAAATTATAAATAGTTCTTTTGCAAGTTTGGCGTGACCCATGATCCTTTGTGGAATTAGAGCTTTGTCAGTGTGCCGCAGGAAATTGCAGAGACCCAGCTGGATTTTGACATGTATCTCTTTCATTGGCTGGGCTCACAGAGAACTGACCCACTGCTGTCTTCAGCATTGATATCGCAGCTATAAATAATAAAGCAGCCTGTGGCCCTGGGAATACATGTGTCTGAAACAATGAGAGTGCCGAGAATGCTCTTTGCCAGGATCAGATCAGTATATATTAATGAGACTGAAGCTCCGAACTTGCTTCATATAGCCTATTGCTTCAGGAGGAATGGTTTTGATGGCAGTGGTAACTATGCTATAATGTTATAGAGAGGGTCAATTGAGTCCTAGCCCTGCCACCCTTAAAAATAAAGATCCAATTACAGCAAAAAATGGTTTTGCAGCATTGGGGAACATCTTAAAGTCCTACCAAGGAATGTTTATTCCCTAGTTCCCAAAACTCACATAACCAATACAACTGATCTTAAGAACCTGCAATGAAACCAGACTTATAAGCAATATACAGTAAAAACTAAAAGGAAGTGGTTCTCGAACTGCTAATTTTCAGACATTTGGTGCATTGACAAAAACAGCTATTTAGTCCATCGTTTCCAGAGCCGATCCTCCCTATACACAAACTACACACGGTGCATAGGGCTCCTGAAGCACCAGGGGGCCGCCTTGCACGTCGTCATATAAAATAAACATGACGGTAATTTACCATAGTGTGAATATTTCTTTATAACATGCAAATATATGTGCGGCGTCTACTAAACATTTGCGGAATATTTTTAATAATGATTTATATTTATTCAGTAACCGTTTCAGACTCGGACATCATGCAGTGGCATGACATGGTTATGGCTGCAAGAACAAAAAAAGTATGTATTTTTTCTAACATTTAATTTCTTTTTAATCTACATTTTTGTAATGTTTATATGAAATATTCCTGTTCAGTATTACAAGCTGTCATGTGACTCATTAGTCTAAAATTAGCTAATTTAGAGAATTATTTATGCAGTTTTATATGTTTACCTGAGTCTTCTTTACTCTAAAAAAAATGCTGGGTTGTTTCAACCCAGATCTGGGTGGACAAACGCAACCGTTGGGTTAAAAAATTAATAAAAATGTAACCCAACAGTTGGGTTTGTCCATATTTGACCCATTTGGGTTGAAACAACCATGTCTTTTTTATTCATCATGCTGTAATTTTATTAGTAAATTGTGCATTTAGAAAGCCAATTCGGTTGTGTGCATTACTCCAATAGCATTACTTTTAAAAAAGCATTTATTTAGCTGTCAACGAACATTTGGTTTTATTTTTACTTAATTGTTCTTACTGCCAATTTAACATGTTTTAACGGGTTTCCTTTACATATTTATAAACATTTTTCATAACTTGCCATTTGTTTCCTAGATGTTTTAATTCAATGTGGCCCTATAGAAAACTGCCAGTGCACACTGCATACTGAAAACCATTGAAATGATTACTTAAGTTTATGGAAATTCGGCACTGACTGTTTCTCAACTGCACTGTAAAGAAATATTGTTGGTTTAACTTTAAAAAAAAAGTAAGTTACCTGTTACCTATCTTAAAATTACAAATTTGAGTTTTGAATGCAACAAAGGAGATTGGATTAATAAATAGAAACTCAAAAATTGTTATCTGAATCACATTAATTATCTAAGTTGATCTGACAAAAGATAAAAAGTTGTCATAACAAATCATGAAAATATTCTTTTTACAGTGTGGTGGGTTGTGACCCAGAAATTGTAGCTTCAGTCCTGAAACAAAACCAGTTGAGAACCATTGATTTGGACAGAATTTTGCATTAAGCATGATTAATGGTTAATCTAAGTTCAAATTTGAACCGCATCTCATCATCATTTTTGGACATTCTGGACATTCTTTACACCTGCTACAGTTAATATGTCTAAGATAAAAACTTTAGATTGTTTTCCACTCTAAGTTGGTGTTTAGAGTTCTATAGAGTTCTAGGCACAGCAGGGACTGATATTAATTTGTTGCCTTTACTGTTGCGGAAATAATTTTAACTTGCAAATTAATTGGTGTGAATTTAAGAGCTTCCACATTGTAAGCAAATGTTTAATTGAGGTTCAATGAATTATTGATTAATAAAGCCTATCTAGAGGGAAGAGGCACCGTGTGTCTGCATTTTCAGTTTGGATAGCAAAATGATCCTGAAATAATGTTTATCTTAGTATTTAGAGTACTTAAATTCAGGGTCAATTTATTCTATAAATATTTCCAGTACAAATATTTCAAGCATATTACACTGATGAAATTGTTCATGCTATCAGGAAAAAAAGACAAAATGACAGAATTCTGCTGTGTTGCATGTATGTCCTCTGTCAGTAAACTAAAGGAAATGTGTGAAGCGTGTTTTCAGAGAATTGATTTTCTAAAACTGGAGCGATAGTGAATAAACACCATTAAAAAAGAGAACTTTTTCTTCTTACCTCTTAAGGGCACAATGTCTGAAGTGAACGGAGCAGTCATCATCATTTAAGCGCTAATAAACTCTGTTTACTCAGCCAGATGTTATTTATACTCATGTAAGATTGTGCATTTCAAAAAAAATGTCTCAAACATTCGCGGAGACAAATACTTCAAACATAATGGAGTTAAGTTTGTTCTCTGCTTTGCCATATCAAAAGGGCCAATTCACAAGACAATCATAAATAAATACAATAGAGACCAAAAGCCTTATTTTCTCACTCAGTGACTTCCATGACATTTACAAAGCGTGCAATGGCGCATTTGGTGGAGATAAATGTACTACTCAAACGGCAAAGGCACCGCTCTTATAATGGAGCGATGCTGTTTTCTTTCTCTGGATGATGAATGCAGCCATGATTGTTGTGTAAATGGGAAATTTAACTGCAAAGTTTAGAGGTGTTTTTTCTTGAGGCACTGCAGCACTCTGTAATATTCATCTCTTGTGATATTCCAAACTGCACTAGGAAAGACATGAAGAAAAGGCTGTATTGATGTTTCAAAATATGTCCTGGTGGTTAAAAAACAAACAACATTGTGTCATTAACATTAAAGGCTATGGCAGTGAGCTCATGTTTATTCCATTCCATTTTTTTAACGCTAAAACTTCTCTTGAAGGCTCTTAAACGCTTCAGTTCCTTGCAAACATATTATTGTGAACCAATTCAAGACTAACACAAACCGTGGGTAGAATTCACAAGCCTTTCAAATGTAGTGCTTGACAAGCCCCCGTGGAGAGCTTCGGGTGAACATCGGGTAACATTGGGTTTCAATAGTCCACTTTAGACATTCTACTATAAGTAACTTGACAACGACATGTCATTTACTCATCATCAGAGTACTGTTTGCTTAATATCTACTAACACTTTATTTTGATGCTCCCCAACAGACTATATGTAACTTTGCAACTACATGTCAACTTACTCTAAGTCTAACCCTAACCTAACAGTCTAGTAATAGCCTACTCTAATGAGAGTTAAGGCTGGCCCACACTAAAAGATTCAAATGACAATAATCCATGACAATTACGTTTTTGATCCTGTAGTGTGTGGAGTGCCGTAATGTGACCAAAACACCACACACCAACAGCTTCATTCACAAACAGTCCTGACTGTGAACATGGGAAATCTCGCAAAATCTCAAACGTTGATCCGTTGATTTTAGAGTAAACAAACATGGTGGCCGACGGAAATGGGGATAATAGTGTTTGGACTGTTTTTACAGAAAATTCACGAGGGGAAAAAAGAAAAAGGCTTGGATGAAGTTGTGTTATGCTTCCGTCTTCTGTCAGCTCGCTGTCTAATTTGGTTTTGTTTAGTTTCACGTGACACTCCTCAGCAAGCAATTTTGCGTCTAATCGTCTAATAGCCGTCCAAACACAGCCCTGATGTCTAGGCTAAATCAAGGCAAACTTTGGGCTGTCAGTGAAAATGTAACAGCCGTCTAACCATTGCCCAAGAATAGACTAGTCATCTAGAACATGAACACGTCAAAGAAATGAAACCAGACACCTTGTAATCCCTGTTGACTTTGCTTACATGATGAAATATCATACATCTCACAAGTTATTTTGGCAAAGAATACATGTAACCAAATTCAAGGTTATTTTGGCTAGAAGTGGGTTACTCACAGCCAGACTATATCGGGTCTATAGTTAACCAAGACACTGAAATGACGGCTATTGCTTGCTGGTTCTACCGAGTGTGTGTGCGTTTGTCCTCGAGGTTTGCCCCCACACAATAGGATTTCTGATTGTAAATAATTAACATGTTGGATATTTATGATTTGAGATTGGTGCGGCCCGACGCTCTTCCGAGCAGATTCAATCACTCTTAACACACCTCACACCACTGGAAAATCGGATGAGATAATCTGTAGAACCATCAAGATAATCAAGACTTTACCTGGAATTGTCGGAAAGGGAGAATTGGGCCCAAAATTGGCCCAATCTTGTAGTGTGTGAGTGCCTTTAGTTGACATGGAGTTGTAAATGAAGTAGAGTTGGATGACAAGTAGTTGCATGTATATATATGTGTGTGTAACGGAGGCCAGCTAGTAGTTGCTGTGTGAGTAAACCTCACTCCTCTGATCTCAAGAGACGCTCTAGCGACTGACGCTAGGGGTTGCAACCTTTAGAGCGTCTGACTCTCATGCCAGTGGACCCGAGTTTGAGTCCCGGTTCGAACAGGAGGGGTTACATACATACATACATACATACATAAATATATAAATATATAAATATATAAATATATATATATATATATATATATATATATATATATATATATATATATATATATATATATATATATATATATATTACCTACAACCAATGAGAGAGCAAGATTCAGGGCAGAAGGAAGTTCGGGGAGGAGTTATAGACCAGAATATCAGTATTTTATTACATATATTTACAATTATATCAAACAGAAACAGCACAAACATTTGATTGACCAGCTGCAAAAGCAGCACATTGCAAAATGATTTATTTACCTCAAACTTTTTTTGCAGAACACTGTTCTTGATCCCCGCGTCACCTCAATATTTCCTCCTCCATAATCTTTCATAATTTTTCTCCTTTTCTCTGCAAATCAGCGCACACACAATTTGGATCGCAAGCTTTCTGCAGTCTATATTTCTAGGCACGCGTGGTCTCGCGTTGTTTCCTTGTCACATCTCACGTGTGTTGTGAAACCTAGTTTGTGGACAAGACAAAGGTTGAATCCGAAATTGCCCCCTAAACCCTCATTCACTATTCCCTACTTTAGTCCACTAATACAGTTCACTTGGTATTGGAGTGACTGAAAATGTGAATTCGGACTCGTTATTGCGGTGTGAATTGTGGGATTGAATGAGTGCGCTTGATAACATCCACTATGGTTTCGGACACCACTACAAATGGCTGTCCCCTCAAATAATGCTCTATTTGAGGGTACAGGGGGCAATTTCAGATTCAGCCTTCCTCTTGTGAAGTCATGCAGTGTGAAACCCCCTGTCATCGATCCATCGTGCAGTGTGAACGCAGCAGCGACTGAATGCTACCCCAGATAGTCATGCAGTGTGAAAAGAGCAGTGATCCAACCAGTTTGAAAATTGTGCAGTCTGAACTCGGCATAATGCGTGCGGCGAGTTTTGTGTGGGGTAATTGAAATGTATGGGGAAGTGTCACGTGAGAGAAGGCAATGGATCCATTGTGCTATGATTGGATATGATTCAAGATTCAAGATTTCAAGATTCAATAGTTTTATTTGTCACATACACAGTTATATACAGAATATACAACCGGCAGTGAAATGTAAACAGGTCCGCTCCATGGACAGTGCAAATTCACAGTTAAAAACACAAGGAGGAAATTATATAGAAATAGAATTAAAAAAGTACTATATTATATATATATATATATATATATATATATATATATATATATATATATATATATATATATATATATATATATATATATATATCTGTAGAATTATAAGTAAATCAAGTAGAAAAAAAAATAGAGAAGTGGAATAAAATAAGTGAAATAAACTGTGCAGTGAGTAAACTGTAGACTTATAAATATGCAGTTAACAGAAATGTACAAAGAAGTATAATGTGCAAACAGGTTTATAACAGGTTGTTACACAGTAACAACGAGAACAGAAAGTGCAGTGCAATGACAGTATGTTTATCCTGAAGTGAAGTCACGTGGTGTTAAGTGACTGAGTTCAGGAGTCTGATGGCCTGGGGGAAGAAGCTCCTACTGAGTCTCTCAGTTTTGGCCATCAGGCTTCAGAAGAGCTTACCAGATGGCAGCAGCGTGAAATGAGGGTTTGCAGGGTGAGTAGAGTCCTTGATGATCTTAGTAGCTCTACCTTTGCAGCGTTTGGTGTAGACGTCCTGCAGAGACGGGAAGGACCAAAACGGCGCCGCTGTGTTTGGTCGCCGTTCAGGTCGCTCCGCGAAGACTGTGCTTTTATTTACTATTTTATTTTCTTTTACTCTCAGTTTTTACAAACTTATCATCTGCATTGATCTACTACGACAGCAAAACTCTTTTGGACATTGGTTACCTCTACACTGGACTGTTTCAGGACACTTTCGCCGATCCTCTGTGGCCATCTGAGATCCTTCGGAATGCCGAGTTGAACAATGGACAGAGCCAGCGGCGTAGAACAAAGAAACACCGTGGGAAACATGCTGGTATCCGTAACAGACTGAGGAAAAGGGCATTCAGACCTCCTCTCCCGAGCATTCTTCTAGCAAATGTTCAATCCTTGGATAATAAGATGGACGATCTTAGAGCCAGGATAAGTTTTCAACGGGACATGAGAGACTGTAACATCTATTGTTTGTCTGAAACATGGCTCACGCCCGCGGTCCCGGACACAGCTGTGACGCCGTCGGAGAACTTCTCTGTTTTTCGGATGGACAGAACAGCCGAGGCCGGTAAATCCAAAGGCGGTGGAGTGTGTTTCATGATCAACAAGAAATGGTGCGATCCCAGGAACATCACCATTCTCTCGCGGTCCTGCTCACCTCATCTGGAACATTTAACAATCATCTGCCGCCCATTCTATCTGCCGAGGGAGTTCTCTGCTGTTGTCGCAACCGCCGTTTACATCCCACCGCAGGCAGACACAGCGCTGGCTTTATCTGGCCTTCATGATGTTGCCAGCGGCGTCATAAACAAACATCCCGACGCGGCATTCATTGTCGCGGGCGATTTTAACAAAGCAAACCTAAAGAAAAACTTTCACCAGCACGTCTCCTGCCCCACACGAGGAGCAAACACGCTGGATCATTGCTACTCTCCGTTTAAGAACGCCTATAAAGCGCGGTCACTTCCAGCGTTTGGCAAATCGGATCATGCCGCCATTTTCCTCACTCCCGAATACAAACAAAAGCTCCTCCAGGAACCCCCGGTGAGGCGGGAAGTTAAGCGTTGGTCACCCCACTCAGAGTCCGCGCTACAGGCAGCTCTGGGCGATGTGGATTGGGACATGTTCCGAGCGAGTTCAGCTGACGTAAGCGAGTTCACAGACGTGGCGCTTTGCTTCATCAACACGCTTACAGAGCAAGCCACGCAAACAATAACAATAACGTCCTTCTCAAATCAGAAACCGTGGTGGACAATTCAATCCGCGCGGCAGTGAACGCACGCACTGCTGCTTACAACGCCGGTCTCCATTCAGGGAATATGAATGAATACAGATCGTCCTGCTATGCTCTCAGACGAGCAGTTAAAGCCGCAAAACTCCGTTATAAAGACCGAGTGGAGTCTCATTTCCAACTCAACGACTCGCGGCGCATGTGGCAAGGTCTGAGGTCCATCTGCTCTTTTGGATCTAAATCCTCTGCAGAGGCAAGCGTTGATCCGTTGCTCGTGAACGAGTTAAACTCTTTCTATGCTCGCTTTGACTGTAACGCGCGTAACGCGACTCCGCCAAGTGGCGCGTTAGAGGAAATTACTCAGAGCAGCAACAATCACGTGATCTCTGTCTCGGAGGATGAAGTTCGGAGAGCACTCAAGCGTGTGGACGTCAGGAAAGCTGCCGGGCCGGATGGTATTTCAGGTCGTGTTCTGCGGTCCTGTGCTGATCAGCTCGCCGGGTTGTTTACATCTATCTTTAATGAGTCCTCGCTACATCTGTGGTCCCCACCTCCTTCAAAAATCCACCATCATCCCTGTCCCTAAGAACAGTAAACCCTCTTGCCTAAATGACTATCGTCCCAGTGGCTCTCACGTCTATAGTCATGAAGGTCTTTGAGAGACTCATTAAAAACACCATTTGCGCCTTCATTCCTGACACTTTGGACCCTCTTCAGTTTGCCTATCGTCCCAATAGATCGACTGAAGATGCCATCTCTCATGTCCTCCACTCCTCCCTCACTCACATCGACAGCAAAAGTGGGAACTACGTAAGGCTGCTATTTATTGACTATAGCTCAGCCTTTAACACCATAGTTCCCATCAAGCTAACCGCCAAACTCCTGGATCTCGGCCTGAATCCTTCTCTCTGCCACTGGATTGAGGACTTCCTAACTGGCAGGCCTCAGGTGGTGAGAATAGGCCAGTCCACCTCCACCTCCATCACCCTGAGTGTGGGAGCTCCACAGGGCTGTGTCCTGAGTCCCCTGCTCTACTCTCTCTACACGCATGACTGTTTGTCCACACAGCTCCTCCACCTCTATCATCAAATTTGCTGATGATACTGTTGTCCTGGGCCTCATTTCCAACAACAATGAGACGGCATACTTGGATGAGGTGGAGCATCTAACATCATGGTGCCAGGACAACTGTCTCTCTCTGAATGTTGGCAAGACCAAAGAAATGATTGTGGACTTCAGGAAGAGACAGCAACGGACATACTCCCCTCATGATCAGCGGGTCACCAGTAGAGAGAGTGAGCAGCTTCAAGTACCTGGGAGTAAACATCTCCGAGGACCTGACCTGGACTGCTCACATTCAGACACAGGTGAAAAAGCCAGGCAAAGACTGTACCACCTGCGCCAGCTGAGGAAATTCAGGGTTTCACCAGCTATCCTGAAAACTTTCTATTTAGGGGCGATAGAAAGTGTTTTAACTCAGTGCATCACAGCGTGGTATGGGAACAGCACCAGTCATGACCGCAAAGCCCTGCAAAGAGTAGTGCGCTTATCCGAGCGTATCTCAGGGTCAGCTCTCCCGTCTCTGCAGGACGTCTACACCAAACGCTGCAAAGGTAGAGCTACCAAGATCATCAAGGACTCTAATCACCCTGCAAACCCTCATTTCACGCTGCTACCATCTGGTAAGCGCTTCCAAAACCTGATGGCCAAAACTGAGAGACTCAGGAGGAGCTTCTTCCCCAGGCCATCAGACTCCTGAACTCAGTCACTTAACACCACGTGACTTCACTTCAGGATAAACATCGATACACTGACATTGCACTGCACTTTCTGTTCTCGTTGTTACTGTGTAACAACCTGTCATAAACCTGTTTGCACATTATACTCTTTATACATTTGTTAACCACATATTTATAAGTCTACAGTTTACTCACTGCAAAGTCTACTTCAATTATTTTATTCCACTTTATCCTTATTTGTTACCTTTTTTTTTTCTTGACTTGATTATTTATAATTCTACAGATATATATATATATATATATATATATATATATATATATATATATATATATATATATATATATATATATATAGTACTTTTTTATTCTATTTCTATTATAATTTCCTCTTGTGTTTTTAACTGTGAATTTGCACTGTCCATGGAGCGGACCTGTTTACATTTCACTGCCGGTTGTATATTCTGTATATAACTGTGTATGTGACAAATAAAACTCTTGAATCTTGAATCTTGAATCTTGAATCTTGAGAGTTAGATGCTTTACCTCGTCCAAGTATGCCGTCTCATTGTTGTTGGAAATGAGGCCCAGGACAACAGTATCATCAGCAAATTTGATGATAGAGGTGGAGCTGTGTGTGGACAAACAGTCATGCGTGTAGAGAGAGTAGAGCAGGGGACTCAGGACACAGCCCTGTGGAGCTCCCACACTCAGGGTGATGGAGGTGGAGGTGGACTGGCCTATTCTCACCACCTGAGGCCTGCCAGTGAGGAAGTCCTCAATCCAGTGGCAGAGAGAAGGATTCAGGCCGAGATCCAGGAGTTTGGAGGTTAGCTTGATGGGAACTATGGTGTTAAAGGCTGAGCTATAGTCAATAAATAGCAGCCTTACTGATGGGTTATAATTGGATATGATTGGTTTGTGTGATAAATCTCGCCTCTTATTTCCGTGCATGTTCTGAAATCACCCTGAATGAAGACAATGACGTTAATGGGAAAACAAATTAAAACATAAGTAAACAGCTCAACCATTTAGATATCATCACTTTGTCACGTCAAAATCAACCTTGAAATGGGCTGAAAACATGATGACTGTTGGGGTTTTAGTGAGCGATCAGCTTGGGGAAAGCTTAAACGTACATCTTCATGTCTGTGACCAGTGTGTAGAAGCTTGATGACTGATGAAAATAAATTGACTATTAAAATGAAAAGATGTACTTTAGTAACAAATAATATATATATATATTATTATTATTATTTTTTATATTTATATTTTTTTCTAAAGATTTATATATTTTTTCTTTATTTTTTTTTCCTAAAGTTGCTTGTTGCAAAAGTTTATTGTGAGCCCATACACCACAAACTATAGGGAGAACGCACAATTTGCAGTTTTAAGTCTGTGGGGAAAATTGCACAGGCTGGAAATCCTCTTCTCATACTGCTTTCTGCTCTGGAATGGGTGTGAGGAGATATCAGATTGCATCAGGCTTCATTGCGAGTCCCGCAGTCAGTGTAAGAGGCTTTGCTGACTGGCTTCTATTGGCAAAAGGGGATAATTCAATGAAACATTATGAGCCCACTCCATACTCCATAAAAAGATTGCCTCCTCCCCTGCAGTGACAATGCAGCTCTCAATTTGGGAAAGCTGGAAAGCCTTCTATCAGAAAAAAAAAAAAAGAGAATTCCACAGAGGGAATAGAATGTTTTATCTTGTGTGTGAGGAGGAGCCGCTGACCTGTGGGGTTGAAGGACTGGATTAAAGATTTCCTGCCACATGGGCATTAGCGGCTATGTCAGTGGGATGATGACTCCGTTAGCGCTGTGGCATTATTGTACGAGACACCTACAGAGATGGGTTTTGTTAGACTGGAGATTTTTGTGGCATGATGTAGATTTGTTTTGTGCATTTAATAATGGCCTAAGCTGTGGTGATGGGAAAAGTGGGGCAAAGCTCAGAATCAGATTAATTAGACCGGGACACATGACTAGCGGCTCACATGTCGGGATGATAGGAAGCTGTTGTGGCGTTGTAAAACCCACTTTCTCTTGCTTACAAATACAAAACTGCTGTATTCGAAGTCGAACGAGATGGGTGTTTTTTTGCACATCTCTGATCATGAGCAGAAATTAAACAGATAGTTGACCCAAAAATGAAAATTCTGTTGGTCCAAAACTGTATGAATTTCTGTCTTCTGCTGAACATAAAATATATTTTGAAAAATGTTTGTAACCAAACAGTTGATGGTCCCCATTAACGTCCATGTTTCCACATATGGTTGGGGTTTCTCCTTTAAATAAAGTATTTTTTTGCCAGTTATCATAAGAAACCCAAGTCTAATCAGTCCTCTCTCTCTTCAATAAGCCTCACAAGTCACTCATATCAGGAGAACAAATGGTGCAAGACAGGTTGTGTGCCAAAGTAGGATTAGGGCTAGAGGTTTGTTTAAATCCTTAACCTTAAGGATGCGAGGTTGTAACAGGCTTAGCAAATGAGTAATGTTTGATGACAAACTTTGATTTTGGCTTGACAAATTCTTGTCTGAAAGTTTAAAATACATTTTTGAAGCTTGAAGTATTGAAGATTTTACAACATTAGAAATGTTGCTACCATGTTGTTAGCACAGTGCTAGCATGTTTATTGCATGTTTTAACAAACGCTATCATAAATTAATCCAATCAGATGCATCCCAGTTCACGCATTTATGCACTAATCCATGCCATTGTGCAGTAGGGTACCAAACAGGGCTAAAAGTGCCGTGGGGTAAAAGGCTCCTTTGATTTTATTGTACTCTAAACCACTAGATGGCACACAAACCTGCCGCAGCTCTTTCCAAAACATCCGCTTTTCAAGATGCATGTGGAAATGTGGTTGATCCTTGACACTATCGCTGTTTCTGAGTGATTCTGTGCTAATTTGATCTAATATGTTGTAGATTTAAATAGCAAATGAGAATCTGTAAAATATATGTTTATATTTTGAGACAAAGGTGTTCTTAATGATTTTCAGCTTTGTTCAGGGCAATTAAAGCAACAGTTTTTCAATAACTGAAGAATATGTAAAAGTATGGTGTTCGGGGTAAAAGGCTGTCAGGGCTAAAGACACAATAATTAACATGATGATAAACAGCTGGATGACTTTCCCATTTGTTGACATGACACGGTTAGATTCACATGGGAAATATCATATATTAAGTTGGATGTCCACCTTAATCACCATATGTTCAATGAAATATAATAAAATATAATTTATTGTTACTACTGTAAATCTATATTAAATTATTATGGGATCTCCATGCTTTCACAATCTTTACTTTTTAAAATAATTTTGTTTCTGTATTTTTAAAATGTATTTTTATATTAACATTTTAATGACAGTATATTTATTGAACAAAAATAAATTATTTTATTTATCAAAATAAACAGAAAATAGTACAAACTTTGCTAAAGTGATTGTTTTGAACTAGTATTAACTTAGACGTTATTAAAAACATATTATTTTATGTTATATGGGTGTCTTTTTGCCCCATGCTGGTTTTTCCTGTGTCCTCACCACCTCAAACATGTATAAGATTTTTGTTATGATTTATTTTCACATCTGTTGCTCCATCAATGTTCAATACAAACATTTTTTTTTTTTTTTTTTTGCTGCAATCACACACTATGATAGTAATAAAAAGCATGTTTTTTCTTAAGGTGTGCCTTTAGCCCCATTGTACCCTATACATACTGTGACTAGTGTGTTCACACTGAACATTCCAAATAGAAAAAGTGCACTTAAATATCCGAATGATGCACTTAAAGCATGATAGTTGTGTCCCAAGTGACGGACGCACTGTACATCATTCACATGCACTTATTCACTATGTATTTATGCACTATGAACTTAGAATCAGAATCAGAAAGAGCTTGGTATTGATGATGTATTTAACCTGGTAGTTTATGAATTTTATATGGTTATTTTGTCATTCAACATCGGAGTCTGATAGCACTTCCCTCTCTTGTGTAATTAAAGCCAAGACAGTTGAGTGCATGAAGTGTCCAACATCCCACACATTTTTTGGTTAATTAACACATTGCTAGCATGTTTTATCATGTTTGTCACGATTTAGCACATTGCTAGTATGTTTATAACATATGTTGATATCACAATTAAGAATACTGTTAGAATGTTGCTTGCATGTTTGAGAACATTGCTAACTTGTTTTAACACAATTCTAGCACATTTCTGGAATACTTTAGCTTTTTTACCACTTTCCAGATGTTTTAGTATGGTGCTAGCATCTTTCTAACCCATTTTAGTGTGCTGGTAGCTTGTATTAGCACATTACTAGCATGTCCTAAACTATGCTTTTTCGCTAGTGATAGATAGACAGACAGACTGACTGACTGACGTGTATCCTTCCTTCCCTTTCCTCTTATTTCAGAGATCCATATGATGAATCAACTCAAACCAGCTCATTACAGTATAATGTCTGGTCATAGTATGCACAATGTGAAGCATTAAGATTAATGTTCAAAGCACTCTCCATGCCAGAGCTTGTTTGCAACGATTCGTCGATTCTACATGGATTCATGTTTGTTCCTTAATGAAAGGCATTGCAAATGGATGTGCAGTGTGAATTTGTATGCCCCGTACTGGTGAGGAAAGCATACTAAACGGCACATAATGATGCCTTATTGTTAACTCTGTATAGAAGATTCCTCTACATTACCTGCGTTTGTTTGGCGAGTGCAGTGAGGCATTGCTGATCGCTGTGATCATCTGAGAAACACTGCACAAAACAAATGGTTGTCTTCTGTGTCCGCGAGTAACATTTATGAACATTTTATTTATTACAGCTTGTCATTTTGGAAGGAAAACAGCAACAACAAAATACAAATTGCAAAAATGTAACATCAAAATGTAACATTATGGGGCCAAAAATGTGGTGATAAAATCTTGTGCCGTTTTTATACAGTAATCACTTTTTACCAATTTATTTGAGTAGCCTAGGAAAAAGTGTTTCATGTAATAGCATCTACAGGTTTTGATTAAAGTTAACAAGTTAATATTGTTTTATTGGTGTCAGGAAGAAGAAAAGAGAGAGAAATTAATTAAGAGCAGTACCAGACTCTGTATTAAGCTAACATGAATTTTTCTGCATTAATATAAAATGAACTAACAATAAGCAACATATTTTTACATTATTTATCAATCTTGGTTGTTTATTTAATAAAAAATAGCTTTGTTCATTCATGTTATATTAAATTTGACTGTTCAAATATTCAGTAATACTTCCAATATAGTCTGAACTCCCAATAGTATAACTGGTTACATTTTTCTTTTTAGTTTTCAAACTGCCACCAAAGTAACAGTACTTTTGATATCAATGTTTGACTGCAGTACAGAGTATATAAAAAGCCCCCAATAAATCCTTGAAATCTGTTACCCATACAGGTTTTAGCACATCAATTGGAAATAGGGATGCTCAGGATTTTTGCAGTTGATGCGACTACCGATTTTTTTTGTCCTCATGACTGGCCGATACCGATCATTCAAACTTTATATAAGTGGTTAGTAAGCTCTCTGTTCACTGTAACCATAACCTTTTGTTTCCAGATAAAGTAATACCACAGATATTGTCTTGGTTGTTATTTACAGTAGTGTTGTAATTGTTGAGAATCAAATAAATAAGCACAGCTAATGTTAATTTTACAATGAACATTTCAATAGGCATTTAAAAACAGAGCTTATGCAAAACACTCTCCATATTAAAATATCTTGGCTTATTAAAGAGCTTACAAGACTGGAACAATTGCAGACTGTCTTTATGAATGAGTCATAATTAAACTGTTCATTCAACTAATACACTTAAAAACACTGATTTATTAATTAATGAAACAAGGTGTTGAAATTCATTTAACTTTGTGCACGATTTACAAGGTTCAATCGATGAGCAATGCTAAAAGCAACGCTAAAACTAGAGATGCACCGGTTGCAATTTTTTTTGGCCGACTTCTGATTTTCCCTAGTGTGACTTGCCGATACTGATTTCTTTCTAAAACTATAATTGATAGCATATACAAACGAAAACAGACTTTTCTTTAATGCAGAATGTAATTTTCATAAAAGAAACAAGTAAAATAATAAAATAAGAACAAATACATTTCAAACAACAGCACAAATAAATCCAATAGAATAAAGAGAACTATGACATAAGCATGACTTAGTAGGTTAGTATTTAGGTAAGAAATACTACTGAAATTAAAGTAATTAAATGTAAAATAACACTGGATAGTCTGCATTGTAAAAATTAGATATAAATTAATGCTTACAATTAAAGCTATAAAACTTATTGAGTCCAGAGCAGTGAGTGATTTTCTCTTTGTCTTTTGTTCTTTGATTAACATGACAGACAGCAGCAGGAATATTAGGCTGCTGTCACTTTAAGAGCTTATTCACAGATCCAATATAATGTTACTCAACATGTGTTTTTGCAACCATTTGTGTTCCATAACTGACTGTGTTAAACCGAATACTCACCAAGAGGGGCATTTTTGCTTAATTTTACATGTATTTGACCATTGACTCACAAGCTGTTTGAGAGACAGCTTGTGCGCTTCACTTATATACAAACCCGATTCCAAAAAAGTTGGGACACTGTACAAATTGTGAATAAAAAAGGAATGCAATCATTTACAAATCTCATAAACTTATATTTTATTCACAATAGAATATAGATAACATATCAAATGTTGAAAGTGAGACATTTTGAAATGTCATGCCAAATATTGGCTCATTTTGGATTTCATGAGAGCTACACATTCCAGAAAAGTTGGGACAGGTAGCAATAAGAGGCCGGAAAAGTTAAATGTACATATAAGGAACAGCTGGAGGACCAATCTGCAACTTATTAGGTCAATTGGCAACATGATTGGATATAAAAAGAGCCTCTCAGAGTGGCAGTGTCTCTCAGAAGTCAAGATGGGCAGAGGATCACCAATTCCCCCAATGCTGCGGCCAAAAATACTGGAGCAATATCAGAAAGGAGTTTCTCAGAGAAAAACTGCAAAGAGTTTGAAGTTACCATCATCTACAGTGCATAATATCATCCAAAGATTCAGAGAATCTGGAACAATCTCTGTGCGTAAGGGTCAAGGCCGGAAAACCATACTGGATGCCCGTGATCTCCGGCCCTTAGACGGCACTGCATCACATACAGGAATGCTACTGTAATGGGAATCACAACATGGGCTCAGGAATACTTCCAGAAAACATTGTCGGTGAACACAATCCACCGTGCCATTCACCGTTGCTGGCTAAAACTCTATAGGTCAAAAAAGAAGCCATATCTAAACATGATCCAGAAGCGCAGGTGTTTTCTCTGGGGCAAGGCTCATTTAAAATGGACTGTGGCAAAGTGGAAAACTGTTCCAATCAAAATTTGAAGTTCTTTTTGGAAAACCATGTCATCCGGACTAAAGAGGACAAGGACAACCCAAGTTGTTGTCAGCGCTCAGTTCAGAAGCCTGCATCTCTGATGGGATGGGGTTCATGAGTGCGTGTGGCATGGGCAGCTTACACATCTGGAAAGGCACCATCAATGCTGAAAGGTATATCCAAGTTCTAGAACAACATATGCTCCCATCCAGACGTCGTCTCTTTCAGGGAAGACTTGCATTTTCCAACATGACAATGCCAGACCACATACTGCATCAATTACAACATCATGGCTGCGTAGAAGAAGGATCCGGGTACTGAAATGGCCAGCCTGCAGTCCAGATCTTTCACCATAGAAAACATTTGGCGCATCATAAAGAGGAAGATGCCACAAAGAAGACCTAAGACAGCTGAGCAACTAGAAGCCTGTATTAGACAAGAATGGGACAACATTCCTATTCCTAAACTTGAGCAGCTTGTCTCCTCAGTCCCCAGACGTTTGCAGACTGTTAGAAAAAGAAGAGGGGATGCCACACAGTGGGAAACATGGCCTTGTCTCAACTTTTTTGAGATGTGTTGATGCCATGAAATTTAAAATCAATTTATTTTTCCCTTAAAATGATACATTTTCTCAGTTTAAACATTTGATATGTCATCTATGTTGTATTCTGAATAAAATATTGAAATTTGAAACTTCCACATCATTGCATTCTGTGTTTATTCACAATTTGTACAGTGTCCCAACTTTTTTGGAATTGGGTTTGTAGATCAGTGGTGTGTGCGCTTTAGGTGAGAGCGCGAAACCTGCAGGAATTAGTAAAATTCTGCACAATACAAGCTCTATTTAAGCGGAGTGAATGAGACGAGTGAGAGGATGCGTGTGTGTGTCACTTCGCCGTCGGAGAGAAGAGAGTGAGAACGCCTTTGTTCGGAATCAGAAAGACGTCAGACTGACCGGCCAGTCACCGGTCCGGGCTGATCATGCAGAAAAATCAGATTCCGGTCCCTGGCCGGTTTAACGGTGCATCTCTACCTAAAGCTGATGTTTCACTTCATAGAGATCAACTGATGGCAAACAAATTTTTTTTCATGAATATATGACTCGACCCGAAGGACAGACGCAGGTAATCACAAATGCTATTGCTTTCTGCTCTGTGTGTGTGTGTGTGTGTGTGTGTGTGCACACTCACCGAGAGCAGATGACAGAGGAAGCGAATCAGGTTTGTTATACTTTAGCAAACTTTTCTCTACATGATTTTTCTTTAGAATATCATCACATTGGGGTTGGTTTGTGAGATCGGCCAAATTTATTGACTACCAATCGAGTCATAGAATGTGATTATTGGCTGATACAGATCTGCACCCGATCGATCACAATATTTGAATAAAACGTTACTGTTTTTGTTTTGTTCCATTTGGCTTGTGTCACACCACTGTCTTGCTTCCTCTCACCTCCAAGTGTCACCCAGGAGACAAAATTCTGATATCGTCTTTGTTTTGACAACGTGTGACCTCTTGTAAATGACTTTTTGTACAAGTTCTGTCATCCCACTTTCTTGTCAGCCACTGGGTTCTTCTTTAATTTGATGAAAATGTCACATTGATGGCAAGGTTGAAAAGAGCAGCTTGTAAAAAAAAAAAAAAAAAAAAAAAAAAAGTTAATTGCAACTTTTTGGCAATGCAGAGAAAGATATGGTCAATTAGATTAGATTAATTTAAACAGTTCCAGTTTAAGAATCAACATAATTTGGGACCGTATCTAACTGTACAGATACTTTTGCTTTCTATCACTGGCAAATAATACTATGCCACTAATATAGGGGAACTTGAATTTTGTGCATTAAATCAGTTTAGAGTTGTGCAAAGTACTGAGTTAAGACTTTGAGCTTTCTGAAACACATTAATATTCATTTTGTCATGAAATACTGCGTTTCATGTCCACACAATTTTTCTGGTTATAGTTGTCAGCCCATAGTTCTGAACTCTATAACATAAAAAAAAATAAATCCAATACAAACCTGTGAAAAGCATTCAAATGAAAATGATTTGAAAAGCCCTTTTCAAACGGGATTACTTTTCCAGGCATGTCTGTAAAGGTGGGTGCTGCGATGGCTGTAATAGTATTTATCATATCAGACATGAGCATATGAGATTATTAGGAGAAACTGATTTCAGACAAAACACATCAGTCCTGTTGATATCAGCAAGCTCATAATCCTTCATTCCACAATATAAAGACAGACAGTGTCCCTATCACATACATGAACTGTAAGAAACTTGACTTTGACAGTTGACAAATGTTATACCGTAGTGAGCAGTTTAAATTTGAAATCTTTTGTCTAGTTCAGTGACCCTTAAACGGTATTAGATAAGGTCATAGCACTTACATGCCATTTTTTATAACATAAAATGTGCTCTTAACTACAGCACAAAACACTTGACAAAAATATGCTAATATTGAATTTGTGAAGTGTCTTTTCATTTCCTGGTCTCTTCTCATTGGTTGTATACAGTGCACATCATAGCCCACAGGCTGAACATGGACAGAATTTTTACAAGCGTGTTTCATAAGACTTCTCTTACCCTTGTCTTCATGAACTTTTCTTGGTGAAATGCAAAACGTATTGCAATCACAAAGTTTCTCAGGGGAATCCAAAGGTTTTGCAAGCAAATGCAAAATGTCTTGGGGGAAACGCAAAATGTATTGAGAGTGAGAGTAAAGTTTCTCGAGGGAACTTAAAGGTTTTGTGAGCGAACGCGACATTTCTTGGGGGAACGCGAAATGTGTTGCAAGCAAGCTCAAAGTTTCTCAGAGAACAAAGTTTTTGTGAGCGAACGCAACGTTTCTCGGGAGAAACGCAAAACGTATGTGTGCGAGCGTAAAGTTTCTCAAGGGAACTTAAAGGTTTTGTGAGCGAACTCAAAATTTTTGGGGGGGAATGCGAAACGTATTGCAAGCAAGCTCAAAGTTTCTCGGGGAATGCCAATGTTTTGCGAGCGAACGCACAATTTCTCGGGGCAAACGCGAAGCATATTGCATGTGAGCGTAAAGTTTCTCGAGGGAACTTAAAGGTTTTGTGAGCAAATGGAACGTTTCTCGGGGGAAACGTTAAACGTATTGCGCGCAAGCGTAAAGTTTCTCGAAGGAACTTAAAGGATTTGTGAGCGAACGCAACATTTCTTGGGGGAACACAAAACGTATTGCAAGCAAGCTCAAAGTTTCTCGGGGAACAAAGTTCTTGTGAGCGAACGCAACGTTTCTCAGGGGAGATGCAAAACATATTGCGCGTGAGTGTAAAGTTTCTCAGGAGAACGCAAAAGTTTTGTGAGCGAACGCAACATTTCTTGGTGGAACGTGAGACATATATTCGGAGCAAGCTCAACGCTTCTCGGAGGAACGCAAGATTTTGCAAGCGACGCAAAGTTTCTTGGGGGAATGCAAAACGTATTGCGAGCAAGCATAAAGTATTGCGAGAAAGCAAAGGTTTTGCGAGCGAGCGAAAAGTTTCTCGGGGGAACGCAAAGGTTTACAAAGAACAAAACGTTTCTCAGGTGAATGCAAAGGTTTTGCGAGCGAGTGCAAAATTTCTCTGGGGAATGCAAAACGTATTGCAAGCGAGCATAAAGTTTCACGGCGGAACTTAAAGGTTGCAAAATTTCTTGGGGGAACTCAAAACGTATTGTGAGTGAGTGTAAAGTTTCTCGGGGAATGCAAAACATTTACGAGATAACATAAAAGCATTTGCTTCTTATTTTCCTTCCCATCTCATATTTTTTTTCCCACCTACATGTCCCTTTTGGGGCTCTGTAGAACTCTCAGAATCCAAGTGAAAATGTTATATATTGGAGGTGTGTAGTTAAAGATGGATTGTTGTTTTCTTGTGAGAGTGTGCTAATGTGAGGCTAACAGGGTCTAATTTGAGTGCACATAGGTTGATGTGTTGGTGTGTTCTCACCTGTGTGCAAAGTCTGCCATCTGCTCTGCTGTCCGGATGACTGGAAGCTGTCTGATTATAAGTAAAGCTCGTCTTGACTTGCTGCCAGTGAGGGATGAAGTGAACATCAAAGCTTAAGCCAGACTGTATCCAAGCAGGGCTTAGATCTTTCTCTCCATGCTTACGAATGCCCCAGGGTTCTTTGACTAATATGATACTGTTTAGAAATGCAGAGACAAGCCCAGCCCAGCCCACCATGCCGGACAACACCTAGGGGCCCGACGCTACAAGATGGTCATAATAAATGAGCAGATCATTATTTCTGACACCAGGATCTTATGACAATATTTATACTGTGGTAGCTCATTTTTATGATATCATCTAGAACCCGCAAAATATACAGATCTGTTCATTAAGTGTATGCAGAAAATCATAGATTTAATTACTCAAAATTTTGATTGGCCATTCAAAGTCATCATAAATTAGCCAATATATGCACTCTCTATGCACATTCTATATTAATAGGCCGAGGTGCTTGTCAACTGTAACAACCCATTCTCATCAAAAACAGGGTCAAACTCATCCATTTTCTCACCCTCATGCCATTCAAGATGTAGATGACATTTTGTTTTCTTCAGTAAAACAGAAGATTTTTCAGAAACCTTGGTCATTGGAGATTCATATAATGCAAGTTAATGGCTACTGTTACTTTGGGAGTAGGGATAAAAATGAACCGTGGCTCCTGACGATACATTATATTGCCATGCTTATAGTACATTATAATACGTCATAATGCGACAGATATTGCCGCAATTGCACATTCAGGACTGTTTGCCAAGGCTGTTGATTAGAGGTAATAATGTTGTAAATAATGTTCAGTTTCTTGCACAGACCAATGGTTTCGCTTTATAAGCTCTTAATGTATTGTCAGAAGCCATGGGTATCAGATTTATTTATTTTTGCCTATATATGTTTTTGACCCGTAGTGCTCAAATCACAAAAACATAAAAAAATTGGTGCCTGAAGAAGCGTTATGTCAGCTTTTTTGAAATGCCATTCATAAAATGAAAGTCACCTAACATTAACTTATTAAATCACATTTGCAATCGTGCTGATATCCGGGAAAACAGCACTCTATATCCTGTTATAAATATTAAAAACAAGAACTCATACAAGAATATTTTTTTGCCTCATGTATCTTAAAATTTGGGGGCAGTTTTTATTAATTTTGATGGCATTTTTGCCCCTAGCCCCCGTTCACTTCTGTGATTTCTTGAATCTTGAATCTTGAATGGTGGGGGGCAGGGCACTTTTTTAAGTGCAAGCGGAGGACCTTTCTTTTGCAAGGCCCATTTCAAATGAAACGGGTGAAACATAGCAAAGGCTGCTACTGAGTAGTGGTGAGGTTAAGGTAGGGGGTTGGGTGCACAAAAATATATATGAAAGTATAAATGTGTGACCCTGAACCACAAAACCAGTCATAAAGGTTTTTTTTTTTTAAACTGAGATTTATACATAATTTGAAAGCTGAATAAATAAGCTTTTTTGAAATTGATGCATGGTTAAGATCAATCTCCTGAACTCCAAACTGAATGTCAGAATGGGAAAGAAAGGTGATTTAAGCAATTTTGAGCGTGGCATGGTTGTTGGTGCCAGACGGGCCGGTCTGAGTATTTCACAATCTGCTCAGTTACTGGGATTTTCACGCACAACCATTTCTAGGGTTTACAAAGAATGGTGTGAAAAGGGAAAAACATCCAGTATGCGGCAGTCCTGTGGGGCGAAAATGCCTTGTTGATGCTAGAGGTCAGAGGAGAATGGGCCGACTGATTCAAGCTGATAGAAGAGCAACTTTGACTGAAATAACCACTGCGTTACAACCGAGGTATGCAGCAAAGCATTTGTGAAGCCACAACACGCACAACCTTGAGGCAGATGGGCTACAACAGCAGAAGACCCCACCGGGTACCACTCATCGCCACTACAAATAGGAAAAAGAGGCTACAATTTGCACAAGCTCACCAAAATTGGACAGTTGAAGACTGGAAAAATGTTGCCTGGTCTGATGAGTATCGATTTCTGTTGAGACATTCAGATGGTAGAGTCAGAATTTGGCGTAAACAGAATGAGAACATGGATCCATCATGCCTTGTCACCACTGTGCAGGCTGGTGGTGGTGGTGTAATGGTGTGGGGGATGTTTTCTTGGCACACTTTAGGCCCCTTAGTGCCAATTGGGCATTGTTTAAATGCCACAGCCTACCTGAGCATTGTTTCTGCCCATGTCCATCCCTTTATGACCACCATGTACCCATTCTTTGATGGCTACTTCCAGCAGGATAATGCACCATGTCACAAAGCTCGAATCATTTCAAATTGGTTTCTTGAACATGACAATGAGTTCACTGTACTAAAATGGCCCCCACAGTCACCAGATCTCAACCCAATAGAGCATCTTTGGGATGTGGTGGAACGGGAGCTTCGTGCCCTGGATGTGCATCCCACAAATCTCCATCAACTGCAAGATGCTATCCTATCAATATGGGCCAACATTTCTAAAGAATGCTTTCAGCACCTTGTTGAATCAATGCCATGTAGAATTAAGGCAGTTCTGAAGGCGAAAGGGGGTCAAACACAGTATTAGTATGGTGTTCCTAATAATCCTTTAGGTGAGTGTGTGTGTATATATATATATATATATATATATGTTTAAAGTTGTCCAAATGAAGTCCTTACCAATGCATATTACTACTAATAATAAATGTGTTATATATTTATGGTAAGAAATGTACAAAATATCTCCATGGAACATGATCTTTACTTAAAATCGATCATTTTGACCCATACAATGTATTGTTGGCTATTGCCACAAATATACCCGTGCGACTTATGACCAGGGTTTTGTGGTCCAGGGTCACATACATAAATAACTTATTCTTTTACAAATTATCTCAAATAATTAAATCTTGATCTGATGCTTGTGGCGAGCAGTTGAAGCAATTGAGTTCCTAGTTCACTGATATATCAACACTTAGGGTTCCATTAGAAGCTTAATAGTGAGAATGGGTTGACTGTAAACAATCTGCAATTATGAACTAATAAACTATATTACATACATTTCTGTGCAGTTGATGTGCACTTGTATTCCTCATTTGCAAATTGCTTTGGATAAAAGCATCTGCTAAATGAATGCATGTCAATTGTTGATTCTGCTGATTATAAATAATACATTTAAATATTTATTGAACATATTAAACAATCTTTTATCATTGCTGTTTAGAATGTGTGTTACAATAATTTCAGATGTTTTTCTTAAATTGTACTTAAGAACCTAAGAGTAATTATATAACTTTCCACACTTCACAGTGCAATGTGAGTCACATGAGATGAGATCACTTCAAGTGTTTTAAATAAAACTGCAGATGCTGCATTCACCATTCTGTTTAGCCAATTCAAACATCCTGTTACATCTTGTTAAACTCACATCAATTATAAATGTTTCTCGTAGTGCAGATTTCATTATTCAGAATGCATAAGAACTAGCAACATATTCTCACAAACTATGGTGTGTCTATGTGAGTTTGAGTGTACTCACCAACCTAGGCTCATTAGAAATATGTGCCTCTACCTTAATTTCTGCAAACACCAGCTGAAATAAACACTAAATGCAGTAATGCCAGCAACTTTTATCGCAGTATCCTGTCACTGAAACCAAACTTTTTTGAAAACTCCTGCCAGGGTGAAGATTTTTAGAAACTCTGGTTGCAGTGTTGTCATGTGGACAGTGAAACCGGAGATGTTGACTTGTGTCAGAACCAGAACTTGCAATAACCTCTTTTTCAGCTTCTGATTGGCAAACGTGGCTTTACGGTTAGGCTTATATTGCCACCTGTTGGTTTGGCATGCTCTTGACAGCACTTCATAATGTGTTTTGCGTTTTCATGTGGACGCAATTTTTTTTAAACAGAGGAAAAACAAATTTTACATTTTTATAAAAAATACCTGTGCACAACTCTAAAATGAGAACAGGCTGGAGGACAGCCATAAATTGTAGACTGAACAGGAGTGTGATTTTTATTTCCAGTGGACTTCAATTCCCACAGATCTACAACAACATGAACAACAACATACAATAAAAAAATGTGCGAACAGTCACATCTAAAAAATATGTGTCAAAAACAGGTCAACAGAATGCCAAATGTCAGTCATGGGGTGCGTCTCAATCAGCTGTCTAATTCAGTAGTCAGGGCGCTGATCAGTGAGTCGGCCATTTTAAGGGCTGTCTCAATCGCAGAATCCTTCTAGTGCACTGAAACGTTCACTCCCAAAAATGTCCCACAATGCACGTGAAAACCAGGGTGCAAATGTTCCCTGAACAGAAGTTCTAAAGCATGAAACATAATCACATTAGCCAGCTCACTACACATAATGTAATGCGATAGAAAGGTGTTTACCAGCCGTCGTAAGATTTTCTGGAAACTTCACTTTGGCAAGCTGTTTTGAACTCCTAAAACAAACTCCGAATGAAAATCCAACATTATGCCCAAAACACACTCATGACTCATTAAGACACTATATTTGCTTAAGAACAGTTTTGGACCATGCGCCTGGCGTGCCAACCGTTTTTTTTTTTTTTCGTCCTTAAACTAGCAAAAGTGGATTCGGACATGCCCTAAGTGCTCCGGCACCATGCGCTTCAGACCGTATGCTCAGATCGTTAAAATAGGGCCCTTACTGTCCTTACCAGTGCCCAAATTTGTGTAGCAATGCTACTGATTTATGACTTAGTAAGCTAGGGAGCTGATTGAGATGCACCCCACATGTTTATTCTAGGATTATGTGTGTTTCCAAAAAGACAATTTTCTGAGGAAATCTGGAAGGTCTCAGGGTAAGGATGTGACAGTGCGGAAATTTTCCCATGTGTGACAACACACCGGTAACACCTTTTTTATTAACAAAATTAATAATCACGGCAGCCTCATTCTTGTGGTGTGCTTGAAGGTGTGTGTGTATGTGTAAATTAAAAGTGTTTGGCTACCTCCTGATGCTGCCACCTTCATCAGGCAAAGTTCACAGATTGCCTCAATGTGTGCAGGTTCCCTAGCATTTGATTTAAATCCAAAATATTGCCAAATAGCCACTTTTACATTTTGCTTTGAAACCAAATCTTCTGCCATCAGTCTTGTCAGTCAGCTCGCCTCACGCTCTCGTCACGTGATAAATGAAATCTGACTCCTGCTGCTGGTCTGTGCTGCGACTCTTATTTGGCTCACGTTGAATTGAACAGACGCATTCAGTTTTTAATTTTAGTGTCTGTTCTCTAACTGAACTAAATTATGGGATAGGGCAAAGACCTGATATATTGCAAGAACATGTTATAAAGAGTTAGAACACAATGGATCAATCGGTTAGATTAAAAAACAACATAATAACACTTGTAGTTGACTGCTATATCCTAACACTTTATTTTGATGCTCCCCAATTCTTTTATTCTACTGACTATAAGTAACTTTGCATGTCAACTTATTACCAAAAACAGTCATAAAGAACCAATTCACAATGTTATGAAACAATAAACACTCCACACACAAATGCCTGCTCTCATGAGAAAACGTGAAAATGTGTTTCTTAGGAAAATTCTCGATTCTATGTTCAGTAGGTTTTACTTCATGTAAGATTGGAGGATCATTGGTTATTTCTCTGACCCTAGTTGGTGGACAGTCATGAACTCCCCAACATAATACTTATTGATTTTACATAATCAGGTGAAAAAGGTCACACAGTAAAGTAGTGAAGTGGGGCAAGACAGACTGAGGCAGTGTGAGATGTTGTACACATATACATTGTACACAATATGTTGTATTGCATATTTGTATGTGCTGTTACAATGATTCTTTAGAAATTGCACAATGTTAAAGTGTCCCTCGAATATTTTTTTGAATTAGTGTAATATAGCTGTTTGTGAATGTATATATTGTCTCCCAAAAGAAAGAATCCACTCTGACGAGTCGTCTGTACTTCAAACCCCTCTGTGTGACGGTTCTACATCACTAGAAAATACACTTTCATAATGCCCGCCTATGTTGAATGCTGTCCGCCCGCGAACAACTTGACCCGCCCTCAAACACGTCATTTTACTGACGACTGCTTCTCAAAGCTCAGAGTACAACATGAGATTCACAACCAGCTTGCTCCTCAGAATCACAACCTGTAAATACTAATAATTATTGATATATTTTCTACCAGGTGTTCAAAATACGTAGTTTTGTGTTTTATATTGTGTAGGTTTTCGGCTAACCGGCTAACTCACTGTCTTACTGAAATACTTCTGCTCATCAGTTGTGGGCCACTATTCCCTAAATATTCCCTATTCTCTGTCTATTGAGGCAGATTGTCTGTCGTTCTTATTACTTTGAGTAAAGATAAAGGATGGAGCAAGATTTGTTTTGCAAACTTTAATGTTACATCAGTCATGTTAGTGCTGGGCTGTTATTGATACATTTCCTGCATGTGCACCACAATAAATGATAATTACACACATGGGTTTGTTGATGGACGTACTCTTGTTAATGCTGATGGTGAGGAATTACAGTTCAATATCTCATAATGTACCTCAAAAGGAGTAGCGTATCACTGAGCAACGTCCTGCTCACTAGTTTTTCCAATGTTTCATCATCGGACTCGTGCTTGGATTGATATGGAAAAATCAATGTCATCATTACTGTCTTTACAGTGTGTACAATCATTGAGCTTTAGAAAGCCTCCAGAGCTGAAGTTCAATGATGGTAATGGGCATTTAGATTCCAACGCATGCTGTAAGCGGTAGACCAATCACAACAGACTGGGCCGTCTGGCCAATCAGAGCAGAGCAGGCTCCCAGAAAGGAGGGATTTAGAGGGACTGATTCATCCGTTGAGTCATTTGAGAATCATTGAACATTGTGGTGATGTGCAATGTATATTATGAGAAAATTAAAGTGATTTTTGACCTTTGATGCATGTAAACCTGTTGTAGGAGACCTCCAAAACAAAATTAGACATTTTTAAAACAGCATAATAGGGGCACTTTCAATTAATTTGAGGTTGTTAAACAATTAATTAATATTATATATAAACAATAATGTCTACTGCATTCAATATTTGTGAGCATTTGAACATATAAAGGATTTGTGTTTTAGAAATGGCCTGTCAGTATGTTGACATTGCACTGTACAATACCTACAAATACTAATGAGATCACTTTTGTAATACACATTTCCATACAATAGAGCATCTGGGTTTTTTCAAGTTAAAATAGCAGACAGCACAATACTGAAGACAAGGGGGAAACATCTCAGCTGGTGGCTATAGCAAATGAGACCAGAAAAAGCCGTTTTGCCAATCATGTTAAACGACAGATTCATTGGGGAATTGTTTGAATTATGGATTCTCAAGGAATTCCTCATCCCTGAGACAACTGACAAATTGGGCCTTGACACTTGCTTTGTAGGGTTTTTGATTGCAGAGTCCATGAAAAAATGAAAAGCAGCCAGTCTGTCTTATCCTGTGAGATTTTAATGGTGCTTATTAAACATTCCCTGAAGGATGCATGTTGTGGCAGATGTACAAGGTGTGTTGCTGAAGCATGTAATGTAAGCAGAATTTTCCTCAGTGTGTTTCACAACTACTACGCCATTCTTGTAAGCATTGACAAGTGATTTTTTTTTAAAATTGTGATTAACTGATTAAGTTTTGGGATTAGTCATTTTCCAAACAACACACAAGAGCTTAGTTTCTAAGTCGTACCTTTGCTTTTGTATTTTGATCTGGCTCTGAGATAAAATGCCACAGTTGAGGTGCAATTTCAATCAGATTACAGATTATCCAGACCTGATTCGAGAAATGAAATCTGTTAGAGCTAATCCAACAATATAACTAATCAGCTTACTCTTTGCCTCGCTGCGTATGCAATATGGCTTGCTTCTTTTCATTGAAAAAGAAAGCAGGATGAAAGACAACCATTATGACAAAATCACTTCTAATCTCAGATATTATGGTATCTGAGTGCTTTTCTTCAAAATCCAATGTACCAAGCTCAAACGTGTGCATAAATATTGCATTTTGTTGAAATGAATGAGTCAGTAGGTCACTGTGATAAAAAAAATGTACAGCAATTGGCTTATCATGAAGGTCATCACTGTGTGTGGAGCATCATATCATAAAATTAGATCTCTGGCCAAAAACTACTCCATCATTACTCATGAATATTTCAGACCCCCAACATAACTTGGCTGTTTGAAAATTTTATTTTACAACTGTGTAAAGATATGCCTCAGAAATCATACATATTTATGTCATTTCTCCGCCTCAGTTATCTAAAATGATTCCCGGGTGTGGATGCTGTGTAGTATCACATCTCTGGGCAAAGCTTTGCCAGCAACATTACTAATTACTATAATTAATTCTCCATGTTTGGCATCTGTGTATGTCACCTAATTAGCAGATGTGGTTCTATTCACTCATATTTCAATGGTTTGCCTTGTGAAAGAAAGGGTAAATTAGCTGTGCAATAAGGCTCTTTTGACCCTCTCATCCTTAAAAGGCAATGGCAACTTATTTTCAAAGAACACATGCAAGATTGGTTCACAGTATCGAGCTTTCATCTGAAAGCTGTGAAGGTGATGACAGATTGTATTTTGCAAACATATACTGATGAAATGATTTGTCTTATATTGATAACTTCTTGGCCTGTCAGTGCTGTGATGACTGTTTCATTCCTTCATTCATCACATGTTCTTGACTTCAGAGAGATGTGTGATGGGGAAACAATGAAGGGAAGAGACTGTTATTATGAAGATTCACTATAATTGCTGGATCTGCACGAGAGAGCAAGAGAGCAACTTCATATTCAGTTAAAGTTCAGTGCACTGTCTATTTAATTGATAATGTCATATTGAGTCTGGGTTACACTTTATTTTGATGGTCCACTTTAGACATTCTACTAACTATAAGTAACTTGTCAACTAACTCATTAGAGTATTAGTAGACTCTTAGTGGACTGTTAGGTTAGGGTTAGGTGCTAGTAGAATAAGTGGACATGTAGTTGCAAAGTTACATATAGTCAGTAGAATGTCTGTTTAGGAGCATCAAAATAAAGTGTTAGTAGATATTAAGCAGAATTACTAATACTAATTCATAAGTGTTACCATGCTTTTTGGTGAATCCATTGTGTTGTAACTCTTTATAAAATGTTCTTGCGATATATCAGGTCTTTGCCTCATCCCGATTTTACCCTGAGTTAGGCTTGCTGCGATAGTCGGTGTTACCCGGTGTTCAGCTGCACACCAATTACATCACTTGCCCACCACCCCCACTGTCGTTAGTTCAGTTAGAGAACAGACACTAAAATTAAAAACTGAACACATCTGTTCAATTCAGTGTGAGCCGAACGAGAGTCGCAGCACAGACCAGCAGCAGGAGTCAGATTTCATTTATCACGTGAGGTGAGCTGACTGACAAGACTGATGGCAGAAGATTTGGTTTCAAAGCAAAATGAAAAGTGGCTATTTGGCAATATTTTGGATTTAAACCAAATGCTAGGGAACCTGCACACATTGAGGCAATCTGTGAACTTTGCCTGATGAACGTGGAGGTAACACTTCTAATTTACACACAGACACCCCTTCAAGCGCACCACAGGAATGAGGCTGCCGTGATTATTCGTTGTTAATAAAAGTGGTGTAACTGGTGTTGTCACACATCGGTTAACCGGTGGAAAATTTCCACATCTCTACCTTGAAACCTTTCAGATTTACACATCGAGTAGGGAACGTCTATACTAAATCCACCATCAAGTTTGTCATTTCATGAAAGAGCCTATAGTGAACCTAATATTTAACAAAATCAGTTCAATCTCATGTTAATGACACGTACCAATCATCTAAAAAAAAAAAAAAAAAAACTTCTGTGTTTTGATTTGTGTGTACTGTATAACCATTAGACAACAAACAACTGAAAATGGTATTTTGGCAATGGCAATATATTACACATAATCCTTGAATAAATGCGAGGGGGTATCTCAATCAGTTCCCTAGCTTCCTAGGTCATAAATCAGTAGTATCGTGTTCACAAATTCGGACACTGGTAAGGACAGTAAGCCTAAAGGCCCCAAAATACTTGAAATATGAACAAACTGATGTGATGTCGTTTGGAACAAAATTAGGTCAAAACTAAGTTCATGTTTGAAACAGCTTATCAAAGCGAGCTTTCCCTGGAATGTAGAATGTCTAAGGTGGACCATCAAAATAAAGTGTTATCTGAGTCTGTGCTCTATGTAGAATTAATGTGATGCAGTCCTTTTTTCCCCCTTTTTTTTTTTTTTTTTTTTTTTTTGCTGAACAGCGATTGCTAATGTGCATGCTAATATCCATGGTTACTGGACTTTTTGTAAATATTATGTCAGATACACATTTTGGAAATGTTTAATAATGATATTGTATACAATTTCAGGCATATTTTTAGCTACAGTGCACGGTTGACAAGGTTTGAGTTTGTTTTGTGATCTGTTCTGTTCAGATATTCATACAAGAAGATATTCTGTGGGCCTTGAAACTTGTGAAAAGGACCAAAAACGCTGGCGGTGACTGGCAAATTTCATGTTTACGTTCACTGAAGACATAATCGACTATGATTAATCGACATGCCAGGCATTTTGACGTAATTTTGTGTGAATATTCACGCGCTGTGAGACGAGTGGGCGTGATTAGGATGTGTGTTGTTGCGCTGTGCGAGTACCTAACTGACAGGCACTTTCCTGTCTATGTACTCCTGAATATTTAAATAGGCAAAGCTTACAAATGCGCAAATTATCAACTTCCGTGAAGATGCGATTATTGACGAGTGTCATTCGCAGTGCTTCATGGGAGTGGGCAGAGCTAAAGAGCTCTTTTGGTGAGTTTTGCTTGTGGTGACTCTAATTGGTAAAGTTTTCTGTACAGCATCATGGGTAATGTAGTTTTTCACCATGAATTCTCCTAAACACTATCATTTAAAAAATGAGTTGAAATAACGCAGGCTCACGGCTTCAACAGAAGCAAATACCATGGATTAACAACCACTTAGCTCACAGTAAGGCTTTAAAGTTTTACAAGTTATCATTAAAAATACATTTCCCTATAGAGAAAATGAATAGAGTTTTTATTTCCAGAACCCGACTGCTGCACTCTATAACTATAAATGATGCATAATTACATGCAACTAACCTTAAACCAAACCCTAATCCTAATGCTATGTAGAGTAATATTACTCAATACTTAAATGTGTAAGTACACTGTATTGAATGTAAATGTAATTGTAAATGCATTAACTAATGTGTACTAATGGGACCTTATTGTTCAGTGTTACCAAATTATGATTTCTGCTTGGAGAACAAAGTAAACCGGTAAAAACAATCCTTTAGACTGAATTATATGTAGAGATCAGAAGGTCCTAAACATTTGGGGTGGATCACCTAGCGATTACCTAGAAAGCTTTAGCAGCCATAAAACAACATGCTAAAATCCAGACTACTCCAAACATCTTGGCAACTGTTTTTACACTTGCAAGCGCCACCAACATTTTCTTCAGATGCTATCAAAATGTAGTTTTGATTAGTATACTGATAAAATTGATTGGAATATCTGAGGTGAATCTTCACCTCACGGCAGTGCACTGTAATTGTGGTTGACTTTCACCCCAATGATAGATTGCACACCATCTTAAAGCATAGATCATTTTGGCCTGCAGGTGTGTCCTTGATACTGTATTATAATTTGATGAGGCATTTCAGTGCTGCCTTGTAATGTTTCATACGATAAAATCAATACACAGTATGTTGTACACAATTGTCACATCCATTCTAAATGTTTCCTTTGTTTAATGCTTTATAATATATCTTTGTAATACACGTTTTATAAGTGCAACTACTGTATGAGCAGTGTTTAAAGGGAACAGAAATAAATCTTGGCTTAGCAGAGCAGCGACATGTGATCGGAACATCAACATGTCATAGCTAATACCAAAATAGAATGTGTTGCTTATGACATTTTGTCATGCGATACAGCGACAAGAACAGCCGCATAATGTCAGGACAGACTACGGAAAGGTCTATGTGACATTGATAACAGGAGCATTATTAAAAACGTGTGAATAGTCCCTGGAAAGAAAGACCGTTGCAGAAAACTGACTTTCCTTAAGCAAAACAAAGAGAAATAAATAAAATAAAAACTATCTATGTGATGAATGGCTATGGAAAGACACAGCTTTTAGACACGGGAACGACCACTAAATATACCTGTATCTGTTTAGAATTGACTAAATCATGATCTTGCCTTTAAAAAAGTGGTACCATGGTACAGTGAAGGTGTTTGAGGGCATTGTGATATATTCCAAGGCACTGAAAGATTAGCATATTCATATGCCATGGCATTGACCGATTACCATATTTATGTACCTTTGTATTTACATTGGACTCCAAGGAAAACCATGGCACTTCTAAGTCAAGTGCATTATACAATATAGATTGTTTTAAAGCAGCTACACTTTAAATTACACATTGTAAAATGTAATCAATTATGAAACAAATGTATTTATTTTCAGCTCTACATAAAATTGTAGGGTCATCTTTCAGCTTATAGTGGCAGGGGTAATCTCATGTTAAGTACCATAGCAGTATTGCATCCTTTATATCTCAAAAAAGTCTTTAGTTTTTATTAGTTTTGTAAAAGGCAGATAAGCTGTACCGACTCTTTCTGAAAACTCTTTTCCAAAGACAAACTTGTAGAGGAGTGCAGTGGGCGGAGCTAAAGACACACACACACTCACACACACACACACCTATGACAAACACACACACACACACACACACACACACACACACACACACACACACACACACATAATACATTTGTGGCATTATCCCTCCCTTTCGATTCACTATATGTCCGTTATGTTTACCAATTGCCAACAAATTGTTTAAAAATTGTTTTTTACATTTCACTGCCGGTTGTATATTCTGTATATAACTGTGTATGTGACAAATAAAACTCTTGAATCTTGAAAACATGTGATGCAGTTTCGACTTGTGACCGGGAACAAACACACACACTTGCAGAACCTGGAGAAGTGCCCATACAAGGAATTCCACCCATTTTATACATGGCCATACTAAAAAAAAATAAATAAATAAAAATTTAAAAAAAACGTTTCGAAACTTGTATGAATCCGGAAGGAGAGTATTTGGCACAGAAATACTCTATCATACATCCAACTCAAGTTGAGCATGAGCATTCGACTCTTTAACAGTGTAAATAAATCAGAATGCATGAAATAGCATTAGACACCCCCTTTAATTTCAATGAACTGAATTGAAACAGTGTTGCAAAGTTCAATGATTATGAAACAAGTTCAATTTCAGCTATGAGCAGCTCTGCAGAAAACAATAGTGTCATGAGTCAGCTCCAGTCAGTTCAATGTTAACTCAATTCAGTTCAATAACGGCGTCAATGTTGCAAAGTTTGTGTCATTAACCAGCTCAATTCAGTTCAAATTTTTTTCATCCATGTGTGATGCAACGGCTGCCTCCCCCTTAAATCGCCGCCTTTTGCCAGGTTCCTGACAGGACTGGGTTTGAGAGAGAGGAATGATGCAGTAACAACCAGGACTGGCGGTGCGTGATGAGGAACATCTGAATCTAGTCTCGTCACCGCCGCTGTTAAATAGAGGGTATGCATGAACATGCCCCCTCTGCTGGGACTGAGTGGCAGAAGAGCTGCTGCAGACTGGAGTTAACAGGGGAAACTGTGAACGCAAGTGAAACAAACGATTATCAGTTTAAACTAGAGGTTGGACTTGACATAGTGTTCATTACAACTTATCAAAAATCTAGTGATCCATGGATATTGACATGCAGCCAGGAATCGTTTTCTAACATTCATATGAACCATATTTTGATGCCTGGGAAATACATGAAGCCAATTTGCCTGTGAGCCCTTTATATAAATACAATATAGGTAAGTCTAAATCCAGGTGATCACTTATATCAATGTTTTATATATATACAAACACACACGATATGTATCGTCCAGCCCTAACACTTGTATAGTTTTTGTCTGTTTATTTAAAAACATCCAAATATGCAGAATATAAGATGGTAAATATGTAATTGATGAGTTGTCAATACAATAACAATACTATATATAGGGTATGATTTCACCCTAAAATTCAACATATTGACACAAAATTATATAAATCGCCGAAATCGCTGCCTGGAGTCCAGTTTTTTCTATGAATTGAAGCGATCCATTTGCTTGTCTTTTCTGTAGCTTTCGGCAGTCTGTAAAAATATACCTCAGATTTCTTGTCAAATCTATTTGTACAGTCAATCTCAAAGCTCTTTCCCTTTTTTAGATGTTTTGTGTGTTTGTTTGTTTTTTGCGGCATTCATACGGACAACCAAAGCTGCACTCAATACTTTTGACACGTGGGCGTAACCGCAGTGACTCCGGCCGACGGTGATATCATGTGCAATACCCTCTATACCGAGTGTGCCTCTCCTCGAGGGGACCAGTCTTCCCATCTGGACTGTGGGAACATGGAGTAATTCCCACGGTCCGGATGGGAAGCACACCTTTTGGCTGACAGGTTAGGATGCCTGGCCAGCATTCCCTCTCACCGCAGCTGCTGAGGGGAGCGCGTGTGGCCATCGGACCCCATCCCCTGACTTGGACCCATCCTGACTCAACACTGCCCCTCTTTTATGATTCCCTGATACAACGAGGACACCAGATCCTCTGTTTATTTTGGTCACTTTTGAACACTGCATTCCCTTTTTGGACATTTTTATGTTTTATCTTTGCTAAATAAAAGCCTCTCCAAGGCCTGACGCCACACCCACTGTGTCTGTTGTTTGCTCCTCCCGCCACATTTGGTGCTAGTACCCAGCAAGCAATTTTGCGCTTAAAAGACGTCTAATAGCCGTCCAAACACAGCCCTGATGGGTGGGCTGAAACTAAAATTAGGGCTGTCAGTGAAAATGTAACAGCCGTCTAACCATTGCCCAAGAATAGACTAGTCATCTAGAACACGAACACGTCAAAGAAATGAAACCAGACACCTTGTAATCCCTGTTGACTTTGCTTACATGATGGAATATCATACATCTCACAAGTTATTTTGGCAAAAAATACATGTAACCAAATTCAAGTTTATTTTGGATAGAAGTGGGTTACTCATAGCCAGACTATATCGGGTCTATAGTTAACCGAGACGCTGAAATGACGGCTATTGCTTGCTGGGCATTCACAACCATGGACATGCTATGATACTTCATGGTTTTTATTTGTTAGCGTAGCCATCTAAATTCCATTGGTACACAATAAAGCGGATGAATATTCTGCACATAAATTAAATAAAGAGAATTTTACTTAGTAATGGCAGCCATGCGGACAGTTTTACTATCGGTGTGTTCTAGTGATTCTTGGTAGTGGTGCAAATGGCCAGATAAGCATAGAGGCTGTCGACTTGGGCCAGTAGCATAGTGGTTTTTCATGTGCGAACTCAACTCAAAATTTGTTCTTAAAATGTAAAAATCTAGTTCTTAAGATGTGACATACTTTGAGCTACCACAGCTTTTGAAATACATGTTCAGATAAATGTATTTTCTCTGTCTTGCAGGTGAACGAGTGACCCAATGAAGTGGAATACTACTTTATCGGAGTGCTGGAAGAGAAGTCACCTTGCCCCAGTTCTCCGAGAGCACAGGCAGAGAGACGGACATCTCTGATTGTTTGTTGCCAGTAGGGAGACGGGAAGGTCAGTAAACAAACGAGACTGCATTTCTCCTGCTGTATTGTGTCATTCTGCCTGATGTTCAACTCATGTCAGCACAGGAAGAGATGTTTGGATCCCTGCTTGATAGATCAGCGAGTGACTGCTGTCAGTGTAAACACTGCCATTAGAAATGCCAGGAATGCGAAGTCAATGAATACAGATTTGAATTCTTTGGATCTTTGAGCAGAGCTGGAGCAGGGTTGAAATCTACTTTTATAGCCTACTATTCAGAGCAAAACTGTTGGAGAATGATAATTTGACTAATGACAAAATCTTCTGAATACTGCGTAATAGGCTGCACAATTAATAATATTATTAAAAAGGGGCTATAAGAATTTTCATGTATTAATCAATGTTTTTTATTGGCAATATGTGAACAGCTTGTAACAAAACTTAAACAAGACCTTCCCAGACTTCTTATGTTGTCTATGAAAGAATGATTTCTACGAAGGACGTGGGCACATTTCCTCCGGGAAAATCAAAGGGATGTAACATTTACGCGTGCTCCCTAGAGCCTCTCTTCCGTTCAATGACACATTAAATGAATGCTTAGACAAATGTCAGTGTATCATGCACTGCCAGCACAGCCAGATCTTTATACTTCATAATCTATCATAACAGTGTAATTTTAATGACCTCCTCTTTCGACATGACGCCGGTGAATTGCAGAGCTGGTGCAAACATATCCACATCTCTATGATCAGATGCTTTCTTAACTGCTGTTTTCTCACCGCTCTCATTTTTGTTGTGTGTTTATTTTGTTATTGAGAGGAAAGTGCAGAGCGCATATTTACATATTCTTCTAAATGCTGTGTGGATGCCGTTGAGATGTTTATTGAAAGTATATTGCTGCAAATGTATAACTTCTTTTTGCTTTTAAGTGAAGAGCTGTGAGTAATTGAATCATGTTCAGGCTCTTCAAGTTCATAAGTGCAAGCACAAACAATAAGTTGCTGCTGCCGTTCACTTAACGGCCACCAGTTTCGTTATATGTAATTCTACATATAAATTGAAATATGAAACCGTGTGATTATTAAACCACACAAGGCAATTTAATTCAATTAATTATCATCTACATATCGTCTGCTGGATGCAAATAAAGAGCAGTCTGTTCTGCCATCCTGATATAATGCTTTTAGGGCATCTCGCTATAGGTGCTTGCTTGACACAAGCTCCACCTGGCATTGCTCTAAGTTTAGTTTGATTTATGTGGTGCGGTTATAACTGGCATTGTTAAAGATTCTATGCTATACATTGTTGTTGTTGATATTATTATTTAGTTATTGTATTAAGTTGCCTATAAAATCATAGTTCACGTCACAACTAAAATGCACCAAAAAGAGGTTTAAGTCCAATTTCCGGTTCTGGTACTGCGTTATTTTACTTTACTTTACTTTGGGGTCTGAAAGAGGTTTGTGCTTTGTTCTTTTACCCTTAAAGGGTAACTCTTTTTTGGGCAAAACATGATGCAATTTGGAGACAAAACACATCGCTTGCAAGTTTGTCGTTTTTGCACACCCTTTTGAACATGAGAGTTGCTGTTTCAGTGTGATTTTATGTTCTTTTACCCTTGATATCTATCTAAGCAGCAGGAATATGAGATGCTTTATGCCCAAAATGTCAAAATCACAATCACAATTACAATTATTAAAACATTTACAAATGGCCTAGTTCTAATGTGAAAGAAAATAAACTATTAACTAGATTTCAGTAGCACTTTTGTGCTGACTAGAAGTTGCAATATACAATATGCAAATGTTGTAAAGGTAAATGTCTTGCATAAACAACCTTGACTGACAACTGTAGGGAAAAAAGATAGATAGATTATTATTTTTATTATTACAATTAATTTATCTATATCCTGTATATCAAAGATAAGGCCATTCTGAATCAGACATCGCTACTGTACCAGTACACCGTTATATGATGCCTCAGATGCCTGATTCATTCAGTGGATTGGCTAACAAGAACACTGTGTTAAGTGCATATTATGTAAAATCAAGGCACTACTTATTTTATATTTATTTATAGGTTGTATCTTGTGACATTTATGTTCCATAATGCACATTTCAATATTGGTGGCCAATTAATTGACAATTACCATCTGTGCTCGTAATAGACAGGTGTGTAGGAAAGAGGATGAAAAAATCCAAAAATCTCAAAAGTTAAAGGAAATCCCACACACTATCAGTACTTGCAGAGGATATCAAAAACATTTTATTAGCAATGTTTCAGTCTCATGAGGCATCAGGCAATATTGGTGGCCACAAATAAGTTCTTCATAAGTTCTGTCATTTTAACCCATTTAGACAGTTTGTGACATAATGGTGTATAGTTCAGATCAGGTGTTCAGACCTGGTCCTTTGGACACATGCACTGCTCTGCGCATATTTGATGTCTTTCTTAATTAAAACACCTGATCCAGATCATCAGCTCGTTAGGAGAGAACCGAACTAAGGGTGTGTCTCCATCATCTCCTGAGCTCGATAATCAGTATATTGTGTACATAAATCCGGACACTAGGAAGGACTCAATGTGATTACTCAATTTCTAGCAACATGACTACATAAGTCTGCGTAGAATGATTACGTTTAATGTCAACACTGGTATTAATCAGACAGGACCTATATCTGTTTTATATAATTTGTTATGCTGTTTAAACGCCGTGCTCTTTTGTATATCCTTACAACATTTAAGCCGAATGTTAATTATAAATGTTAAGATGTGTTCACTAGTGTTTATGCTGACATATAATAAAAAAAAAAGTATTTTCAAATCTTTTATCGTGTGTCATTATACAGTAGTTATTGAGTGTTTTGCACAATTTGACGTAATGTCCGGTAAGAGAGCATAGTGAGTGTAGTTTAGTTTAGTTGAGTTTATTGATTTATAAGATTCAAGATTCAAGAGTTTTATTTGTCACATACACAGTTATATACAGAATATACAACCGGCAGTGAAATGTAAACAGGTCCGCTCCATGGACAGTGCAAATTCACAGTTAAAAACACAAGGAGGAAATTATAATAGAAATAGGATAAAAAAGTACTATATATATATATATATCTGTAGAATTATAAATAATCAAGTCAAGTAGAAAAAAAAAAAGTAAAAATAAAGAATAAGAAGTGGAATAAAATAAGTGAAGTAAACTGTGCAGTGAGTAAACTGTAGACTTATAAATATGTGGTTAACAAATGCATAAAGAGTATAATGTGCAAACAGGTTTATAACAGGTGGTTACACAGTAACAACGAGAACAGAAAGTGCAGTGCAATGTCAGTGTATCGATGTTTATCCTGAAGTGAAGTCACGTGGTGTTAAGTGACTGAGTTCAGGAGTCTGATGGCCTGGGGGAAGAAGCTCCTCCTGAGTCTCTCAGTTTTGGCCATCAGGCTTCCGAAGCGCTTACCAGATGGCAGCAGCGTGAAATGAGGGTTTGCAGGGTGAGTAGAGTCCTTGATGATCTTAGTAGCTCTACCTTTGCAGCGTTTGGTGTAGACGTCCTGCAGAGACAGGAGAGCTGACCCTGAGATACGCTCGGATAAGCGCACGACTCTTTGCAGGGCTTTGCGGTCATGACTGGTGCTGTTCCCATACCACGCTGTGATGCACTGAGTTAATACACTTTCTATCGCCCCTAAATAGAAAGTTTTCAGGATAGCTGGTGAAACCCTGAATTTCCTCAGCTGGCGCAAGTGGTACAGTCTTTAATGGGGCCCTGTAGAAGTTTTGACATGCTCTGACATTTGTGCTTTTTTCAGTTTCTTATAGACACATTAATGGCAAAAGTGTTATTATACTGTATTCAGCACATACTGGGCTACCATAATGTGAGAGCAACATGTATGTACATGCTTGTATTTTTGACAGAATAACGTTTATGCATGGTTTTTGAAAAAACAAATAAAAAAATAAACACACAATAGATATGCGTCCACAAGACTTTAGCCTTATGGGTGATGTTGCCTGGAGTTTTTGCTTCAAACTGATGTGAGAATCATTGAGCCAGCTAATCCATATAACACAATACATTGATTTAAATTTTTAAAGACACTTTTTCTTTACAAAGGCCGTATGAGAAGAGGCATGAACGTTCATGAATAATGCTGCGAATCACACCTGAGAGAACAAAAGATCGCATAATGAGCTGCATAACGAATGAGCTCAGGTGTGTGACAGAGAGCCAAGCAACAGGACAAAAGGAAATATATTTTGTAGTAGTTTATTTAGAATGTAGTCAACAAAGGCCTATTATATTTAAAATTATCAAAAGATTTGACTACACTGCAAAAAACGACGACTTCTTTAGTATTTTTTCTTGTTTTCATTCCAAATGTCAAAAAATTCTTAAATCAAGATCAATTTACTAGATAATGACATAAGATATTTGTTCTTGTTTTCTGAAAAAAAAAAAAAAACCTTCTAAATTAAGTGAGATTTTGCTTAAAATAATCTTATTTCTGTTTGGGACAGAAACAAGGAACAAGATTTCAATCAGAAACAAGATTATTTTATTTTTTATATTTGATTAAGAATATTTATATTTATTTTTTATTTGATACACACAATACTCAAATATCATTTGGAGTTTCGGTTCATTTATGAGACGCGCGTGCACTGCATGATCACGCCAGCGCTACGGCTATTGTCTGTTATATTTGCTGCTTATTAAATGAGAAGCAAATATATTAAAAACATTGATCAAAATTAAGATACAATTTAAACAAAAAGAAATTCACTTTAAATACATGCTTTCTACAAAACAAAACTTAATGAAGTGGTCAAAATCATTTCCGTACTATATTTATAGCATCTGCGCAGACATTTGCTAATAAAAGCTTTATTGATGTTACACTTACAATAGCCTAAACACTTCATAATCTGGCCAAAACAAGCCAAATAAATATCGTCTAAAAAGTCTTGCATCTATGACATTTTATGTTGCAGCAGGATTCATATTTAAACCGTCTTTTGTGTTTAATATTCACAGACGCTAACAGAATAAACTTACCTCACAATCCTCGCCTGGATCTGTTGCTCTTGGAAATAAACAGCTTTTTCTGAGGTTAAATATTCCAGGATTATTTCTCACCGCGTCTCAAACCGATGTAAAGTGTCGATGTGTTTGAGTTGATATGGGCGTCGGCTCTACTCTCATGGATCGCGTCAGATTTGAATCTCAAAAGAACGCGCGCTCCGTGGGCGTGGCGCATTAGTGGGTAATGAGAAGATAGTTAGACACTCGCGAACGACTGACATATCTCCCTTTTCAAACAGATTACATAAACACAGAATATTTGTTATCGATTTGATTTACATTATTTAAAACCTGACATTTCAACGTTTCTTTAGACATAAGTCTCATGTTTATGAGACAAATATTTAAGTTATAGGTTCTTTTCTGAAGACTATCTGAATGTTTGTTTTCTTTATTTTGCAAAAGCACAACAATTTGTTTTTATTGTGACTGTACACAAAAATAAATTATAGAAACTTAACAGATTATAATGATGTATAACACTTGCCTGAATGATAAAAAGCGATAGAGTTATTTGAGTCTCTTTGGCACTGATAAGAAAAAAAGTGAGTCTATCGTGACGGCCGACTCCAGGGGTACCAGGTGTAAACTGGACCTCAGTGTCTCATATATGAGAAACATACAAAGTGTGCAGATTGATGTGTCCCCAGGACCAAGCTTTTCACTGGTTTAGACTTTTTTGTTGTTTAACAGTTATCTCTTGCTAGTTCCAGATTTTTATTTTGATAGCATTAGATATTGCTTTCCTGAAAACTCCAGCAAAGTGTTTGTAAAACATTTTACTATTGCAGTGGTTATTGCAACTGGTTCTTGTAGTATAAAGATGACGCACAACAGGAAGCAGTGGGCTTTAATTGCCTCCCAACAGATTGCTGCCTCACAGAGAAAGCGGGTTAATTGTGTGGGCTGGGAAAGCCATTTCATGACCTTTATCAAGCATTACCAAACACAACATTTCTGAAGCCTTAATGTTTACAGGTTTGCCTCCTATTGCGCATGAAATGAGTTGGCTAGCTTCCAAAATACAAAGGCCAATCCTTCTAGATAACATTAATTTGTAAACAAAGTGTCACACAGGACTTGAAAAATGGTGTATATCTATATACGGTTAACATATACAGCAGCCAATAATACAGTTAGTTGGGCTTGCTTACTCAAATATTACTATTACTACCGGTCATTGCACAAATATTAGCACACAAGATATCCCACACTATTTTTGCTACAGACACCTAAAATTGTGCAATTCGTAATTTGACTTGGCTTTTTCACAATCCAGGTCCATTGGAAATATGTGACTCTGGATGCATTCCTGCAGAGCTGCAATTTTGTTGTTGACCACCAGTAAAACACCATCACCTTTTGTTCTTTTTCACTCAAATTATGATTACAGGGGCAGACTATTGATTAATAAAGGCGTATTTTCACACAGTTCCTTGCACAATACTATGTCATGACTTCAAAACACTTTTACCATAGTGCATGATTTGTAAACAAATGCATTTTGACATTTGCATCACATAACCAGCTCCATATTTATCTATTTTATGACATCGTAAACATGCTTGGCATATGTAGTAAATGTGCTCAGTAGCTCATCTGGTACAGAATTGCACTTGCAATGTGACATGCCACAAAAGAGCTTGTAGAAGCCTTGGAGAAGGAAACTAAAATGGCGTGGTTGCTTCAGCAAATGTGTTTTTATCTCTCGTTTGCTTTTGCTCACACTATCGGTTAGGTTTAGTATTAGGGGTACATTCATTTAAAACACAATTAAGCATTAAGCTTTTAGCACATTTCATTTCCAAACCGCTGTGATGCGTGCATTAACCAACAAAATGAAATGTTGGATACAGTCATGTTTAACTGTTTTGAAGAAAATTTTATTTTCTCTGACGTGAAAATTGCTACAAGCAATGCAATATTTTGCAAAAAATATACCCATAAGCAGAAAAAGAAAAACAAAAACCAAAAAAAAGAAGTATATTGCTTGAAGGGCCTCTTGTGGACACTTCACCTGAAAAGTGCAACGTATTTCAGGTTTCGCAGAAATGTAACCAGAATCATGTATTTCCAGTGAGCCTGGGTTGGATTTTCACCTCCCAGATGAGAAAATGAGTGATGAAATCTCATAGACTTAAGTGTGAAAACAGTGTGAAAAGTCATGAAATTATAACACCTTTTAAGACACATTTAAAGACAAAATAACACACTATTAAATTAACTCCCAGTTGCCAGTACTTTTGATCATTTTTATAAATTTTTCATGTCCCTGTGAATATGTTGTTGTATGAATATCTGGACATGCAATACATCAGAAGAAAGAACAAAGCCTCTGCTTAAAAAAATAAATTAAAAAAAGCATAAAAAGCATAATTTTGAGCAAAAGCTGAGAAATCTCATTTTTGTTAAAGACTACATCCAGATCGGATTCAGAACAATGATCAAAACATTCTTTATCAAATGTCTTAAGAGGTTTAAGGAAAACCAGATTTTAACAATTTTTAGTCATTTTCAGTTTCAAAAAGTCATTTATATTATGACATTACATAACATTTATGTTATGGTATTTTCAAAATGTGCTATTTTTGATAATCATCTGTGGTTTGTTCATGTTTATGTGCAACAAACAAGAACTCTCGGATAACTGCTTATTGCCACTACTACAATTAGTGTTGTGCTGGTGGGTTTTTGCACCACTCAATCACTTGCTTCGAAAGTGTCAAATTATTAACAATCAGGGTTTGAAATTAACTTTTTCACTCACTGGCCAATTTGGCTACTAAATGCTAAATGTTTAAGTTACTGGCCATTCAGAACATCTACAAGCTAAAAGAAAAGAAGAAAAAAATTAAACCAGAATAAGTACGTCCTAGCGCATATATATATTTTGAAATGTTGGCTCATATTGATAGGATAGCATCTTGCAGTTGATGGAGATTTGTGGGATGCACATCCAGGGCACGAAGCTCCTGTTCCACCACATCCCAAAGATGCTCTATTGGGTTGAGATCTGGTGACTGTGGGGGCCATTTTATTACAGTGAACTCACTGTCATGTTCAAGAAACCAATTTGAAATGATTCAAGCTTTGTGACATGGTGCATTATCCTGCTGGAAGTAGCCATCAGAGAATGGGTACATGGTGGTCATAAAGGGATGGACATGGTCAGAAACAATGCTCAGGTAGGCCGTGGCATTTAAACGATGCCCAATTGGCACTAAGAGGCCTAAAGTGTGCCAAGAAAACATCCCCCACCAGCCTGCACAGTGGTAACAAGGCATGATGGATCCATGTTCTCATTCTGTTTATGCCAAATTCTGACTCTACCATCTGAATGTCTCAACAGAAATCGAGACTCATCAGACCAGGCAACATTTTTCCAGTCTTCAACTGTCCAATTTTGGTGAGCTTGTGCAAATTATAGCCTCTTTATCCTAATTCTAGTGGAGATGAGTGGTACCCGGTGGGGTCTTCTGCTGTTGTAGCCCATCCGCCTCAAGGTTGTGCATGTTGTGGCTTCACAAATGCTTTGCTGCATACCTCGGTTGTAACGAGTGGTTATTTCAGTCAGAGTTGCTCTTCTATCAGCTTGAATCAGTCGGCCCATTCTCCTCTGACCTCTAGCATCAACAAGGCATTTTCGCCCACAGGACTGCCGCATACTGGATGTTTTTCTCTTTTCACCGTTCTTTGTAAACCCTAGAAATGGTTGTGCGTGGAAAATCCCAGTAACTGAGCAGATTGTGAAATACTCAGACCGCCCGTCTGGCACCAACAACCATGCCACGCTCAAAATTGCTTAAATCACCTTTCTTTCCCATTCTGACATTCAGTTTGGAGTTCAGGAGATTGTCTTGACCAGGACCACACCCCTAAATGCATTGAAGCAACTGCCATGTGATTGGTTGATTAGATAATTGCATTAATGAGAAATTGAACAGGTGTTCCTAATAATCCTTTAGGTGAGTGTGTGTGTGTGTGTGTGTGTGTATGTATATATATATATATATATATATATATATATATATATATATATATATAATTTGTATCTCATACATGAATTTCTTATTCAAGCTAAATCCTGTCATCCAGCCATCTGCTCCCTTCCTCTTTCATCCTCATCGTTTTCACCCAAAAATGTATTTTAGGTGGACAGAGCAATACAGTACAAAGAAGATAAAACATCATGCAGAACAAAACAACCCTGTGGTCTCAGGATAAGCCAGTTTCTGGCTTCCAATTTCTGCTAAAATTGAAGGATGTTGGAAAATAACCAAATGCTCAAATGTCCACAGGGCTCTCATCTTCATTGGCCTCTGTATCAGTGAGGACAACGCTATCTCAAGACCAGTTTGCATGAGGTGGCTAATTTGTATGAATTCGTATAACCTCACTCATATGAATTCATATGATTTGTCTAAACCGCAGTGACGGGCAGGTTTGTAAAATTATGGGGGGTTAGGGATGGGTCATTCGTACGAATTCATACGAATTGGGCAACTCATAAAATACGTATGAATCGGATTGGTGAGGAAGTGCTGTTTTTCAAGTATCGCCACATTATGTTTTTTTTTTTTTTTTATCTTCGCTTCAATGCAAATGAACAAGCACACCGTTATTTGTTGCGATGTGACGTGTGTATTCAAGTAAGCCAGATATGCACAGATTCTGCGCAATACGCTGCATGATGACTCACAAGTTGACTGCACAGATTTGGCTTACACAAACGTCCCCAGCAAAGAGAGTAAACATAAGTAACCCATCAAATTGGCTAGTGATTTGACAGCGTTACCCGCCACAGTTGATTTTTACCCGCATTTGGCGGGTTGGCAGGTGTTAATTTCAAACCCTGTTAACAATGTAGTAAAATTATCAGTATAATGCCATGCCAAGAACTATTTCAGTTGCATCCGACGCATGTTAAAATATGACTGCTGTAAAGTACACTGAAATGAAGGCTGATTGTCAGCCGTCAGCTTAGCCAAAGCCCCTCAGGAGAGCGGTCTCCACACTGTATAAATGTTTAGCACTTCAGGTAAACCATTAGCTGGTGACCTGCCAGTAAACTGCCTACATGCCACATGCTGTCTGCTGACAGTCAGCCAGTATGTCAGTGTACTCCGAGGGTGGATGTCTGTCCACCACCTGACCACTGTCTCTGCTGCTCTACTCCACCATCTGGCACTGCTCGCTCTCTTGAGATGGGATTAAGTGCGCTCGCCTGTCACACAAATGACAACAGTTCCACTGCAAACTCCAAGAAACGAGTGTGAAAAACTGCTTAGTTAGAGTGCTAAGAGTGATGTTGTGTGTGTGTGTGTGTGTGTGTGTGTGTGTGTGTGTGTGTGTGTGTGTGTGTGTGTGTGTGTGTGTGTGTGTGTGTGTGCTTTCGCCCCACATACAGTACTGAGTCCTTGAGCTTTTCACACAAGTAGCAAGCTCCCTTGAGTGTCATTGCTTTTGCCATTTCTATCCTTTGCCTCATGTGTAAGTTTTGCACATTGTGTTTGTATCAGCATGTTTTAGTAAAGTTAAATATTCCGATTCATAAATTTTAGTCGAACAGATGATATTACACCTTATTGCAAATGTTGCAATGATATATTAATGTGCTATAATGATGCAATTTCCTGAGACTAATTGCACATTTTATGGGTTTAGAAATAATCTTTCTCTTGCTCTTTTCTTTTAAAAATTTGGCATATAATTTGGCATACATTTATGTCTCAGTACTTAGTTTCTCAAAAAGACAAAATCACAAAAGAGTGTGCAAGACTGAATTATATGAAATGCTGATTAAAAATAAAGTCAACCCTTCTAAAATTCAAAGATGATTACCGACGATTAATTTCCCTCATTTTTTCCCGTCATGTAATTGTGCCATCTTAACTCATAATCTTTATGTTATGAACAAATCATTAGGCATGATCCATTACTGTGAAAAATAAATAGTCCATAACATGTCCATAAATAAATGTCACCACTACTACTCTATCTCTTGTTGCATAACTGATCAGCATGTGTAGATTAAGGATGGTAAATTTCCTTCTAGCTGTCCGGTTTCCCAAGCTTGGCTCAATCTTCTGACTCTTTAAAGATCTGTGGCATTGGTTAAATTAGCAAGACAAAATAAAAATAAATATTTTATCTAAGAATGCATGAAATGGAACATTTTCTTACAGTCAATTGTCTTAATATTTTTATTTATTTATTTATTTTAAGCCTTAAAAAAGCAAACTGAAAAAGATTTTATATATATATATATATATATATATATATATATATATATATATATATATATATATATATATATATATATATATATATATATATATATACACACACACACACACACACACACACACACACACTATATTGGCAAAAGTTTTGGGATGCCTACCTTTACATGCACATGATCTTTAATGACATTCCATTCTTAATCCGCAGGGTTTAATACGGAGTTGGCCCACCCTTTGCAGCTGTAACAGCTTCAACTCTTCTGGGAAGGCTTTCCACAAGGTTCAGGAGTGTGTTTATGGGAATTTTTGACCATTCTTCTAGAAGCGCATTTGTGAGGTCAGGCACTGATGTTGGACGAGAAGGCCTGGCTCTCAGTCTCCGCTCTAATTCATCCCAAAGGTGTTCTATCAGGTTGAGGTCAGGACTCTGTACAGGCCAGTCAAGTTCCTCCACACCAAGCTCGCTCATCCATGTCTTTATTGACCGACACTTTGTGCACTGGTGCGCAGTCATGTTGGGACAGGAAGGGGCCATCCCCAAACTGTTCACACAAAGTCAGGAGCATGAAATTATCCATAATGTCTTGGTATGCTGAAGCATTAAGAGTTCCTTTCACTGGAACTAAGGGGCCAAGCCCAACCCCTGAAAAACAACCCCACCCCATAATCCCCCCTCCACCAAACTTTACACTTGGCACAATGCAGTCAGGCAAGTTGTCCTGTTGCATGACCCAATTTTGTCAAAGCTTTAGCTTGTTGGACAGATGCCCTCACATTTGACTCTAGAATACTTTGGTATACAGAGGAGTTCATGGTCGACTCAATGACTGCAAGGTGCCCAGGTCCCGTGGCTGCAAAACAAACCCAAAATCATCAGCCATCCATCAGCATGATGGACAGTTGGTATGAGGAGTTTGTGCTGATATGCTGTGTTTAGTTTTCGCCTATCTTGGCGCTGTGCATTATGACCAAACATCTCCACTTTGGTCTTGTCCAAAGGACATTGTTCCAGAAGTCTTGAGGTTTGTTCAGATGCAACTTTGCAAACCTAAGCCGTGCTGCTGTTTTTTTTCGAGAGAAGAAGCTTTCAACCATTTAAAACATTCCATATTTGTCCCGTCTTTTACTGCCATGAACTTTAACATTTAACATGTTAACTGAGGCCTGTAGAGTCTGAAGTGCAGTTATTGGGTGTTTCAATTTCTCTGAGCATTGCATGGTTTGACGTTGGGGTGAATTTTGCAGGGATGTCCACTCCTGGGAAGATTGGCAACTGTCTTGAATGTTTTCCACTTGGGAATAATCGTACTTACTGTAGAATGATGGACTTCAAATTGTTTGGAAATGGCTGTATAATTGATAGCAGCAACAATTGCTTCTGTAAGATAATTGCTGTTGCCTTTCGTCATTGACATTGTGTTAACACACACCTGAAGGCTCCAGACCAGCAAACTGCCAGAACTTCATGTTTTTATAGAGGTGATCACACTTGCTGATGATCAATGAATCAAAGACATTTGATAAACAGCACCTGACTGCTACTTACCCTCTTCAGTTCTATGGAAGCAGGAAGGGTGTATTTAGTTTGTCACACATGGATTTTCCCTTTTGGCCTAGTTTCTGTTAAATAAATAATGACACAGTGTAATATATCATGTGTTGTTGTTCATCTGAGGCTGTATTTACCAAATTTTAAGACTTGCCAAGGACCAGATGATTTTATTTTTATTTTTTATTATTATGTCCTGATACATAAAATTGTATAATTCAATAGGGTGCCCTTTCTTTTTTGCATGATTTTGTGTGTGTGTGTGTGTAATATATATATATATATATATATTATTATATATATATATAGCCTTAAAACCTTAAAAAATAACAATATAGTAGCTGAATCACATCATAAATATAATTGCCTGGGTTACAGAGAACAGTCTTTAAATTCAGAAAATGAGCAGTGGGTTATTCTACAATTTTTAATGAATGCTGGAAAAATAATATCTGAGATTGAGCTACTTAAGTGAATGTAAATGCTAAGACATTACAGTATAATGGCATCATTTTTCACATATGAAAAGAGGACCTCTAAAATGACCTTCCCTTTAAATCACACATACACACAGATCTAATCTGACAAAACTGAAGAATTTGTAAAACTTCACAGACACAAGAAAAACTTTCCAGTAATCAGTAAATGATTCTAATGCCATGGCAGCACAGAATCTGAAGCGGAATACCATGAAAAGCATGACTTTTTAATGTGACAGTGGAGACACAAATGTGTTCACCTGAATCAGAATCAAATAACACACTGGATTATTGATGATGACATCCAGCAAAAAATATGATACACACTAAAGCTTATTGAAGCTCATTACCTTAGAAACATGTTAACGTCAAACTCTATTCAAGTGCGATTTAAGTCAGCCATCAGAAGCCTTGCCAGCATATAATGTTAAACCAGTCACTTATGAGGAAGGTTGAATGTGTTTGTTTTTTTTTGTTTTTTTTTTTACAAGGCTTAATTGTCATAAAAATGACAACGTCTGTCTCATTCACACAGAACCAATGGCTCATCAGTCACAAGTTTACTGTGTTAGTACAGCTAAAATTTGAGTTCAGAGTTCTTAACTTTGGTGTTTAAAGATGTATCGACTATTAAATATATCATTAAATAAGAAATGTATTTTTTTCTGGTGTGTTTGTTCTCTAAAAAAAAAAAAACATTCTTATCTATGAATTTGTGGAGTGGAACAATGCCTTCAATAGTTTTTCTTAGAATGCTTTAGACGGAAACGATTATCTCAAATGTGCGCATCTCTCAAAAATAAATGTTTCCATGACCCACAGTACAGGTTTTTGAATTTTAGGAATGTTCTTTTTCAGAGATGCATGAGTGTTCTTCAAATATTTAATTGATCGAATAAGCAATTTACAATGTGCTTACTGTCCTAAAAGTATCGTTCAGCAAGAACGTTAAATGGAACCTTTGAAACAAAATCTAGGTCTGTACATTAAAAGCAGTTATCCAATTTCCATTGAAATAAACTGTAATAAAATAGCCTTGCTGCCGTTTATTAGTAACATAGCTTTTACATGATTTCCTAAAGCATAAAAATATTATAATATGTTTGCAGATATTTAGGAAACATGCTGAGTTCACATACTCGTCCCTCTGAAAAACAATGCCACAGCCAGTTATTTTACTTTGAAATGTGTGTTCTTGTTTTGGTCTGTGCGATACCACACTTACCCAATAGTATTTCGACATCACAGGTTGCCAGTTGACGGAAAACACAGCATATTTCAGCCATAGAAGCCGGCAAACAAACTTGGTGAAAGATTGCAGATTCTGCCCAACCTAAAAAGCCTCGGCATCCGTCTAAACATAAAAAAAAGCACATTAAAACGCAGATAAATCAACTCATCAACTTTCCGTGTGTAAGTCTCCTCGCTTTCCGTTGTCAGTTGCGCTCGTTCCTGTTCTGTTATGGCAACCTGCGTGGGCGTTGAGTCTTTGGACTGCAGTACCCATTTCAACCACTAGCTGTCATTCCTACATACAGCACCTTTAAGTATAATTGATTAATAAGGCGGCAAATCTTTAGACATTATCACACAAAGACGAGTGCTGTTGTACTTATAGCTGTTTTAATATACAATATATACAAAGCTTGGCTAATTAAAGGAGCAGAACTAAATGTATAATAAATGATAGCACCTCTGTGGGCAGCGATAACTGGATGTACAAATTATCTTTGTGACTCTTGTTCAGTCAAGTCATTTTGTAAGTGCTCATGAATTAAGTGCCTTAAATAATTGATTATATGGTTACTGGTTACTGTCATCATATCTTTTAAAGATATTCAAGACTTTAGTTTGAGGCAGGAAGTATACTGTCACTTTTAATTCATACCAGACTATTACAGACCCCTATAGTCGTGTAAAACCAAGTGAGGTGTGATTTGTGTTTTAACACATCAAACGGATTCATCTTATCTAAAATGAATGGTTCTTAGCCAGAATGAGATGCAATATACATGATGAAAAACTTGCAGCTGAACAGTCTTGGTGTAGTGAGAGTGACAGGCCAGGCTCTTTTGGTGAGCAGGGACGGAGAGAGTATACACTGCCGGAACAGAAGAAGGATTCCTGGTGCTGTGAAAAGCATAATGCAGTATTGCTGGCTCTCTGAAGGCTTTAATGAGATGAATTAGTGAGGAATTTGAGCATGGAGTTTTAGATTTGATAGTTCACGTTCAGTTGCTGATTGTCACAACCTGCCGTTTTGAATGAAAGTTCAAGGACGTTTAGTTTATTAATTGTCATTTCCTGTATTTCCTCTGTTTATGCTTGTCGTCAGGGCCGTGCACAGGGGGGTGGCCCGGTGGCTAGAGCCACTGCCCCTCTGCTCTCATCAGCTGAGGTGCCCCTCTTGCCCCCCTTCCCTCCCTCACACCGAAAGTACTGGAGGATTCCCATAAAAGCACTCTGTTCTGCTAAAAATCCACTAATTCCGCAAATCCACTCCGTGGAGACCGGAGACGACAGTTCCAGAATGTCGTCCCATTAACAGGTAGATTACAAACTACAATCCACATTAAAGACAGTGGTTTATCCGCAGAATTTGTAATTTGGTATTTTTGTCTGTAATGTTTTGCTCCTGGTCTTCTAATAGCGCTAACAACTTATGCAAAATATCCACGTTCTTGGAAGATAATTAATTGTCTAATCAAATTATTGTACCTGATCTGATCTAATATAAATATCACCACATTTGCTGTTGTCTTCACACTTTGTAGACAAAAAACAATGACCACAAAAAAGAAGAGCAAAGGGAGGCTAATGCCCGTTCAACATTGCAAATATGGATTCAAAGCGCCAGCCAACCAGCGGGTAAATCATCATATAGGATATTTAGCAGAATATAGAATATTTCACACTTTAACTCCTGTAAAGTATATTTCCCATTATAATCAATTATCTGAGTTAATACTAGTATATATAAAATGCATCATATTTATGATATTTTAGTAAGACCATATTAATAGTATACACAATTAAAAAGGTAATATATTATAAATGTTCTAAATTAGTTGTATCATAGTAGGGTACAATGGGGCTAAAAGCACACCCTAAGAAAGTCTGTACTCTTTTCTGTTTATTTTGATAAATAATATATTTCATTATTGTTCAATAAATATAAAAATATATTTTAAAAATACAGAAGCAATATTTAAGTAAAGATTCAGAGAGCATTGAATAAGATCCCATAATACTTTACAGTAGTAGCCTAACAAATAAATATATTTTTTATTATATGATTATTATCACTTTTTTTTTTTTTAAATCTGATGATTTAATTATAAATATGATGATCATCTCTAAGGTGGACAACCAACTTAATATTTGATATGTACCATCTGCTCTAACCATGTCATGTCAGCAAATGTTAAAGTCAGCAAACTATTTATTATCATATTAATTATTGTGCCTTTTACCCCACATACCATACTTTTACATAATCTTCCGTTATTGAAAAACTGTTGCTTTATTTACTTTGTACAAAACTGAAAATCATTAACAAGACCCTCAAAATATAAATAATAATTTTAGCAATTCTCGTTTGCTACATAAGCACATAACATTTTGAAAAACATTAAATATAAGATCAAATTAGCATTTTTTGGAAGCATAATTACAACAACATAAATTGAATTAGCACTAAAGCCAATCAATTGTATTTATAATATGATTGTAAAAGGTTTGATGATACTCAACCCCATTAAGTGCCCCTTTTTTTGATTTGGGCCACTGCCCCTCAAAATGCATGAGCACAGCCCTGCTTGTCACTATGGTTATTCATTATGTGACTGATTATCACACACCTGTTCCTCATTAGTTCATTAGTTATCAGTGTATATAATGCGCTCAATTCCTTGCGTTCTTCATCTGGTGTTGTTTGTGTGTAGTGCACACTGTTGCGTTATCTCTCTTGTTGTTTGGATTGTCGTTGTTGATGGAATATGTGACCCTTGCTGGTAAAAGGTAATTTCAGGCAAAACAAGTAAAAAAAATAAAATGTTGGTGGATTTTCAGGTTTTCACAAAAATTTGTTCACTAAGCCCACGTGTAGCGATCCCAAGGCTCAAAATAGCAATGAAACATCTAGAAGTATCTTTATTTGTATGTTTTCAGAGAGGAGTACCTTTCCTTAGTCCATGAAAACGATCTCACTCGCGCCGACTGACAGATCCGACGCGTGCGCACAAAGACGGCCCTCACAGCGCGTGATCCCGATATACACACATACACAGAGTTACAGTCAATCAAAATATCTGTCATGGAGAGTATTCATGCAAACATTATCTGTTATGTGTTAAGTGAACGTTTGGTTAACTGTTGGGGAAAATCATCTGATGTGTAACATTATATTAGATCTGTGCGGTACAGTAGATAGAGGCTGTCTGTTTCATTAATGTTAATCAAACAATTGTGGTATCATGGGAAAAAAGTTGAATATACACTTTCCTTATTTGGTTTTGACTGGATGTGTGTCAAATTTGGTGTTATTAGCAGGGATTTTAAGGTATGGTTGTTAGGTGAATTTTTTTTTTTTTTTTTTTTTTTTTTTTTTTTTTGGAACCTTCAGAAAACTTTAACTCCATTTTTCTCAAAATTAACCATGGTGTGGAGTTGATATGTTTTCCTCATGTTGACATGATTTTCCTCCAGGTGCTCCAGTTTCCCCCAAAATCCAAAGACACAGGTGAATTAGTAATACTAAATTTCCCATAGGTGTGAAAAAGTGTGTGAATGCCTGTGTATATGTTGGCCCTGTGATGGATTGGCCATCCGTCCAGAGTGTTTCCCTGCCTTCAGCTCAAGATACTGGGATAGGCTCTAGCATCTCTATATAGGAAAAGGTAGTCTATGTCCATCTGAAATGAAAATTAGAAATTTGAATTTGAGTGATTGCTTATATTTTTTTAACCCAGTTAACCGTAGCAAATTATATACCGTGGTATTGTACACACTGTCAAACTGAGATCCCATGCACTTGTATACGCCTGCTTCTGATATGTCCTGGAAGATAATTCAAATCCATGGGCCACCCCATGATAACATACATGGGGATTATTTTTGTGCTGTCCTGAGAGATAAGTTGCCATGGTAACTGGAGAAGTTCAGTTGTGAACAAAGTCGAAGTGGTAATATCAACGGAAGCATGTTTTTTTGTGGTCAGCGTGCAAACATTGACACTGCTTTCTGAAATTTAATTAATTTAATTTCAGGTTCCATTTAAGGTTCTTTCTCTGATTGGGAGGTGGGTAGTCAAGAGTGGAAAATGTTAAGGTGGTCACACATCTGGACATGATTCTTTTTTATGTATGTGATTGTTAATCTATACTGTGATTCATAGGTGCTGATCCAGCACCGAATAGGCTCAAGTACCCACAGAAAAGATATTCTCCATTAGTTTTAACCAATCAAAAAATCGATTGAGATTCTGGAACCTCTCTGACTGGTGGATCTCACACCGGGTCTGGCGGGTCAATAACTTGACACAAAAGCTTGTGCTTTTAATTATAATTTTTTGAACAGGGTTATATGGAGTAGGCACCCACCGGCAGAAACATAAATCAGCGCCTATGCTGTGATTATCATAATGTAATTATGTCCATAATTAAAATATCCATAATCACTGTATAATATGTGGAGTACTGGGTTTTTCATATCACTTTACATGCATATACACATTTGATTGCATCCACTCTGAAAAAAAGAATGCATGTGTTACTGCTGTAGATAAATTACGTGTAATTCTCATGCAAAGATTTAAAGGCTGACTGAACAGATTAAGCCTTCAAATAGTTCATGCTTGGATGTCAAGAATTTTACTGATGGTCGGAAACACGAGAATACAGACATTTTTTCTACTGTTTCTGACAAAAAGAGGGAGGCTGAGTACCCTAGAGCTGAATAAAATGTCTGTGCATAAAGGAAGGGCATGAAGGCACACTTCAACATTATGACGGCGTCAGAGATGCTACAAATGAATAAGATTGCTACCATCACTGCAATTAGTTGATCTTCTCTAGCCCAATTGAAGGCTTATCATGGTTGTCTGAGGACTGCATTTTGCATTTGAGGCAAATAAACCTTGCTTTTGAATTGAACATTTTGTTTTGGGTGAAGGGAATAGTAGTGAAATTGTAGTGAAACAAAAATCATTCTTAGTTCAAATCAAGGGGACCCACTTTATATTAGGTGACCTTAACTACTATGTACTAACATTTTAATTAATCATTTCATACAATGCACTTATTGTGTACATAAATGTTTTTACATTGTACTTACATTTAAAAAAATTACCTGATTTCTGTAGTTACATTTATAATTACACTGTTGACACTTCCCTTACACCTAACCCTACCCTTAAACTTACCCACACCACCGTACCTGTCCCTGACTTTACCCTTAAACTTACCCACACCACCACACTTGTCCCTAACTTTACCCTTAAACTGACCCACACCACCACACCTGTCCCTGACTTTACCCTTAAACTTACCCACACCACCACACTTGTCCCTGACTTTACCCTTAAACTTACCCACACCACCACACCTGTCCCTAACTTTACCCTTAAACTTACCCACACCACCACACCTGTCCCTAACCTTACCCTTAAACTGACCCACACCACCACACCTGTCCCTAACCTTACCCTTAAACTTACCCACACCACCACACCTGTCCCTAACTTTACCCTTAAACTGACCCACACCACCACACCTGTCCCTAACTTTACCCTTAAACTGACCCACACCACCACACCTGTCCCTAACTTTACCCTTAAACTGACCCACACCACCACACCTGTCCCTAACTTTACCCTTAAACTGACCCACACCAGCACACCTGTCCCTAACTTTACCTTAAACTGACCCACACCACCACACCTGTCCCTAACTTTACCCTTAAACTGACCCACACCACCACACCTGTCCCTAACTTTACCCTTAAACTGACCCACACCACCACACCTGTCCCTAACTTTACCCTTAAACTGACCCACACCACCACACCTGTCCCTAACTTTACCCTTAAACTGACCCACACCACCACACCTGTCCCTAACTTTACCCTTAAACTGACCCACACCACCACACCTGTCCCTAACTTTACTCTTAAACTGACCCACACCACCACACCTGTCCATAACTTTACCCTTAAACTGACCCACACCACCACACCTGTCCCTAACTTTACCCTTAAACTTACCCACACCACCACACCTGTCCCTAACTTTACCCTTAAACTGACCCACACCACCACACCTGTCCCTAACTTTACCCTTAAACTTACCCACACCACCACACCTGTCCCTAACTTTACCCTTAAACTTACCCACACCACCACACCTGTCCCTAACTTTACCCTTAAACTGACCCACACCACCACACCTGTCCCTAACTTTACCCGTATCCCACCTCAATATCAGCAAAAGTGTTTTACAATACAATATGAACACAATAAGTACATTGTACTTATTTTTTGATGCAAGTACATAGTAGTTAAGGACACCTAATATAAAGTGGGGCCAATCAAGGCAATGGAAAGCAGCATTATCCTATATCATGTTAACATCTCAATCCACATTCTTTACTCGTACCATTGACAATAATCACACTGTTCATGTACACATACTCTAAATGTAACTGTCATCTGACAGTTGCTTGTAGCACTGAATCACTTAACAGCAAAACCAATCCGATACATTGACATTAAGCGCAGATGACCCTCATTCATTATGTATTAATGATCCAACTTCCATCTTTCCATCCAATTTGGACGGAGCCTATCCCTACATCTTGGGCTAGAGTTAAGGAAACACCCTGGATGGAGGGCCAGAAATTCACAGGGCTAACACGCACTTAAATGTTGATGGGGGAAACCAGAGCACCCAAAAACACCAACATGGGGAGAACAAACTCCACACCAGTGGTGTTTCTCAATGCTCAAATTGATGCTTCATTTCATCGCTCCTCCATCCTCCAGCCTGTGACCTGGAAACCATTCAAAGAAAGCCATCTTGAACAACATCTCAGTTCTCTATTGCACGTCAAGGAGGTGAGGAACGAGGAGTAAGGAAGCCTCTAGAGGAGCTATGAGCAAAGATGCGCAGGTGTATCCCATGCGGAAGTCTTTTTTGTTGAAAAACCTGACTCGCATATAAATTCTCCTCCCCCTTCACATATGTCTCAATCATTTTAATTTATGCTTTTCCTTTCCTTTTTTATTTTCTTTCCATGCAGCCTTCCCTCGCATCCTAAGGGGGGTGGAGCTGAGATGCAAGGAAAGGATGTGAGGAAAGGAAACGAGGATGCACAAATTGGAAATCAGAAGCATACCAGGATTTGAACCAGGGAACTTATTGCTATGAGGCGACAGCCCTACAAACTGAGCCACCTTGTCGCACTAATGATCTAACTTGTCTTACCAAAATCGATTCCTTGCAGTGTTAGATGGCCTCTGAGATTTGTTTTTATGCTTATTGCCATGGATCAACACTTCCCTCTGGAGAGTGTCTTATAAAATGGTTCGCAGAGGCCTTGCGTGTTGTTTGTTCCTGTCTGTCAGTGTAGGTCGAGGGTTATCTAACCCCAGGCTGTTAGTTTTGCCACTTCAAACATGCTTATCTTAGATGGTAGCTCTTCCTTTAGAGTAGGGCAGCAAGGATAAAAACTGAAAGCATGCTTGTTTGAATAAGCATAGAAAGTGTAGATGAGAAAGTGAGGAATCACAGTCAACTTGGCAACAAATTAAGTCACAGAATTCAAGCAGAACCGCTCCTCAAAAAAGATGATAGGAGCAAACAAATTAAAAATCAAATCTCCTTGTCACACAAACAAAAGAAGAAAAAGTGGGTTGATGAATCATTCGGTGGAAAAAATAAGGTGGAGGAAGAAGACTGGTTGCGTTAAACATTACGTGGCAGAATGTTCTCATATTTATGTCAAGGCCTTTGCCTGATAGTCTAAAAAGGTGATATAATTAGAAACAAGGGTGGCAGGCAGTTGAGTCTACTGCCTCAGAGCTCTGCTCCTTTCATTTCAATTAGGTTCCCTGGTGTCAAACTGCTGGCTCCGACATATACAAAACAATATCAGAGGAACATTTGCATGTCTATCTATTGTCTAAATGTCTGAAAAGACATTTGCACACTGGTGGTCTCCATCTCAGCCCACAGAAGTCATTGCAACTTCAAATTCAAGATGTTCTTTAGTTTCTTGCCAGCTATGGTGTAGTAGGAGGTCACAGTCATAATAAGAAATGGCTCACTGTGGGATCTTTCCCTTCTCATCACCTATCAATGCAACACACGTTCCATTGAATGATTTTGTTAAAACAAAGTGTGACTCATAATTCAGTGTTTGCCAAGGATATTTTTGAAGTATATACGTCTTAACTCTTTCCCCACCAGCGTTTTTTTTTTTAAGTTGCCAGCCACCGACAGCATTTTTGACTATTTTCACAAAATTTCATGGCCCTCTGAATATTTTGTTGTATGAATATCTGAACATGCAATATAAAAGCAACTTTTTGAGCAAAAAGCTGAGAAAATCACGTTTTTGTCAGACTATATCCAGATCAGATTCAGAACAATGATCAAAACATAGAATCCATCAATACCCCCAAAGCTTCACAGTCCTATAGCTTGTCCTGGGGCAACATTTCATTCATGACTTTAAGCAGTTTTGATTTATATGTTGTTTAATGTTGATGATCACATTATTTTACATATGCATCTGCTTATATATGAGATCGCTCGTTTCTGCTTCTTGTGTTTCGATCCAAAGATTCAGGACTCTTTCAGAAGATGTGTCATAGCGCCCCATACCGTATAACCATGAAAACAAGGAAAGCCAGAAATGTCCGTCAATTGCGGGGATTGTTGTCTCATAAATTGTGGAAATTTCCATCTATGGTGGGATAGATTTAACTGTAAGGTGAAAATAAACCTAGATGACTAGCAGAATGTTGGATGGCAGAATTTAAACAGGAACCTTTGCTGCATATTTAGATATTCATACTTGATTATCTCATGCTTGGAAGATGCCATTTAACAATTCGGTCTTGATAAATATATGATAATGTAATAACAATGTACTGCATTAATGTAACTTGCTTCTGGTGAATGAAATGAGTTTAACAAATGAGAAAGTCTGCCTCCCTAAGGTCCATCCTTCAACCTAAGATGAATAGGACACCCTTTCCTAAGACAATTAAGAAAAAGATACAACTCATAACTTGGTCAATGTTTAGTGGTTACATTTGAAACGATTGCTACACCCCTGCACTCAGGTAGGCAATATTCCTCCAAAAATATGTTACATTAGTGAAACGAAATCTGGCACAACTTTACCCACTCACAAGCTGCATGGAATTAATCAAATGAACAACAATGGAGTATCCAACAGCACTTGGGGTACCACAAACTCTTCTTTGTTGTTCCAAGTTTGCTACATTAACGATTGTGTCTGTTGTATTGAGACTACACCCAGTTAAGCTTTAGAAGAATTTGTCCACTGTAGGGGATCTCCCATCTGCAAATGGAAAGGAGTATTGTGGGTGGTGGGAAGTGCTTCCCTAATGGCATTACTGAATGCTTGTTGTCCTTAAGGCAGGTAATTCAAAGACCTTGCTGTTTCCCCCCTAGAATTGGCCCATCTCATTAGCAACCACTTGGACATCTGCCAAATGCTTGGCACTTTTTAGCTCTAGCCAGACCAGTGAAGTCTGAAACAGGTTTTGCCTTACATGATCATCAGAAGTGCTGTGGTTACAATTGTGCCAGTTTGGTTGGAGGCCAGGTATCCCTCAAGGCTGAATCCTCTGTTAGCTAAGCATCACACAAACAAGGCGAATACCAGCACTACTCTAATTTGCCATGAATGTTACTGCAAATTTGGATTGTTTACTTTGACTGATTTTGCCTTTTGGGGTTGGTGGTTTTTGAATATGTATAAATGAATTCAAGTGTAATGTAGCATTGTCAAGATACTTAAAGCAGAATATATGAGCATTTTTGTTTAAGCCTGGCCATATATGGTAAATACAACATAGGCTTACTAAAACAATGTGCCTCTATCTACATTTTTGCAATGCTCCAATAACCTGCATATACATTCTATGCTCAAATCAACACTAGTGACAGTGAACACTAAAAATGTTTTTTTCCTTTTCACACAAATTATTATTGCAGTGGCGGATTATTGATTAATAAAGACCCTTTATTTTCACCCTTTTCTTTTCTCAGTACTGTTATAACCTCATAACACGTTTAGCATAGTGCATCATTTGTAATGTAATATATTTTCACGTTTACATCACATAACTAGCTTTATGTGTAACACTTGCTCCCCTGATACAACATTGCACTTGGGGTGTGGAAATTTCTATGAAACACAAGTCACGACAGTCGAAAAAGAGCTCAAAGACTTATAGACTTCAGACAAACACAATTGGAGTTATATTAAAAAATATCCTGGCTCTTCCCAGCTTTATAATGGGAGTAAATGGTGGTCCTGATTTTGAAGTCTAAAAAAGTGCATCCAGCCATTATAAAAGTACTCCACACGGTTAATAAAGGCTTCCTGAAGTGACGGCATGCGTTTGTGTAAGAAAAAAATCCATATTTAAAACTTTATAAACTAAAATAACTATCTTTCGATAGACGGCCTATGCAAGTCGACTTACGCCAAAAGAGTAACCCTTGGCATGATGTATGATGTAGGAGTAGCGTAAGCTTTTCAAACAAATAGGGCTCTAACTCTTATTGTGTTCATCTGAAAGAAGAATGTCATATACACCTAGAATGGCTTGAGGGTGAGTAAATCATGGGGTAATTTTCATTTTTGGGTGAACTAACTATTTAAGTTTTGCATGTTAAAAATGTATTAATTTGTGTAAAAACTGCTGTAGTATTGGCTACTATTAAGTAATGCAAAATAATGTTAATGTATAAAACCTTACCAAAAATTTTATTTTAAACATTAATTTTTTTTTTTATTAAAATTTGAGATCAATAATTGGCAGACACCCTGCAGTACCTCGGCACACTGCATAAACATTGGCTTGGATTTGCTTTGAATGTTGTCCTTCATATTCTTTTCAAATGTTCAATGAATGACTGCAAACTAGTTATGTACAAAGCATTTACCAATCAAGTTATAACTGTATAGCCATGACTTCATACCCTTCCTCCTGACCATGAATAGTTTCATACTCAGTTACACAGAAGGTCATTAAACTTTAGTCTGTGCAATGGTGGTTTATTTTTGTTTTTCTTTTTGGAAATCAAATGGAACTCAAGGTGACATAGGTCATGGCAAAACCGAATGAGCTGGCCTTTAAAAATGTCAACCTCTCTGACCTGACAAAAAAAATATTCATCACATTCTAAACAATGACATATTGCCAGGTATGCAACACAGTGAAAAAGCTTCAACAAAATAATAAATGAACAACAGTAATAACAAATGTATATCTGTACCAATCTCTCTGACTTCATCTCTACCTTTCTGCAGCGACAAGTGTTTAATAGCAGGAGATGGTCATTGCTGTTTACAGTAATAGTCCCAATCTCAAAAACACCATTATCATTATTAGATGGAAAGTGTTAGAGGTTTTGAGACTCTGTCATTCTGGGCTACATGTTTCCATCATTGGCAAATGAATAATGCATCAGACAGCACTCAACTAATGTAACAGTGTTGAGTGTAATTCTGAGCATAGTGGGAGGCAAGTACGCCCCAACCCACCCTATACTCATTAAATCAGACTGCAACAGCAGTGAGGAACAGCCTGAGATGGAAATAACATTCATTCCTATCTGTGCATGTATACACAGCAGTCTCAACTGTATATGTATGCTGTAGATTCCAATGGTGAATGTTGATTGAGACACCTCACATAGTTGGCAAGGTAGGCATTTTTACCACCCACCCTGACTATGATGAGTAAAGAAATAAACATTGGCTATTGGCCTAATGGCTGTTACGTTGTAATCCAATTTTGCAATATTCCAGGATATATACAGTAGCAAGAAAAAGTTTCAATTTCCTGGTTTTCTGTTTACATTGGTCATAAAATGTGATCTGATTTTCACAAATATCAACAAACACAATTTTTCTAAGCTGATAAAACACAAACAGTCATGATCTTTCATGTCTTTATTGAACACACCCATCAAACATACAAAGTGAAAAAGTTAGTGAAACAGTGCTTTAATAACTGGTTGAACCACCTTTGGCAGCAATAACCTCAAGCAAGCTGTGAATTAGACCTCCTTACAGAACTGGCTCAGCTCACCCATATTCTTAGGAAGTCTGGTGTGAATGGCTTTCTTAAGGTCATTCCACAGCATCTCTATTGGGCTGAGGTCTGGGCTTTGACTGAGCCACTCCAAAAAGGTGGATGTTATGTCTCCAAAGCTATTCTGTAGTAGATTTACTTCAATTTTTAGGGTCATTATCATGCTGCATCACCCAGCTTCTTCTAAGCTTCAGTTTACGGACAGCCACCTTGAGATTATCCTGTAGGATATCCTAATAAACTTGGGAATTAATTTCCCCCTCCTCAATGGCAAGTGGTCCAAGCACAGAGGCAGCAAAGCAGCCCCAAATCATGAGGCTCCCTCCATCATACTTCACTGTTGGGGGTTTCATGTTGGTACGCTGTTTTCTGTTTACGGAATACATAGCGCTGCATGTTCTTCCCAAACAATTCTATTTTTGTTTCATCTGTCCATAAGATTTTCCCAGTAGTGTCGTGGAGTGTCAAGGTGGTCTTTGGCAAACTTTAGGCGTGCTACAATGTTTTGTTTGGAGAACAATGGCTTCTTCCATGGATACCATGCCTGTTCAATGTTTTACGTATGGTTGACTCATGAACGGAGATGTTAACAAGCTTCAATGACTCCTTTAAGTGTTTAGCTTTTACTCTAGGGCTATTTTTCACCTCATTGAGCATTCTGCATTGTGCCTTTGGCGTGATCTTGGCTGGAGGCCCACTTCTATGGAGAGTAGCCATAGTACCACATCGTCTCCATTTATAGACAATTTATCTAACTGTGGACTGATGAATATCTAAAGTCTTTGAGATTACTCTGTAACCCTTTCCAGCTACATGCATATCACCAACTCGTAGGTCTTCTGAGATCTCTAATTTTGGGTCATGGGCAGCCAAGGCTCATTGATGCACGTGGGGAGCGAAGGCTGGCCCGTGTGGTCCGATCAAACAGACGAGCTACTGGAGCTCAAATTGCTCAAGAAGTTAATGCTGGTTCTGATAGAAAGGTGTCAGGGTACACAGTGCATCACAGTTTGTTGCGTATGGGGCTGCATAGCCACTGACCAGTCAGAGTGCCCATGCTGACCCCTGTCCACCGCTGAGAGAGACGTGTATATTTTTTTTTTATTTAATTATTATTTTTTTAGATACAAGCATGCATTTCTTATATCCAGGCCTGTATTTAAAAGACAAACAACTGCAATTAAACTATAACACTAAAAAAATATTAGATATTAAAAAATAGTTTTTAGGTATACATTTGGCATTGAATTGTCCTTCTCTCTACTTAAAACCCCACTCTAGTTGCAAGTCTCACTTGCTCAACTGTATTGAGTTACCGAGCAAGTTTACTGCATCAAAAAAAAGCCATACATATGGAACTGTGCAAATGTCAACATGTATCATTTTACAAATCATATACTATAGTAAAAGTGTTTTGAGGTTATAACAGTATTCTACAAGCAAATGCATGGACATTTCATGGTGTGCTGGTCGGCGCATTTTCCTGATTGCCACACTTCAAATTACCAGCTGGACAGCGCCTCTCAATTAACCCCAATTTGACATTCTCAGTAATTCCTCTCACAATGTTTTCCCCTCTATCAGAATGATAATTTAATACGGAAACTAAACATATGCCTTCCATATGGAAACAGCGCAACCAAGCTTTGTCTTTGAGATCAGACGCCACACCATACGGTGACTGCCGGAAAGCAGCTTCTTTGAAGACATCAGCTATTTCAATTCAAAGGAGTTCATTGTGCCTCACCCTGAAAGCTCACCATCAAATCTCTCCTAGTTCCTGGTCGCATGTAGGCTAGTCGTGTGTTCATCATGTCCTCTATCAGTTCCTTTGCACGCACCATATCATATGCACAGTCCATTTGATTTAATAGCAAACAGCAGGATCCCCTGTAAGCTCCTTTGTGAGTGTGGAGAGGGTTGTTTACATTATCAGATTGGATTTGTGATTCTGTATTTTCACTTTGGCTTTTACCAATGTTGAATGGACACTCAAAGGCTTAGTAAGGGTACAAAAATTGCAAAGTTACTAAATAATATGAATCCTGTTAAATCATAAAATTATGATTTATTAATTACATTCATAATGTGGTAGGTAATAACCTTTAATTTGTCACAGTTTGCTTCAATGCCTGTATTTGAGGGATTTTTATGTGTGCATGTCTCAAACATTAGTATTCCTATTTTAATCTGCTACAATTTATAATAGGTTAGAAACCTACCACTTAAAAGAGTGATGTTAGAGGCATTAAAACCCGTTTATCCAAAACAGACGAACATGAATTATTTGTTTTATGCATTGTTTTATGTGGCAGTTTGGAAATGACATGCCCGGTGAGTGGCGCTGAAAGATTAATCCTTGATCACGTTTGAAGATAACGGGCCACCTATAATAAACTTTACGCTGAATCCTAAATAACAGAGCTAACAAAAGCAAATGTGAGATAAAAACATATTTGCTGAAGCAACCATGTCATTTTAGCTTGCATCTACAAGAGCTCTTGAAATCATGGGACTTGTACCCATGCTATACTAGGTGAGATACCGAGCAAGTTTATTACATTAGAAAAAAAATGAAACGAGTGAGTGAGGGGAGGCAGGTTTGTGTGTAACTCACTGTCAGAGAGACGAACTGGTATCATGTATCTATTCTGCGGAAAATGAGTATTGGAAGCATTTCAGATATTTCAGTATCGATATGTAGCAGAAAATTTATGTTTTTGACAACACTACATTGCACTCAGTTCATTATTTCAGATGCCTTTTTTAAAGACTACAATTAAAAATGTATGTATTATATAAAATGCAACCTGCCGAAGTGGCAAGCAGGAGTGACTGCGCTACACACACACACACACACACACATTTGGCGGGTTGGCAGGTGTTAATGTCAAGCTCTGGTTGTACCAATCTCATAATACACTATATGTGTGTTGCTTGGTGACACACAAAGTTTAATGCTCTGGCTTCTTTTTAGATATAAAGGAACTAACTGGCCAGTGTTTGTCTAACATATAAGTTATTAAATTACAACTTACGTTAATACTTATTCATAGAACTGTTAAAAGCAATATTACACTTGCAATTGTGCTGTGACCCTGAAAATCATTGCAATCTCAATTTGGCCGTGGACACAAGGATGCAGACTGAGCGCCGCAGGTAATCACAGCTGTGCTGACTTAAGCATATTAAGCATTTGCTTAATTAAAACTTAATATACAATGTGTGTGTGTACTAACACAAGCTTCCACTTTTTGTTGGAAATGTAGGCGTATACATTATCCACACATCTTGTGAAATCTTTGTTACAACACTCCCCGTCTGCTCAACTATGATATTGCTGTTCTTTTTTTTTTTTTTTTTTTTTTTTTTTAGCATGTAGATGAAAACCCTGTGTGGATGTGGCGTAGATCTATTTATAAACCAGACAATTTTCCATTCTTATTTCTTGGCTAGCAATATGGAAAATTGTATTGCAAGTCAAAATAACTTCTTCATTAGTCAACAAGATGTGTTCTTCCATGTCCGTGATGGCAATGCTCTGTTTTTAAATTGTTTTACATATTGAAGTGGGTTCTATTTCACTTAGCACCCAAATGGCAGAAACAAATCTATGATCGATTCTGTCTCATAGTTTGGAGTTACAAGAGAGCACAACAATGCATGTGCCATGCCATTCTCAATGGATTGGCGAATCAAAAAATGCTGAAATCTCAAGGTCAGATGTAATCTCAGTGATACCAAGAAGCACCTCAGACAGACTTGTTTGTGCTTGGCATCTCTGGTAACCACTGCTAGCCATATTATGTTGTGTGACAACGTCACTTTGATTTGCCAAGCGATCACTCACTCATGACTGGTGGTGGGACGTTCTACACTGCCATTGTTAGTAAGCTGCGCAGACAGATGGATATGCCAAGGTTTGTTTAGAGTAACGAAAGTTAAAAGGCTTTGGCAGAGCAGAGATGTCTTGAAAACTGGAGTTGAGCTTTAATGAATTGAAGGAGTTTGCTATAGTCCTAGTGTGCTAATAGGATCTCAGGGCTTTTGTGAAGGTAAAAAAAGAGAAATATCGTCATGTTTTAGGTGAAATTGTTATGCTATTTTAAAGGTTCCTAATTTTGTTTTGAGATGTCTCCTACCACAGGTTTACATGCATCAAAGGTCATATTTTCGTATAATATACATTGCACATAACCATGTTTTCAGTTATTCTCAGTCTCTCTAAATCCCTCCTTTCTGCGATCTACTCTTCTCTGATTGGCCAGACGGCCCAGTCTGTTACGATTGGTCTACCACTAACAGCGTGCGTCGGAAGCTAAATGACCATTAACAGTAATGATGACATTGATTTTTCCATATCAATCCAAGCACGAGCCCGATGATGAAACACTGGAAAAACTAGTTATTCAACCCGAACCTCCATCGCAAGGACGACTTGAGCAGGACGTTTCTCAGTGAAACGCTACTCATTTTGAGGTACATTATGAGATATTGAACTGTAATTCCTCACCATCAGCATTAACAAGAGTACGTCCATCAACAAACCCATGTGTGTAATTATCATTTATTGTGGTGCACATGCAGGAAATGTATCAATAACAGCCCAGCACTAACATGACTGATGTAACATTAAAGTTTGCAAAACAAATCTTGCTCCATCCTTTATCTTTACTCAAAGTAATAAGAACGACAGACAATCTGCCTCAATAGACAGAGAATAGGGAATATTTAGGGAATAGTGGCCCACAACTGATGAGCAGAAGTATTTCAGTAAGACAGTGAGTTAGCCGGTTAGCCGAAAACCTACACAATATAAAACACAAAACTACGTATTTTGAACACCTGGTAGAAAATATATACATCAATAATTAAGGGCAAGTCAAGTTGTTCGCAGGCAGACAACTACTACATAGTTGTAGAATTACTACTACTAGCTACTACATAATACATAGCATTATGAAAGTGTATTTTCTAGTGATGTAGAATCGTCACACAGTGGGATTCGAATTTCTGACTACTCGTTTAGGCAGTTCAGATTCTTTCTTTTAGGAGACAATAACTTTATTTATTCTGCACTTTCGACTTTGCAGAACGTTTACATTCACAAATAGCTATATTACACACTGCATGAAAGGGAATATTCGAAAAACCATAATGGGGCACTTTAAATAATACACATTTTGGTTACACTTCATTTTAAGGTAACTTACTTAAGTACTGAGTAATATTAATTAACTACATGTACTTACTATAGAGTTGGGTTTGGGGTTACACTTTATTTTAAGGTGTCATTGTTACAGTGTAATTATATATTTAAGTACTGAGTAATATTAAGTAACTACATGTACTTACTATAGGGTTAGGATTAGGGTTTGGTTTAGGGTTAGTTGTTTGTAATTATACATAATTTACTGTTATTATAGTAAGTATATGTAACGTGTGTAACTACATAACCTTAAAATAAAGGGTTACACTTTATTTTAAAGGTGTCATAGTTACAGTGTAGTTATATATTTAAGTACTGAGTAATATTAATTAACTACATGTACTTACTATAGGGTTAAGGTAGGATTAGGGTTTGGTTGAGGGTTAGTTGTGTGCAATTATGCATAATTTACTGTTATTACTATGGTAAGAGCATGTAACATACTGAATGTAACAAGGACACTGTAATATAAAGTGTTACCCATATTTTCCTTATGCACATATCAGTATATAAAAATATTTTAGCCATGCTTGTAAAGCACTCGTATTATATAAAGTAATACTTGAAGAATTAGTTCTGTTCTGAAACCTGGCAGCTGCTTTCTAAGGTGCCTTCATAAGAATATGTGTGAGATGAAAACTAATCTGGAACACTATATATTGTGCAGCACACAAATAGCACTCCTCATATGAAACGCACTTAAAACTGATTCCAATATAGTTTGCTATATACTATATAGTGTGCAGTATACTGTTGCTATAAGCTAATGATCCACTTGTCATGTACAAGATGTGCAGTTTTCTTGGAACAGATCTATTATATTTCAGTATGTGTACAGTAACTAGATTTAACAGGATGTTAAATTGTAATGAAGCAAATCTAAATGGATTTATTTGGAAGGCGGCAGATTTCTGATGTTCTGATTTCTCTCCATTCACAGCCATTCAGAAGTAGTTAACTACATTTTTTTGTGAGCAATATAAAAATCATCTACATTTCACTTTATTACGTTTGCCAGTGAAAGATTTTCCCAGAGCACTCTTAAAACCGTGAAATAGACTTCCCTGTCTGCTTCCTTTTGACATAACATTTCAGAATAATTGGTAGTGAAGGGCTCTGCACATTCGTGTGGGGCCATCAACCAATCAAACTTGTTGGGATGTCATTTCTGTTGTGATTGGTTCAAAAAAATGTCTCTGGAAACGAGAGCCTATGAACATGGATGGCACTATAGTATAGCTCCAGGTATAACAGACCTCATTTTTACAGATTCATTGCGCTCCTTGTCTTCCTGTCTCGAATCAAGATAACAGATGTTCATTAGCTTATCCTTACTTAGAGCCTCGTTATATGAGGCTTTTTTGGTCGCATAGAGGATTTAAGGCACAGAGATTTGCAGCACAAATTGAGTAAAAGTAAGTAGCTTTACAGCATGATACAATGCTTGTATTTATTCAGCGCACTGTAGACAGCTTCTTTCAAAGTAGGTGTTAGTGAATAGTCTACTTTCTTCCTTTCAATGCTTGCTGCCTTCTCGCCTACTTAGTGGTCACCACTTGAAAAGGGAATATGGTAATAGTGTTTGGCAAAGTGTGAAAGCAGAGACCCTGGGCTCAGTAGCAGGTCAACACACCTGATCTTGCATTAACAACCCACATCTACACTTCAAAGGAATAACACAGAACAGCAGGTCTAAGACTGTTTTGAACACCCAATATTGCTAGTATTATTGATTCCTCTGAAAATACGGAGGGTATAAAAGCCCTTTAATATGTCATTTTTACATTTTCACATTTTCAAAGTCTTGGATAGCAGGCTTCTTCTCTAACAAACCTCTGAGACAAGCTATAGGTAGGCCTACTTGCAAAATGAATCTGGTGTGCAACATTCTAAAACAATGTCTAGGTGTAACCAGTTTAGACCAATATGACCATCTCTTATAATTGTGTTGCTGAACTTGTGTCAGCTTTCTGTTAGTGATGAGTTACTCAATTACTTGGGCAATCAATCATGAAAACGAGGATCACATGATTTATATGCTCACCTAAAGAATTAATAGGAACACCATACTGTGTTTGAGCCCCTTTCGCCTTCAGAACTGCCTTATTTCTACGTGGCATTGATTCAACAAGGTGCTGAAAGCATTCTTTAGAAATGTTGGTCCATATTGATAGGATAGCACCTTGCAGTTGATGGAGATTTGTGGGATGCACATCCAGGGCACGAAGCTCCCGTTCCACCACATCCCAAAAATGCTCTATTGGGTTGAGATCTGGTGACTGTGAGGGCCATTTTAGTACAGTGAACTCATTGTCATGTTTAAGAAACCAATTTGAAATGATTCGAGCTTTGTGACATGGTGCATTATCCTGCTGGAAGTAGCCATCAGAGAATGGGTACATGGTGGTCATAAAGGGATGGACATGGTCAGAAACAATGCTCAGGTAGGCCGTGGCATTTAAATGATGCCCAATTAGCACTAAGAGGCCTAAAGTGTGCCAAGAAAACATCCCCCACACCATTACACCACCACCACCAGCCTGCACAGTGGTAACAAGGCATGATGGATCCATGTTCTCATTCTGTTTACGCCAAATTCTGACTCTACCATCTGAATGTCTCAACAGAAATCGAGACTCATCAGACCAGGCAACATTTTTCCAGTCTTCAACTGTCCAATTTTGGTGAGCTCGTACAAATTGTAGCCTCTTTTTCCTATTTGTAGTGGAGATGAGTGGTACCCGGTGGGGTCTTCAGCTGTTGTAGCCCATCCGCCTCAAGGTTGTGCGTGTTGTGGCTTCACAAATGCTTTGCTGCATACCTCGGTTGTAACAAGTGGTTATTTCAGTCAAAGTTGCTCTTCTATCAGCTTGAATCAGTCGGCCCACTCTCCTCTGACCTCTAGCATCAACAAGGCATTTTCGCCCACAGGACTGCCACATACTGGATGTTTTTCCCTTTTCACACCATTCTTTGTAAACCCTAGAAATGGTTGTGCGTGAAAATCCCAGTAACTGAGCAGATTGTGAAATACTCAGACCAGCCCGTCTGGCATCAACAACCATGCCACGCTCAAAATTGCTTAAATCACCTTTCTTTCCCATTCTGACATTCAGTTTGGAGTTCAGGAGATTGTCTTGACCAGGACCACACCCCTAAATGCATTGAAGCAACTGCCATGTGATTGGTTGATTAGATAATTGCATTAATGAGAAATTGAACAGATGTTCCTAATAATCCTTTAGGTGAGTGTATATCCAAGGCCAAGACTCAGGCTCACAGGCTGGCCCGTGTAGTCTGATCAAACAGAAGAGCTACTTTAGCTCAAATTTCTAAAGAAGTTAATGCTTAACACATTTGCTTCTTAACTGCATAGCTGCAGACCAGTCAGGGTGCCTATGCTGACCCTGTCCACCGCCGAAAGCACCAACAGTGGGCACATGAGCATCAGAACTGGACCACGGAGCAATAGAAGAAGGTGGCCTGGTCTGATGAATCACGTTTTCTTTTACATCAAGTGGATGACCGGGGACGTGTGTGACGCTTACCTGGGGAACACATGGCACCAGGATGCACTATGGGAAGGAGGCGAGCCTGCGGAAGCAGTGTGATGCTTTGGGCAATGTTCTGCTGGGAAACCTTGGGTCCTGCCATCCATGTGGATGTTACTTTGACACGTACCACCTACCTAAGCATTGTTGCAGACCATGTACACCCTTTCATGGCAACTGTATTCCCTGGTGGCTGTGGCTCTTTCAGTAGGATAATGCTCCTGCCATGGAGAAATGGTTCAGGAATGGTTTGAGGAGCACAACAAACGAGTTTGAGGTGTTGGCTTGGCCTCTAAATTCCCCAGATCTCAATCCAGTCGAGCATCTGTGGGATGTGCCGAACAAACTAGTCTGATCCATGGAGGTCCTGTCTCGCAACTTACAGGACTTAAAGGATCTGCTGCTAACATGGAAAACAGCCAGAAGTAAAAAAAACAAGATGTGTGTCCTGGTGCCAGGACTGATTAGAAGTCATAAAACGTATGACGTTCCAGGAAATCTCTTATATGGACAAAAGCATCCAGCTATGATATCAAATAAAATACAGAATGAAACACAGATAGAGACACTTTTACTGATGATGTTGCTCTTTTAAATGCACCTTATAAAGTGACACAAACTCACCACTTGCAGAGAGGAGCAGCATTTACTGCAAACCAATCGATCTGCTCTGATCACAGTACTGTGCTTCACCATGAAACACGCTGCGCATGTATCTGTTTATTTAAAAATGGCAGCATTTGCAATTTCATAAGCCAAATTGTGATTTCGGTTTAATTTTGGTTAATCGAGCAAACCTAGATTAACCTCACACACAAACAAGCACACAACAAACTCCCACTTCACACAAACAAGCGTCTACTGTGGTAAATTTTTTTATCGCACAGAACAACATTCACAAAGGCAGAGTTATGACCTAAAAAGCTGATCGTATCAGTCTACCTGTAATAGTCAGTTCACTTTGAATAAAATTTTAAATTTTATTAATTTCATTTTAGTTTTTACTTCACCACTTCACTGATACCTCTCACACTTTCCAAACCACTGCTTTAGGCCATTCTCTCAGGATCAACTCTTTCAGGATAATAACTGCCTCGAATGTAATTATGAATGCAATTATTGAGCAGATGATAAAGTATCAGAGATCTGTTCCATCAAAAGTCTGCCCAACTTAGTACAGTCCCTGGACTCTGAAACAGCTTTGCACAGCAAAATTCTGGGGCAAGGAAAAATTTCTGCCAAAGTCATTTTTCAGTTAAACATAAGAACATGCCAGCTGAGGCAGTCTTGTCATTTCTCATCCCCTTTAAAAAAAAGCCTTTCACTGATTGGATTGTTGCTAGAAGTTACACCAGTGGCTGTGCTGTCAATGGACAATATGAATTATTTTAAATCAGTATAAGGGCTTGTGTCAGCATCTGACCAGGTTCTTTCTTAGTAAATTTGGTGGCTGGTCTAAGCCTTGTCCCACAAGCTCCTCTTATTTGAAAACCAGGTTGAATTACCTTTAGAATAACTTACCCACGGGGCACAATGTTTCCCCGAGGCGGAGGAAACAAAACCAACAAGGTACTGAGCTAGTCTATGTTAGCTTATTTATTTTGCTTGTATTACTGATAAGGTATTGCAGGTGATGGATAGAGAGGATCATAGCACCCCCGGAGGAAATTGATTGTGGGATGCTGGGATTGCGAGATGTTCTGAGCAAAGATAATGGTGGAATTTGAGGCATGGCATATCGACTAGATTGAGATGTCAGACTAAATAGTGCTGGCAGGGGAACTGATAGGCTTATTTTGCTAAGGGTTTGTTGACATGGAGAAATGGGCCTTAAACCCTTAATGGCAGAGTAGTCTCGTTGATATAAGTCAAAGTCATGTTGACTAATGCTGCTAACTGGTATGGACAGCACATTTTAAAGCAGAGCTGAATGGTTTTCACTCATGTGTAAGATAAAGATATGGACCATGTTCGGAATGGAATGCTTTTTTTAATGCCTGCTGAATACTGCGCAGTAAACTGAATAATTCCCTATATATATATATATATATATATATATATATATATATATATATATATATATATATATATATATATATATATATATATATATATATATATATATATATATTCCCTATAAAAACTGCAAAACGGTATTATTATTATAAGCATGCTACATTAGCTATGTTTACATCCACCCAAATAATCAATTTATAATCAGATTGATGGCTCAATTGTGCTGAAAAAGCCTTAGAACACCTTGTTTCGATCCGATCGGTATGGGCCTGAAACAGTCTAATCAACAGGAAAAAATTAAGCGTACACGTAAACACTTGAATTTGACTATTTTCAGATTCAAAAATAGCCTACATTGTGCACACTTGCAGTGGTGTGGTGCATATGTTAACGTGTTTTGCGTCATACAAATGCATGTATTTTTATCACTCATTTTATGAGCTGGTCACTGGTTGAGACTGAATGTTGACTAAATATTTGGTAAAAAGCTCTTCTGAAATAATGTCAGCTTTCTTTTAAGATTTGCCATCAAGGCTCTGGTGGTATTGTCGCGGTGGCTTTCTCTGGTTCTGATTTCGGTGACTGGGCACTACGCATGTGCTGAAGTTTTGTTTGGAATACATGTGATGCATTGGATTCATTCCGATTGATGAACATTAGTGCATGTAAACATTCCTGTTATCACATGACTCATCACATTGTATATGAGTGGCCAGCAATTTTGTGCTTGTAATTCAAGTTTAAGTGACGTTGTCCTGAATTACCGCCCACGCTTAAGATACTGTGTTGGGTGCTCGTATGGGGGCACAGCCCTGTTGAAAAAAAAAAACTGCATATGCTGGTTAGGTGTAACGAATACAGATGAGAGTGCCCATGGTTACCACCAGAGGGCACTCCATTCCGGACTGTCTCTTCCCCTAGGACTACATTTCCCATATCACTCACTACCTGGACTTCCTTCCTGATTACATCCACCTGCACCTCATTACCTTGATAGCTCACACTATATAAGCCTGGTCATGTGTGTCACTCATTGTGAAGTCTTGTCTCGTTTCTCTCTGCATTTCTGAGCGTTATCCCTGGTTTCATGGATTACCTTTTTGCCTCTGTCCCTTGTTTTGTTTGCCTGATTGGACTGCCTACCTGTGTATGACATTTTGCCTTTTCTCTGACTACGATTGTGGATTACCCTTTAAATAAATATGCATTTGTATCCTAACCCTTCAAGCCTCAGAGCAGTACATAACATTAGGTATGTTTTGAAACATGGCAGCTGGTTTGAGCTGATCCTTAGCTGGTCATGAGCTAGTCCTGAGAAACTAGCTCCAGCTCAGGACCAGCTTAAACCAGTTTATGACCAACTGAAGACCAGCATAAACCAGTTGCCATGCTTCAAAACATACCTAACCTGCATATGGAAGTAGAGCTGCACTATTAATAGTTAAAAGTTTGTGATCTCGGTTCAAACTCTTATGAGAGCTTATTGCTAAATGTCAACGATTTGCCTGTGTTTATTAAACCATTGACAAAATCACTTTCAAATCTGTGTTGGTGCTGCTCCAGAGAGAGCAGTTGTCATGTATAGATGTGAAACAGTTTCAAAAACAGTCTTTTCAACCACATGGTATTGTTATTTCTACATTCCAGATATTCAAATTATCACAGGAGTACTGAGATAAAAGTTATAGTTCGAGCACTGATGTCTATGGTAGCGATCAAAAGAGCAAATCACCTATTGAAAGTAACTTGGCGCTTCAAATAGCGATGGTATCAATTACATTTTCGGCCACAAGGCAAAATGTATTAGTCATTGAATCATTCATTCAAGAGATTCATTCGAAAACACTGATTTGTCCAGTAATGAACCAAGCGAAGTATTTATGAGTCATTGAATCATTTTTTTTTAATTATTTCAACATTTTTAAATAGACTGCAGTAATTAATATTTTTCCAGATCCTCCATTAAATTACATGTTATTTTGTTTAGTTGTCTGTTCAGAATTGTGCAAAAAAAAAAAAAAAAAAAAAAAATGTGTGCAGCTTTAGGGCACAGGTTAAAATGTAGCTCATTTTTTAATATATGATTTGTCCATCTTTTTCCTCTGGTCTGCCTTACAAATGAAGAAAAATTATTCAATATTACATTATGCTAAGTGGCATAAATTTGGCAGACTGTCTTCATAACATGCTAATATTTCATTCACACCATAGTTTATTACTACAGTCATGATAGAAATCTTGAGCTTCTTTCGTCTGTTCCTCTATCAATTTTCTGAACTTCCCGATGTGGGCAGGGACATCCATCAGTTTTATGCCAGTGCCTCTTTTCATGGCCTCCAGTGAGCTGCGGCAGGTTTCCTGACTTTCCATCAACTTTAGGCACAAGATCTGCCTCAGGTTTACACATTTGTCTTTGTCTAATTCGGCTTCATACCCCGCATATTGAGTTGCACTTATGAATATACAAATGCATATTGTCACAGTAATTTCCTGTCAGAACTCTGATGTCTTAGTCATCTTAGATAAAGATGTGATGTGTAATGTGCCGGACTCATAGGATTATTCGCTATGCTGCTTGATTTCAAATATAGCCCCAGGCTTCATATAAAAAAACACAGCCGTGTAGTTCAAAAAGGAGGTTTTGTTAAACCAGTGTTTGAACTGTATCGTTGTTCCTCTCAAATATTTGAAGCTTCCTCTAAATTGCAGCTTTTATTTAGACAACACAAGAAAGAGGCACCCTCCATTTACTGAGGCAAAGTCTGGTGTAAATAACACTTTTCAGAAAAAGATTTTCTGATTTGAGGCCAGGGTGGTTTGGAGACCAGACAGGCTCTTATTCAAGCATGCTCTCTGGCCTTTTTTCAAGCATAGAAAATAGTCTTCCTCATAAAAATTCACACAGATAATTAAATATCCTCCATGGCACAGGGTAATAGTGTTAGTGGCTACCGTCACATAGACTGAGGCGCGAACAGGCTACTCAGTGACGGGCAGCAAAATTTGATTTGGTGCATTGAATTTATTAATTAAATGGTTAAATCTGGTATTCTGGTCACAGTTTCCACAGAGCTGCTCTGTGCCACGGCTTCTCTGAACTGATTTGCTATATTTTTTTGAAAGAGATGGAGAGAGTTGGGTCTCGAATCTATAGAGCATTAGGGTAAATCATGCCAGCAATAATAATAATTGAGCAGCAAATCAACATATTACAATCATTTCTGAAGGATCATGTGACAAAGACTACAGAAAATTCAGCTTTGCCACCACAGGAATAAATAAAAAAATGTAAATATATAAAAATTATTAGATATTTCACATTACTGCTTTTACTGTATTTCGCTAATTTTACTGTATTATAAATGCAGCCTTGGTGAGCATGAGAAATCAAAAAAATGTGATTTACTCTATTTTCCAGTGTACTAATATACAAACCCGATTCCAAAAAAGTTGGGACACTGTACAGATTGTGAATAAAAACAGAATGCAATGATGTGGAAGTTTCAAATTTCAAGATTTTATTCAGAATACAACATAGATGACATATCAAATGTTTAAACTGAGAAAATGTATAACTTTAAAGGAAAAATAAGTTGATTTTAAATTTCATGGCATCATCACATCTCAAAAAAGTTGGGACAATGCCATGTTTCCCACTGTGTGGCATTCCCTCTTCTTTTTCTAACAGTCTGCAAACGTCTGGGGACTGAGGAGACAAGTTGCTCAAGTTTAGGAATAGGAATGTTGTCCCATTCTTGTCTAATACAGGCTTCTAGTTGCTCAGCTGTCTTAGGTCTTCTTTGTCGCATCTTCCTCTTTATGATGCGCCAAATGTTTTCTATGGGTGAAAGATCTGGACTGCAGGCTGGCCATTTCAGTACCCGGATCCTTCTTCTACGCAGCCATGATGTTGTAATTGATGCAGGATATGGTCTGGCATTGTCATGTTGGAAAATGCAAGGTCTTCCCTGAAAGAGATGACATCTAGATGGGAGCTTATGTTGTTCTAGAACTTGGATATACCTTTCAGCATTGATGGTGCCTTTCCAGATGTGTAAGCTGCCCATGCCACACGCACTCATGAACCCCATCCCATCAGAGATGCAGGCTTCTGAACTGAGCAACTTGGGTTGTCCTTGTCCTCTTTAGTCCGGATGACATGGCGTCCCAGTTTTCCAAAAAGAAATTAAAATTTTGATTGGTCTGACCACAGAACAGTTTTCCACTTTACCACAGTCCATTTTAAATGAGCCTTGGCCCAGAGAAAACGCCTGCGCTTCTGGATCATGTTTAGATATGGCTTCTTTTTTGACCTATAGAGTTTTAGCCGGCACCGGCGAATGGCACGGTGGATTGTGTTCACCGACAATGTTTTCTGGAAGTATTCCTGAGCCCATGTTGTGATTTCCATTACAGTAGCATTCCTGTATGTGATGCAGTGCCGCCTAAGGGCCCGAAGATCACGGGCATCCAGTATGGTTTTCCGGCCTTGACCCTTACGCACAGAGATTGTTCCAGATTCTCTGAATCTTTGGATGATATTATGCACTGTAGATGATGATAACGCCAAACTCTTTGCAGTTTTTCTCTGAGAAACTCCTTTCTGATATTGCTCCAGTATGTTTGTCCGCAGCATTGGGGGAATTGGTGATCCTCTGCCCATCTTGACTTCTGAGAGACACTGCCACTCTGAGAGGCTCTTTTTATACCCAATCATGTTGCCAATTGACCTAATAAGTTGCAGATTGGTCCTCCAGCTGTTCCTTATATGTACATTTAACTTTTCCGGCCTCTTATTGCTACCTGTCCCAACTTTTCTGGAATGTGTAGCTCTCATGAAATCCAAAATGAGCCAATATTTGGCATGACATTCAAAATGTCTCCCTTTCATCATTTGATATGTTATCTATATTCTATTGTGAATAAAATATATGTTTATGAGATTTGTAAATTATTGCATTCCTTTTTGATTCACAATTTGTACAGTGTCCCAACTTTTTTGGAATCGGGTTTGTAATAATGAGCAGAAAATAATTGTGTATAATTGTGTATGGACCACAAAACCAGTCATAAGGGTCTTTTTTTTATTATTATTATTATTAATAAGCTTTCCATTGATGTATGGTTTGTTAGGGCTGGACAATATTTGGCCTAAATATTGGAAAAATTGCTGTCCAGATGAAGTCCTTAGCAATACATATTACTACTAATAATACATTTTTTATATATTTATGGTAGGAAATTTACAAAATATCTTCATGGAGCATGATCTTTACTTAATATCCTAATGATTTTTGGCATAAAATAAATATCTATAATTTTGACCCATACAATATATTGTTGACTATTGCCACAAATATACATACCCATGCGACTTATGACTGGTTTTGTGGTCCAGGCTTACATATTGCCTTTTTGTCTTCTGTTGACTTGCACTGCAAGAATGTAATTGTAATCGACATGAATTTGTTGATAGTCAACTTTAATTTGAAATGATATGTTTGGATCACATATAAACCTGAGACAGAGACATAAATAGTGTATGATCTGGCTGATATGTGACCTAAAACAACAAGTATGAAATTGAGCTGGATAAGGATGATCAGAGCTACTTGATGGGACCGTAACCAGGAGAGCGAATATGAACTAAAGTCATCCATCTCTCTCAACACAGAGGACATTGCTATGCATGAAAAGGGAAACCATCTCAGTAGAATCTTGGGAAAACACGGATTTCTTAGCAGTTCATTTCTTTATCTAGCTGGAGGGCTGTGTTGATATTCCGATACGCTGAGGCTGAGATCTGTGTCTTGTCCCCGGGTGTCTGACATTTCATTCGCCGGTGTCCAAAGCATTGCAGCTGTGAGCTCACTGATGTCTCAAGGCATCACACATACTGAAAGAAGAACAAACATGCCACTGTTAAGACTGCGCAGTAAGTCTCTCTCGCTCTTTCTCCGCCTCGCTCTTTGACTCGTTCTCTCTCATATACGCACATACTCCCACACAAACATACTCAATCTGCAACATTTCATATCTTCAGGACACCCGCATTTTCAAGTGTCACTTGGAGAGCAGCATCCATTTTTGCAGGGCATAGATGACAACATCAAGCGTCTGTGTAAAACAAGATGATTTTATACAGGCGTACTAGTGGAATTTGTTTAGGCCTCTGGGTATGCAGTAATTGGTTGAACATATACACAAATCTTGGACATTTTGGGGATTATATACACTTGGTCACTTTTTTACACATTTTTACTGATTGGGCAGCTATCAGAGCATGAAAAGACCTAGTGTAAATGCCTGCCGAGACACAATTAAGATTGACTGGATGTGGTTTAAGATTGTATTTCAGATGTAACTCGGCCAAATGAATCTGATTGCTCATACCAGACACATAAACTGCTCGTGGACAGATACATAGCTGCATACGGATGTTTTTAAGTGCCACAATCCACACATGAGCAAGTGTTCATGAATGAGACACAACCACAAAACTCAAATAGAATTGCCATATGAACTCATAAGAACATTTTGCTGCTCAACATTAGCATTGTCATTGAAGTGAACACCGATATATTTACTTATACTACGGGGGCTGTTGGATGCTTGAATCTGATTGGCTGACAAACGTTCTAAGGTGTGCAATTATTTTCAGGGAAACGCACGACTAAAGTAGTTCCAGGCAGGTCTTGACCACATTACAGTTCCATATAATTTTGCCAGATTATTTCAGTTGTTTCAAAGAACCAAAACCCACAACCACACTAAACAAGCAAAGAAATATAGTAAACAATAGGATAAAAACGACAAATTATTTCCATGTTTTTCCAACAAAATTACGTTTAATTATATACAAAGTGCACTTACTCTCTTTCTCCTGCTCTCTCTACACTCCCACACACACACACACACACACACACACACACACACACACACACACACACACACACACACACACACCACACACACAGTACAGACAAACATTCACACAGAAACGTGTTGTGCCAGCACTGCTCTGACAATTTTATCAGTAAAATAGTTTAGCAGCTTAAAAGCTACATGACATTCCTCACTGGCGAGGTAATAACGTAATAACGCAAATTCTTACAGTTCTTACACTGTTCTTACAGTTCCATATTAGACGTTGCTGCCGAACACTATTTAAAGAGACGCACAGACTGAGGTAATTCACATACGCTCTCTCTCTCTCTCTCTCTCTCTCTCTCTCTCTCTCTCTCTCTAATAACTGCATTAATAACTGCATTAGTCTGCTATCAGTGGCTCAAGCCTTCGTTACTAGCTCTAAAATGACATTTTGGAATTAGCAACGGAGGCCAGAAATTAGTCCTGCACACAAGCGTTTTAAAGACAAAGCCTGTCTAATGTCAGATAAGTCATCTGAACAATGTTTTGAGGTGTGGTATCTGTAGTATAAGCGGAATGATTGACTGTGCATTATTTTTTCGAATAATTCAACAGCCCATCGTCAATTATTCCTTACATATAGCTTGGAAATAGTACATTAGATGTATATGTGTATATGTATATTTATATGTAACTTCTGCCTAGGGTAAATAGAGAGTGCATCCAGAAAAATACTAATTCATGGGGGTTTAGCAACCTTTATAACTACTTGGGCAATAATTATTATAAGAGCAAAAATTTGCTTGGCAATATAATGCAAAGAGAACAAAACTGGCCACATGGAACAACAGCTTTACGACAAAGCAAGTAATTCTTTTTCAAAAAGGTGAATCGACCTTTCAATTGGTAATTTGTAATTCTAACATGGCTAGCGGCCACTTCCTATTCAGTAAATCAAGTACAACTACCAAGTGAATGTCATATCATCAAATATTCATGAGCAATGCTGATAAGGTCAGCCACGTAAAATATACATTTTATATTAACATTTAAATTAGTAATTTTAAACAATGCATTTGTGTACGTACATGTTTAAAAAATACCTGCATGTAATTAAATCTATAATTAATTTCTGTAATTGCATCTATAATTACACTGTCGCGCCACCTCCCTTAAACTTAACCTCACTACAAAATCTGTCCTTAACCGTAACCATATCCCACCTCCATAGCAACAAATTTTTGGAAAAAACAAACAAAAAAACAGGGGTGTCCAATCCTGCTCCTGGAGGGCCATTGTCCTGTAAAGTTTAGCTACAACCCCAATTAATCAAACCTGAAACAGCTAATCATGAAATCGCATCCTAAACCTTCCCTACGTTAGTCCACTAATACAGTTCACTTGAAGAAGTGAATGAAAACGAGTGAGCGAATTCGGACAGCCGTTGAGTGTACATCAGTTGTGCACTCGTTATTGCAGTGCAATGTGGGATAGAATGAGTGCACTCGATAACGTCCACTGGGGTTTCAGACACCACTATAAATGGCTGTCCCCTCAAGTAATGCCCTATTTGAGGGCATAGGGGGTGATTTCAGATTCAGCCTAGGTCTCACTTGGCAGGCTAGAATCTTCCAGGGTGGGTCCTCCCCCAGAACATTTTTACTGGAGTAGATGCCATTTACATTAAGGGCAACATTAATAGTACACCTTGTTTACTAAACGTCTGGTTGCACCAGAATAAATGACAGAAGAAGAAAGTTTTGACGCAAATCAACCTGAAGTTCAAATATGCCTTTTGCCGAACTCGCTCTACTCCCTTTTCCTATCACATATCAGATCGGAAAGGCATTTATTTTTAATAAAAATAAAGAAATATTCAAAAAGTGGAAATAAAGCATCTAACGTGTTTAGAGGTAGGTGAACAGACATTATAGAGAGCCGAATTAGAGATGGTAAACGTGAGTGTCCAATATCATTGGTCTCAAAAAGTGGGTGGGTCTTGTCCCACCCGCAGACAATGGTTCCGACGCCCATGGCTACACTGTATCTAATGTATCTAAGTACATACTGTAGTAGATAAAGACACCTTATATAAAATAGGACATTGAGTCCAACTCTTCAAGAGAGTGTCTGAAATACAGCAATGTAAGCAATATTTGTTCACCAGACACATCTGATAGAGCTTGCTATCTTTAATCACAAGGTCTTTATTTTACAGTCCTATTCCGCATATGCATACTATGCCCTTATTGTACTAATTATTGGTACTAATCCTGAGCCTGCCTATAAACCTGAACTTAACCCATGTAATTACCTTATAGTACTCAGTACCTCCTTGGGTAAGTACACTGTAAGTGCACAAGAAGTAAGTGCAACCATCACAAGCTTTGAGTGAAAGCATCTTAACAGCTGGCCTGAATATGCTTCATGAAACCATCATTCATGTAACTTGCTCAAAGGAAACTCTATGAACAAGAAACCAGCCACACTGTTTCAGTATGCTTAGCCTTTAGACCATGGAGACCCAAAAAAAATCAAAGTTACATATTGCTGTAATTGGTAGACCGCATCAGGCAAGAAGAAGTGGCAGCTGGCTGCTCGTAATCCACCGAGACGAGCTATCAGAAAGTTAAGCGAGATTATACGATGTATTACAAATATGCTTAGAGTGATGAGATGAGCTACTTATAAGTCTTGGAGAGAGGAGCTTTTCTCAAACCTCCACAGGAAAAAGGGATGAAGTGTTGGGGTTTAAAATCCATGTGTAAGGCATCCCAGTCTGAAGGGTGTGTAAGTTGGGGTTCGGTAGAAGACTGAGAAAACGCATTGAAGTGCTGAATATCAGGAGCTTAGGGGGGAAAAAACTCCCACTAAACATCTTCCCGTCAACACGCTGGATTGAGCTTATTCACACTGCATGTCATTTTTCAGGCTTTAAATAGTTTACACAGAACTGGGGGAGGGAAAGGGGGGACGGGCTGCAAGTGGAAATAAATTGAAAGGTATTGTGTGGATATGCTGCAAAAAAATCCCTTCTTAAATGTCAACTTAATGTTGCATGCTGTGAAAGCCCACCTTACTGGCTTTTCTTTAACGGTTGTTTTTGTGTTGGTTGCCAGGGGTCACACGCTGAATTCACAAGCCAACACTAGTTGATATATATTTCAGCATACAAACATGAAATATAATTTTTAATAACATAGGATTTCCCATTGCTAAGATCTCAAGCAAAGGTGTATATACAGTACCTTATAATAAACTCACACTTCTATGAGTAGGAGATCGCTATACATCTGAAATTCTTTTGGGATGGATGTTCATATGTTCAATACACCAATCATACAAATGAGTCAATATATACGTGAAAGAGTTATAAATACAAACTAAATAGTTCTTGTATGAGCATGCATTGTGCATACGGTGAATGTGATGAATCTGAAATAGTATTTAGATTAATAATGAAGCCCTGTAGATGATTTAGCGGCAAAAATACAGGTGAAGGCCCAAACAAAATCTAATTAACCATACAGTGATTCCAACAAACAGACAGAAACAAGTCCTTATCCTCATGAGTAGTATCCAATTTAGAGGACACACAGCGGTGAGATAAAAAGCAGGTAATGAAGTCCTTTCAATTGCAGAGAAATTTTGCGTTATAAAAAGGGAAGCCATGCTTTCTTCTTCTCAAAGAGATCTTTCTATCTTCTACTACATGCCTGTATTTTAAGAAGAGTAGCACCTAATGGTGTGTAGTTGGACAACAACATAGTAAAATATTTAACTGTTGCAACCTAAAGATTTTCATGGACAAATCCATTGCCCCATGTCCATAAAGTGCATTTAATAGGAGTGTAAATATATTCAAACCGAACAGAAAAAACACGATGCACCACCCACAGTATGTACCACGGTACTTTCACGGTGTACCGAATGGCCCCCGCTGTCCAGGCCCAGCCCTGGCCAATTGTTGAGGTTGACCTCAAGTGCAATTAATTACATAACTGGTATGTTGTGTGTTAGTAAGGGTAGTCTCATGGAAAGGAGGGGTTCAGAGAGACTGCATCTTCAAACAAACCGGTTTCAGAAATGAGGTGATGTGTAATGTATATTATGAGAAGTGTTTTTATTTTATTTTTATTTTTTTTTTACCTTAGAAGTGTGTAAACCTATTCTAGGAGATCTCCAAAAACAAAATTAGGAACCTTTAAAATAGCACAATAGAGGCACATTAAAGAACCATTCAAACACAATAAGGGCGCCAAACTCAATATGCACCACTTAGAAGATGTGTAAAACAGGCCTAATTCTGCAACACTAGCATCCTTTTGAGATTTCCCAACAGAAACAGAAAAAAAATTATTCAATGCCAGTTTTAATGCAGGAAAAAAAAGAAAATCCTTTATTGTGGTCTTGAATCAAATGAGCCTTGGGATATTTCATGGTTTAAACAGAGGCGATCAAGGACGAGGCAACTTTCAGGATCATTTCTTGGGTCATGGTATGGTTATGATTTACACTCTCTGTTCACCCTCAGTTTGGGTGACTTTATAACAGCTTGTCTTTGTGAGATGCCCCAGATTTCATCATTCTGGTCTAGATACACTGATGTTTCACTCACGTAGTTGGATACCAGTGGGGGCTAATGCTATCAATGCTAGCCAGCCAAACCTTGGTTGTATCCATTACCCTGTCATGCATATGAAGGATGTTAGTCGCATTACAATTTTTGCCAGGCAACCAACAGAAAACAAGACACATGTAGAAAAAAACATTTTATTACACAGAAGCTCTTGCCAGACTGTTCTATTGCTGCCTTGCAAGCAGTGGTATTTCCTGCTGGACATGTAAATCTGGATATTTAATCTCTTGCAGTGTATTGAACAAAAACACAATATACTCATTACATCCTAAGTATTACTGCAGTCCGATCAATGCAAATAACCCAGAAAGATGCCATGTGTCAAATCAAATGAGAATTCAATTTGGCTTCATTTTGTCATGATAAGGATTTACTGTGTTATCTAGAACTGTGTTATCCTACCTCTGAGATTTACTGTATTGCCAAAGTTTTGGGACGCCTTCCTTTACATGCACATGAACTTTGACATCCCATTCTTAATCCGTAGGGTTTAATATGGAGTTGGCCCACCCTTTGCAGCTATAACAGCTTCAACTCTTCTGGGAAGGCTTTCCACAAGGTTTAGGAGTGTCCTGGTATGCTGAAGAATTAAATGTTCTTTTCACTGGAACTAAGAGGCCAAGCCCAACCCCTGAAAATAACCCCACCCCATAATCTGAAGGCCACATGAAGTTTGGAGGTCTATAGCTGTTGACTCTGCTGAAAGTTGGCGACTTCTGTGCACCTCAGCATGCGCTGACCCCACTCTGTGATTTTACGTGGCCTACCACTTTGTGGCTGAATTCCTGTTGTTGTTCCCAATTGCTTCCACTTTGTTATAATTCCACTTAACCGTGGAATATTTAGTAGTGAGGAAATTTCAGGAATGGACTTATTGCACAGGTGGCAACCTATCACGGTACCACGCTTGAGTTCACTGAGCTCCTGAGAGCGACCCATTCTTTCACAAATGTTTGTAGAAGCGTCTGCATGCCTAGTGCTTGATTTTATACACCTATGGCCATGGGAGAGATGGGAACACCTGAATTCAGTGATTTGGAGGGGTGTCCCAATACTTTTGGCAATAGTGTATTTTCAGCATTTCAGGTAGGAGTCACCAATACTGAACTACAAATAAAAATTAAGCTTCTATATTATATTCTGTATATATTATATCCAGAGCATATGTATGTGGTACTGCAGAATAAACCCTTATTATGCATTAGACATTGATTGAATTGACAACATTAAGCTTGCCAATATTTATTTTTTTGTGACATAATATACTCATGCCCATAATACAGTGAATGTTTGCAGTCCAACATGGTAGTCTGCAAAAACTGTGGCATTAGACAAGAAGGTAACACTGTAGATAGTTTAGGGTCCAATTCTCACTAACTAGTTGATTATTAGCATGCATATTACAAGGATAGTTGCTGTTTATTAGTATGTATAAAGCACATGTTAATGCCTTATTCTGCATGACCATATTCTACATCCCTTAATACCCAATACCTAAACTTAACAACTACCTTACTAACTATTAATGAGCAGTAATCAGGAGTTTGAGCCAAGTTAATAGTGAGAATTGGACCCTAATATAAAGTGTGACCAAAAAGAATATGTGGTATTCAAATAAATAAAGAATGCAATATGTGATCCTTATTTTTATTACTTTTGTGGACATCCTTCAGTACATAATAATTCTAGGTTATTTTATTATCTAGGGAACATTACTGATCCCAAGTAACATCTCTTTCCGACATGCTGCTCATAGCAAGAAAAGAGACAGCGCATTGAACCCAGCGGTCCCTCTCAAATTGCAGAACCTAGATAAGTGGACATGCCCATGGGCCTCAAGCAAGAGGTACATAATAACAACATGGAGGAATATGATAAGCTCTTATCTGAGGGGCACTTGTCCCAAACCTAGTGGAAAATGTGATTACACCTCTCTACAGGAGAACCAAGAGTGTAAGGTAGTCGTAAAAATGGTAGACTTATCTCATATCTCATGGTAAGGCTATGTCTCATATTAGGTCCGAGTTTGTGTATTGAGAAGTCAACTTTGTAGTTTCATTAGAATCTGTAAAGAACAATGGTGTATGATCTATTTCTGAGGTCTATGAGCATTCAGCTGTATCTATGTAGTAACTATGTAACTATGATAATTGAACCGAGCTGGATGACATCACTGTTTTCTCCAGAGCGGCTATAAAGCCGAATCAAATTCTGTTGCATTATTTTTCTGTTAACACTGTAAAACAATCTTAAATATTAATATTTTAAATGATATTACTAACCGTCAGTATATTTTATTGTGGTTTATTGTGAAACTGGTAATCATCCCATCCCTAATGCATGTCAATGGGAGATGGCATGACTCTGCATGTTCAGTATCTGTTTCTCTGAGGATGTTCCCCTGTATTAGCTGCCATGGATCTTAGCTTGCTGTGGATCTAGCTTTACGTCAATATTCCTGAGACCAAACACAAGGTCATGAGCCGAATGAAACTTCATAAGATGTAATAGTCTGAACCAATACACTTCATGATATTGATTCTGTTGAGGGGGATCGCTTTTGATGTCATAAGTGCAGTTTTTATTTACTGCCTGACTATATAGATTTAAAGCTACAGTAGTATCAGATTCACATAATCTGGCTCACAACAGTACATTTGCTTTAACCTTACCTTTACCTTTACCTTTATATGTAGTAGTTGACTAACATCTATTTATTTATTTTGGAAAGGAAAATAATCTGGAAAGGAGTGGTTTTGATGCACAAATCTGATCACAAGTATCTTATATAAAAAGTATTTTATTAAAACTTATGAAAATGCAGATCCTGTTGTAAATAATAGAAAAAAAAAGAAAAAATAATCTTTACATTTTTTTATTTGACATATTACAGAGCAGAGTTGCCGATATAACACACACACAACTTCAACTTCAAAAAAAAATAAAAAAATAAAATAAAACTTCATTTCGTTATACTGTACTTGTACATGTGTAATGACAAATAAACTTCAACTTCAACACACACACACACACACTATAATTTTACTTAATATTTATTTAATACATATTTTAAAAAGTTTAATCTAAATTAATTACCCTGTAAACCAACTATTTACCCAACTATTTAGATGCCAACTTGTTTGAGGTTGATTTATTATATTTATATATAAAAAGTAAAAAAATAAATAAAAAAAATATATATATATATATATGCAAATATTTCTTAAATATATACATATATATGCGTGTGTATTAAAATATGCATAATATACATAATAATTATACACAGTACATACACGTTGTAAACACAATCATTTGATAGCCCTAATATATTAATTTATTTATATATATATATATATATATATATATATATATATATATATATATATATATATATATATATATATATACAGTGACAGTGCGGCCATAAATGCGTGCTCACTGTGCGGCCGTGAATGAATGACAGTGCGGCCGTAATTTGCGTGATCACTGTGCGGCTGTGAATGAATGGCAGTGCGGCCGTAATTTGCGTGATCACAGTGCAGCCGTGAGCGTTTTAGTGTTAGTAGTTTTGTTTAGAATTAGTGCCAATTCGGGGGCGGGTTGCTTGAATTGTGGGTTCATTAGCCTGTTATTCTTAATGAAAAACACAATAAAACACAATAAAACAGTACAATGACAAACTGACTTAAATGGGCGCTTTTACATTTCGCTGTCAGTCAGCTCCTCGGTGTTGTGATAAATAAAATCTCCTGCTGCTTGTTTGTGCTGCGACTCTAGTTCGGCTCTAACTGAACTAAATTATTTTATTACTATAAACAAAATCAAAACTATGGTGGGCCGGTGCCACGGTGGGCAAGAGATACCGGTGTTGTGGCTGAATGATCAGTTCCCATTATTATCAATCTAAATGAATCTACTACTTAAAACTCAAACATGAGATTTTACTGGGACGTAACAGATCTGTGTGTTTTGTATCACTAGTGCAGTGTTCGTTCTCAGAGCAATATAAGCCCTGCCCGTGTGAGGCGCTCCGCTTCCGGCTCTGGAAAGCATGAATCGTCTCGGTTACGTATGGTAACCCTCCTTCCCTGAAGGAGGGAACGGAGACGTACGTCGGACGTCACAGACGAATTGGGATCACTTCAGGGAGCCCCTAACAGCTTCGAGATAGAGAACAGGCCAATGAGAATTGGCGTGCGAGATTTGCATCTCGCGCTCCGCCCCGCGTCGCGGGTATAAAGCGGAAGTGAAATGCATGCACGTTTGTTTTTCACTGAGGAGCCGAACTATTGACTCGGTCTGCAGTGATGGTACAGCAATTGTGGCGACGGGACGTACGTCTCCGTTCCCTCCTTCAGGGAACGAGGGTTACCATACGTAACCTGGACTTTGCCTTTCAGTCGGTCACGTTCGACGTACGTCGGACGTCACCGACGAATTGGGATCCCTTTGGAACACGCCACAGTTGCTACCACTTCCAGCGCCCTGGGAAAGCCCCTCAGACCCCGGCTGTTCCGGGTGGGAAATTCACACAGGAGAGTCAGCTGCTGTTCCATAAGACCCACTCAGCCGACTATTGGATAACGCTGGGAAAGCGTGCCCGGGGCCGCTGCGAAAGCCACATCATGCCCGGAGGAGTTACCATGTGGAGAATACACGTATGGACTGGCCGTGGGCAGTGCTACATCTGAAAGCCCCAGGGGTGGCTCCGGCCATTTAGGCGGGGGTCCACACCACACTGAGACGGCAGAGAGGGAAAGACACGAGCTCGCCAAGGGAGACTTACCGTGGAGAATACACATATGGGACCGCCGTGGGGGTCACAACATATGGAACCCAGCCTAACACAAGTTCCACCAATGCATACGAGCGTTAGGCCTGGCGTCGGACACTCCGCCACGTCCGACTGCCAAGGGTTGCGGCGGACTCGACAGGGTTCGCCATACTGGGGAACTCGACTGGAGCATATAAGCGCACGTATCCGTTCCATGGGGAAGGGAGTGGCGCAGCAAGCCGACACTTTAGAACGGGCACTTCGGTGTTACTGACTATGGGAAGTGAGCACACAGGAAGATACCGGCTCTACACGTAGGCTATAGAACCTAGCGAACGTGTTAGGTGTCGCCCAGCCCGCAGCTCTACAAATATCTGCCAGCGAGGCGCCACGAGCCAGCGCCCAGGAAGAAGCTACACCCCTGGTGGAGTGGGCTCTTAACCTGAGCGGGCAGGGCACGTCTTGGGTTTCATACGCCAAGACGATGGCATCCACTATCCAGTGGGCCATCCTCTGCTTGGAGACAGCCTTTCCCTTCTGCTGTCCTCCATAACAGACGAAGAGCTGTTCTGAGGTCCTGAAGCATTGCGTTCTGTCCACGTAAGTCCGCAAAGCGCGGACGGGACAGAGAAAAGCTAGGGCTGGGTCTGCCTCCTCCGAAGGCAGCGCTTGCAGGCTCACCACCTGGTCCCGGAAAGGAGTGGTGGGAACCTTGGGCACATATCCAGGCCGGGGTCTCAGGATTACGTGAGAGTTACCAGGCCCGAATTCCAGGCACGATTCGTCGACCGAAAATGCCTGCAGGTCCCCTACCCTCTTGATGGAGGCCAATGCAGTCAGGAGTACTGTCCATTTCTACAAATTGTGAATCAAAAAGGAATGCAATAATTTACAAATCTCATAAGCTTATATTTTATTCACAATAGAATATAGATAACATATCAAATGTTGAAAGGGAGATATTTTGAAATGTCATGCCAAATATTGGCTCATTTTGGATTTCATGAGAGCTACACATTCCAAAAAAGTTGGGACAGGTAGCAATAGTTTCTCAGAGAAGAACTGCAAAGAGTTTGAAGTTATCATCATCTACAGTGCATAATATCATCCAAAGATTCAGAGAACCTGGAACAATCTCTGTGCGTTGCCGGCTAAAACTCTATAGGTCAAAAAAGAAGCCATATCTAAACATGATCCAGAAGCGCAGGCGTTTCTCTGGGCCAAGGCTCATTTAAAATGGACTGTGGCAAAATGGAAAACTGTTCTGTGGTCAGACCACAATCAAAATTTTAAGTTCTTTTTGGAAAACTGGGACGCCATGTCATCCGGACTAAAGAGGACAAGGACAACCCAAGTTGTTCTTAGCGCTCAGTTCAGAAGCCTGCATCTCTGATGGGATGGGGTTCATGAGTGCGTGTGGCATGGGCAGCTTACACATCTGGAAAGGCACCATCAATGCTGAAAGGGATATCCAAGTTCCAAGTTTCCAACATGACAATGCCAGACCACATACTGCATCAATTACAACATCATGGCTGTGTAGAAGAAGGATCCGGGTACTGAAATGGCCAGCCTGCAGTCCAGATCTTTCACCCATAGAAAACATTTGGCGCATCATAAAGAGGAAGATGCCACAAAGAAGACCTAAGACAGTTGAGCAACTAGAAGCCTGTATTAGACAAGAATGGGACAACATTCCTATTCCTAAACTTGAGCAACTTGTCTCCTCAGTCCCCAGACGTTTGCAGACTGTTATAAAAAGAAGAGGGGATGCCACACAGTGGGAAACATGGCCTTGTCCCAACTTTTTTGAGATGTGATGATGCCATGAAATTTAAAATCAACTTATTTTTCCCTTAAAATGATTCAGTTTAAACTGATTTTCTCAGTTTAAACATTTGATATGTCATCTATGTTGTATTCTGAATAAAATATTGAAATTTGAAACTTCCACATCATTGCATTCTGTTTTTATTCACAATTTGTACCGTGTCCCAACTTTTTGGGAATCGGGTTTGTGTGTGTATATGTATATGTATGTCCAGCTGAACTCTCCCGACCGCATTTTAATTCTCATGGCTCGACCGTTACGCACAGAGTACACGTTTTTATACAGGCACATTTCTTGAATCAGAGGCTGTTCTGTGTAGTCCTTGAAAGAAACTCACCGCACAGATTTAAACACCAAAACTCACCCACATGCAAAAAACTCCTTGCTTCTGCATGACTCACACAGGCTAAATGACATATTTTGGCAAAATTCACCTTCAGGAACTGTTTATTTAATTTAAGGAGGTAAGTGCTCCTTCTGATTTTTAGATACTAAAGGGACACGTGCCTCTTTAGTTTGTCTGAGGGTCAGTGAGGTATTGGTTTCACATTAAAAGGACTTACCATATTCAGGTTAAAAACATTAGTTCTGTTGTTGGCCATATTGACATCTATTGACCATTGATCTAATTGGAGGACTCTATGCTATATGTATTTGATATATCAAATCAAACAGACTTTGCAGAAACTTCTTTTGGACCAGCGAGCTGGGAAAGCTTGGAGTGGCTTTTTTTTTATTGTGCATGCCAGAGTGAAGGACTGTCATGATTATTTTCATGCATTTAACTGTTCCTTTAATGTGAGATAAGGTACTGTTAACCAGTGCTGCTTGCACTATGCACGTAATAACTTCATAATAGCTTCATGCTATTAAACTTTTGTGTGTCTCCAGATGTTGAGGAAAATCACATCTATGTTTCTTATCTCAGCCAGTGTAACTTATTGAACAGAGGCGTGAAGGTTAGCCCAGGTTACTTCTATAATAAGAGTGGGCTTGTTTTTTTGTCAGGTGGCTGAGCAACTCCCATTTTGTGTTTGGATTTGTGTGCGCCGCCTGCTCTTAAAGCACTGACCCTCATAAAGCCTCTGTATTGACGCTGTCTACACACCATGTGGAACAGGCTGTTCTTTCAGATGCATCATTCTCAGTATTCTTGCTCATTGGGTGCCTTTTCAGTAATTTCTTTCTTCCTTTTTTCTTTTAAAGAAACTGCTCGTTTTGAATCTTTTTCAACATTGTTATTGGTATAGTCGATACCAATAACAATGTTGAAAAAGATTCAGCACTGGCAAGCAGCTAATCACATTCTATGACTCGATCGGAGTCATAGTCGGTGTCATCACAAAATGTGTGACAATTGAGTAACATAAAACCGTAAAAGGTCACCACATATGCACATGTAGGATACAATGGGGCTAAAGGCACACCTTAAGAAATGTTGCATTCCACTAGTCCTATAATGGTGTATGATTGCAGGAAGGAGAAAAAAAAAAAAATATATATATATATATATATATATATATATATATATATATATATATATATTGATATATTGAGCTGTGTGTGTGTATATATATATATATATATATATATATATATATATATATATATATATATATATATATATATATATATATATATATATACACTCACCTAAAGGATTATTAGGAACACCTGTTCAATTTCTCATTAATGCAATTATCTAATCAACCAATCACATGGCAGTTGCTTCAATGCATTTAGGGGTGTGGTCCTGGTCAAGACAATCTCCTGAACTCCAAAATGAATGTCAGAATGGGAAAGAAAGGTGATTTAAGTAATTTTGAGCGTGGCATGGTTGTTGGTGCCAGACGGGCCGGTCTGAGTATTTCACAATCTGTTCAGTTACTGGGATTTTCACGCACAACCATTTCTAGGGTTTACAAAGAATGGTGTGAAAAGGGAAAAACATCCAGTATGCGGCAGTCCTGTGGGCGAAAATGCCTTGTTGATGCTAGAGGTCAGAGGAGAATGGGCCGACTGATTCAAGCTGATAGAAGAGCAACTTTGACTGAAATAACCACTCGTTACAACCGAGGTATGCAGCAAAGCATTTGTGAAGCCACAACATGCACAACCTTGAGGCGGATGGGCTACAACAGCAGAAGACCCCACCGGGTACCACTCATCTCCACTACAAACAGGAAAAAGAGGCTACAATTTGCACAAGCTCACCAAAATTGGACAGTTGAAGACTGGAAAAATGTTGCCTGGTCTGATGAGTCTCGATTTCTGTTGAGACATTCAGATGGTAGAGTCAGAATTTGGCGTAAACAGAATGAGAACATGGATCCATCATGCCTTGTTACCACTGTGCAGGCTGCTGGTGGTGGTGGTGTAATGGTGTGGGGGATGTTTTCTTGGCACACTTAGTGCCAATTGGGCATCGTTTAAATGCCACGGCCTACCTGAGCATTGTTTCTGACCATGTCCATCCCTTTATGACCACCATGTACCCATTCTCTGATGGCTACTTCCAAAAGGATAATGCACCATGTCGCAAAGCTCGAATCATTTCAAATTGGTTTCTTGAACATGACAATGAGTTCACTGTACTAAAATGGCCCCCACAGTCACCAGATCTCAACCCAATAGAACATCTTTGGGATGTGGTGGAACGGGAGCTTCGTGCCCTGGATGTGCATCCCACAAATCTCCATCAACTGCAAGATGCTATCCTATCAATATGGGCCAGCATTTCTAAAGAATGCTTTCAGCACCTTGTTGAATCAATGCCACGTAGAATTAAGGCAGAATTAATTCTGGCAAAATGGGGTCAAACACAGTATTAGTATGGTGTTCCTAATAATCCTTTAGGTGAGTGTATGTATATATTTGTATTGAACATCTGTGGAGCAACAGTTTTTGTGTGAAAATAAATCATAAAAGTGGTTAATTTTGTTTAAAAAATAAATGAATGAGGTGGCGAGGGGGGCCTTTTACCCCACAGACACATGGGGCAAAAGACACACTGTATTCATACAAATGCTATAGCTAAAATATGAAAACGATCACTTTAGCAAAGTTTGCACTATTTTCTGTTTATTTTGATAAAAGAAAAATATATATTATAAAAATACAGAAACAAAATAATTGTAAAAGTGAAGATTCTGAAAGCATTGAATGAGATCCCATAATAATTTAATATAGATTTGCAGTAGTAACATTAAATAATATTGTATTATATGATTTATTATATGATATGATATTATACATTATAAATATGGTGATTTTCTCTAAGGTGGACATCCAACTTAATATATGATATTTCCCATGTGAATCTAACCGTGTCATGTCAACAAATGGGAAAGTCATCCAGCTGTTTATCATCATGTTAATTATTGTGTCTTTCACCCCGACAGCAGGGGTGCCTTTTACCCCGAACACCATACTTTTACATATTCTTCAGTTATTGAAAAACTGTTGCTTTAATTGCCCTGAACAAAATGTTAAATCAGATTCTCATTCGCCACTTAAATCGACAACATAAAAAAACAAAAAAAAAACATCAAATATCAGATCAAATTAGCACAGAATCAATTTTGCGATCGCTTCAAGGATCAGACAAATTTCCCCGTGCATCCTGAAAAGCAGATGTTTTGGAAAGTGCTGAGGCAAGTTTTTGTGCCATCTGGTGGTTTAGAGGACAATAAAATCAAAGATGATGCTTTTGTGCCATGTTAATGCAAAACATTAGTAAACCATAGTAAATCACACATCTTTATTTAGAACAGGTTGTCTTGATTCAAACAAGCATGCACACAATAATTCTGGGTTGTGGCATCTTATGCTAAGAGTCTAATTTGATCTTTTCACTTCAAAATAAAAACTATAATTATGCATCTGCATTTTTTGTATCCCCACCATGGACCACCGAATCAGTAGAGGGTAACAGAACAATTATTGTTAGAGTAGGTTTAGTACTGAAAAGTTCATCTTACTTTGTCTACTCTTAAAAAGCATAAAAATGGAACAATATGGCAGCAGCTTTTCAGGTGCACTTAGGGCATATCCGAATCCACTTTTGTTAAAGGGTTGTCCCTAGTCTCTTAATGAGTCATGGGTGTATTTTGGGCGTAACGTGCAATAAACCAATCAGAGTCTCATCTCCCATTCCCTTTAAAAGCCAGTTACGCTCGCACCATGGAGGATTCACTATTTACATGGAGGAATATAGACACCCTCAACCTGACGAGTCAGTTTACATACATGATTATGACACGATTTTACACGATTATGGCAATTTATGATGGTTAAATAAGTAGCCATTTTCATTCATCATTACTGCAGATAGGTAATCCTGATACATGCAATGACTATCCATTACGACATGTAGACATTTTTATCTTTATGTACACAATAATAATATTTTACATTGCAATACTTTTATTTTTAAAAATGTATGTGTGCTGCTGCGCGTCCCTGTGTGTATAATAAGCAGAGTGTACACGTGTTGTGTTGTTTTATCTGTAGTCCCTGGATATTACTAATGCGCCCTTTAAATAACACAAACAATACTGCACTATTGACTTTAGAGCAGGTTTTAGTTGGTCAATGGCGCAGTCGTATTCAGTTCCTCAAAATAGCAACGCGCCAACAATGCGCCTGGACACACCTGGTTTTCAGACCAGCACACCCATGGGTGAACAGATGGGCACGAGTGCATTTGCTATTTAAACAACGTGACGCTGGACGTGAAAATGATAACTGCATCGGGCTGAAACTAGCAAAAAACTAGCCTGGTGTATGATAGAGCCCATTCAATTTCTTTTTTTTTTTTATTTATTGTTTTACTTACTCCCAAATACTGAATATTTAAATGTTTTCTTTTCTTTTCTTTTTTTTCTAGTTTTAGCAAAAATTTGTGTAATTGGAATGGAATCAATCATCCATCAAGGGAAGATGCATCTCAGTATTTTCTCACTGCGACAGTAAAACACAAATATAATGCAAAACAGACAGTGTGTATGGAACACTGTTATGGAAAATCTGTCCTCAAAGTGTGAATGCATTAAATTTTTTAAGTTTAATTTAATGTTAATTGATGATATTTCAACAGTTGTTCTCTTGAGACTCAGCAACAGAGTACTCATCTCAAGAGCTCTTTTAGCCAAACAGAGGTGTTTGTTTATTCTGAATGCAAATGTCAGAGTCTGTCACTGAGCGCTTTACAGCGTCTTCCCTCATTTATCTCCAAAGTCTCTTTAAAAAGGTCAAGTCCCTCCATTAGATGCTGGTGCTTTTAGATATCACAAGCCATTTGTACTGTTTTATTTAATTGTGGGTATTCATCTACCTCAAACATTTGTTTTCTTTTGTAGTCATTTTTAATTTTTTGTTTTAGTGTTTCATAAATGCATTTAAGTGCAGGTCAACCCTTTTATGTCACTTCACATATCACTGAGCTTGAGTGTAGAATCATTGTGAGATTTAAGCATGCGTTTCCTAGAATGCACGATGGCCGATTTTTTTTTATTATTTTCCACAAAAGAAGATTGCATCATATCACTGCATGCAAACACACACACACACACACACACACACAAGTTCTATTTTAAGAGCTGTCAATACCCAGCCCATCTGATGTCGCCTGCTTGACTGCTCTGACTTCAAGCCGAACAGGGAATATGCTTCACATGTGATGCGTTAAACTGGTGTGAAGGAAATAAAAAAATAACACTAGCTAGACTTGAGCGAGCGTGCTGTTAATCCAACTCAGAGCATATGGAAATTGTTGATGCCTCAGAGCAAAAAGAAATGCAAATGGATTAGTGTGGAAATTGCTTTCCAAATTGTCATGTTTTGCTCTTATCTGCATCCTCGCTGGAATTATTTGATAAACTAGGATCACAAACAAACGTTCTAACCCTGATGTTTGGATAGAATGAAATTTGTGTCATTATTTACTCACCCTCGTGTTGTTTTTGCATGACTTTCTTCCTTGGAACTCAATATATCAATACACAAAATCACGACCACTCTTTTCCAGATAGTAATTTAGGACTGACAAAAATGCACAATAATACTATTATAAATGTTGTATATGTGACTGACTATTTGAACTATGTTCCAAGTCTTCTGAAGCTATGATTGTGTGAGGAACAGACCAAAATAGAATACATTATTCACTGATAGTTTATAACACACTCCAGTTGGTTGATAACCACTGCAAGTAGAACATTGAGTCTCAAGACTTTTATCAGTTCAGTTCATGGGGGAAAAAATCATTCAGACTAGTTTTGTGAACTGGATCAATCAAGTCATTGAAAACATCTGACTCAATAAAATGATCTGGTCATGAACGAGAAATCACTGTTTATGTAATGAATATGCCAAGCAGACCTTCGGTGGACGTCCTTGGAAGATTTTTAATGAATAATTGGTTACATTTCCTTTCCTTACACAAAGCTAATATATGTATTCAGCCCTCAAACAAAGATAGCTATAAGGCTAGGAAGAGTTTATATCACTTTTTTTTTTTTTCACTGCGCAGGCAAAACATCATTACATGAAATTCCAAAGGAAGAATGGAAGAATCAGTGGTTAAATGCATTTTAACTAAGCGGTAACCTCCCCCAGTTTCTCTTGAAGCCATTACGGAAGTGACTTAAACTGCACTTCATCAACTGGCCGCTAGGGACAGGCTGCAAAAGAGAGCAGAATCTCATTAAGCTCCATGTTAAAATGCCCAACTTTACAGCAGAAAAAAAAACATGTTTACAGCCTGGTACAAATTGTGGTTTTGGTCTATACGGCTAATTTTGCCCTTCATGACGACTGTGAGGGGGGTGCATTTTTTTTATAACTCATTCGTTCATGTTATATAAAGCCTTAAAGTTCTGCATAATTAAGGGCGTGGCCACTTTGATTGACAGGTGGATTGCTGTTTGTCTGCTGTCTGTTAGTCATCACATCACCTCAGCTCCAGCCGCATCCCGCCTCTTTGCCCATTTTCTGTTATCCGGGAGTGACGCGCTGCCAAGATGACACCGGCCGACTTTGAGGAGAACCCTATGGGTGACGTCACGGACACTATGTCCATATTTTTTTTACAGTCTATGATTTTAACTCTATTCCTCAGCAATACAACCACAACTTTTTGATTTCTGAACTGTGCAGTTTGATGCAGCTCAATGTGTTAATGGACATACAGTTTTTACAGTGATGTAGAGAAATGACATGTAACATAACATCTGAATTGTAACAGTATAAAATAATAATAAATAAAATAATAAATAAAAAGACCACTGTGAACGGAGGTGGTTTGGGTTGATTGGCTTGTTCAAGAAGACTGTCATTATTGAACTTTGGCTCAAACTGATACAGTAATTATGACGCTATAGTGTAGTTATAGTGTCGTTACAAGTGGTAGACCAATCACAACAGAATGTGGCTGGCTGACCAATCAGAGTAGACTGCACTTTTCAGAAGGCGGGTTTTAAAGAAAAAATGGTCAAAACAGGTGTTTTAACAATGTAAATTATAAGATTTCATTAAATTATGTAAATGTATTTTAGTCGACTCCTAAACTAATATATGAGCCTGTATTATTCATATTAATCATATTAAGGGCATAATAATCAACATATATATATAATTAGTATGTGTTCTGCACATCAGTACTCTGGTGTGAAGAGAAAATTGTTTCTTTTACTTTTTTTTCTTTGAGGAGTGTCATTTGCTTTTATACAAACTGAACAAAATAGATTTAGACCAATGTAAAAATGCACTTTTAATAAATCACACAGTCATTTCACTTTTTTTCCCAGAACAGAATATGTAGGTTATGAAGGTTGACAGCCCCAGTCCTGATTCACCTTTAAGTATACTGAAAAAATAGACAGTATTTTCTTGACAATTAATTATTATTTACTAGTAAAATATGAGGATACTTGCCTAGAAATGACTTTCTAAAGAAAGAAAGAAAGAAAGAAAGAAAGAAAGAAAGAAAGAAAGAAAGAAAGAAAGAATATGAGAGTCTGAGCATTATTACATGAGAGATAGAAAGATAAGAATTCATACATGGAAACAGGATATTACTGGCGCTCCCACTTATTATTGGCCTCATCATCCTCCCTCTTTCAAATAAACATTTCTTGGAAATGCGGGTGTTTTTGTTTGTCCAGCCATGACAAGTGAAGAGGCTCTCTTCAGTGAGCTACAAAAATTATGGCACATTACACTGCGTCCACATAACTATAGAAAAGAAAAAATAGGATAGTAATAGCAACAAGCCATGAGCTTTCAAACACTTTCCCTCCGCCTCAACATGTCATGTTCCATTATAGTAGAAGCGTATTGATTGACAGGCCATCTGACATTGTGGAGTATAATACTATATATTGAGCTAACACATTTTATTGTGACCACAAAGCTGCTTTTTTGCTATATAAACCCCGGCTGCTGCTGTGAAAAATGTAATTTAATAAATAAACTATATCTGGACTTCCAGGGGATTTAAATGCTATCACACTGCTGTAGAAGCAAAATGGATGTCAAAGCAAACTAAATCACCATTTTAAAGATAGCATGATTGTTAAATCTAACAATCCTGTCATATGAGTGCAGAAAGCAAGAACATTTAGGCAGTTGCTTGTATGTATGCCTTGTTGAAAGAAAATAATTGTGATGTTTTTTCTGCTTTGTATTGCAGACTGAGAGCTTTGTGTGGAATACTAAGGTGTCAGCCTGCTGCTCTGCGAGCGTTTGAAATCAAGGCTGCGAGAAGGAACCATATGGCACAAAACACAATATAGGTAAGAATGAAGTACTTGTTGATGTGGAAGTGTGTGTGTATTCACACCCTTTGATTCAGCCAATTTACACCTGCTTTTTATTTTATGACAGTGATGAAGAAAGGTGGAGAGCTGGTTAAGCATATACATTGTTTAGTAGTTTTTTCGTTTTAGGAGAGACCTTGAAAAGATGAGCTGGATCATTTTAAAGATCATGTTATTGTCTTTGTACCCTTGAACAGGGTGCTTGGCTTCTGGTTGCTTCCTAAAATAGAGAACTGGTGGTCAGGGTAGATTTTCTTTTTTTAGGCTAATGAGCCATTTCTTATCCAACAGGTAGACCATGATTGTGACATCTGTGATTAGCACTAGTCAAGTCACCTTCATTTATATAGCGCTTTTTACAACACAGATTTAAAGCAGTTTTATAGTGATAATAGGAAATTAATTTTGTTTTTGAGGAAAAGTTTCTGTTGTAAAAACTGGAAGGGAAGGGAAGAAGGTCTTCACAGGCGAGAGTGTAGTTGACATGGTTTCTGCTGACACTTCAGGGATGCGTTGGTCATGTCCAGGCGCAGGTCCACCATCTGATCTGGATCCAGCAGACTACAGTAAACCTCGGGATAAACAGAGAGACTAACATTAGCGTAGATGCCATTCTTCTTATGATGTAACGAGTACATCAGGTGTTATGGGAAGTGTTCCCGGTTCCAGCTGACCTAGTTAATGCAGCCTAACAATCATTTACTGATTTGAACAATAGAGATTGATGATGTTCTACGTGTATGCCATAGTAAAGAGATGCGTTTTAGTCTAACAGAGTTAAACTGACAGAGTGTGTCTGCTTCCCGAACAATGCTAGGAAGACTGTTCCAGAGTTTAGGCGCTAAATAGGAAAAGGATCGACCGCCTGCAGTTGATTTTGATATTCTAGGTATTATCAACTGGCCAGAGTTTTGAGATCATAATAGAGGTGAAGGATTAAAATGTCTTTGCAAGTAAAAAGCAAGATCTTAAAATTTATACAATGTTTAATAGGGACCAGTGCAGTGTTGACAGAACCGGGCTAATATGATAATATAATATATACTTCCTGGTTCTAGTAAGAGCTCGAGCTGCTGCGTTTTGGACCAGCTGGAGTTTGTTTATTAAGCGAGCAGGGCAACCACCCAGTAGAGTATTACAATAATCTAGCCTTGAGGTCATGAACGCGTGAATTAACTGTTCAGCATTTTGCATTGAAAGCATACGCCGTAATTTAGATATATTTTTAAGATGGTAGAATGCAGTTTTACAGATGATAGAAACGTGGCTTTCAAATGAAAGATTGGTATCAAAGAGCACACCCAGGTTCCTCACTGACACTGAGGAGAGCGGGGCACAACCTAACACTTTTTGTCTCAGTTTGTGTAAATCCACTAGGGGTTCAGAGTATTTATTTTTTCCCACATTCATTTCACACGTCTAGTACAAATATGTGGTTTTGTTTCATTAATACAGTGTATACTTTTTTTCTTGATTTTACCCTGAAAGAATGGAAGTGAAATGTGACAACATGAGGTGGGGTACACTGTAACATCACCAAATGACAGCTTAAAATGTCATCAGATCTAATCAAAAAAATATCCAAGACAAACTAAAATATTTTGTCAATAAAGTACAATTATTCATTTTTTAAAAATCAAATAATGGCACTTTTTAATAATTAAAAATATACAAATTTTTGAGTTTGACAACAAACACATCGCTAAATACAGCTATACAGCAGAGTTCAAAACATAATAATAATGAATCAGTTCTGAACATTGACTCTCTGTCATTATTCAGCTTTTTCTCATGGTTTCTCAATACAATTCATAAAAGTATAGAATATAATAGCAGTTTTAATAGGGGCACATTGTAACGCAGTGTGACAACCTGCCCCGCCTGTGCGACTAGGATTTAAACCGCGGCTCGTGTCTTCTGCTGTTAGATCAGCACTAAAGAACCATCTCAACTGTTAAATAACAGATAGAAGATCACAATAATATCAGATAATTTATTTTAAATAAACACAAAAAACAGAGATGAAAAATAAACTTTAAGTAAGAAATGTACTTTTGCTATGGTTAAATAAATGTTCAGTGATATCTTCCAAAGATTTCTTAATTTTGGCATGTTTTTTTCTCTAAATAGTGATGATATGGCAACTAGTAAATGCACTAAGTTTTGTCATCCTGGCATGTGTGGAAAGTGTTAAACCATGTGTGTTACAACTAACCCCGCGTTAGGTTGTGCCCCGTTCTCCCCTACTACGTGCAGAGGTTTTTTGTCCAATAGAGCAGTGTTTCCCAACCCTGTTCCTGGAGGAACACCAACACTACACATTTTGAACTCTTTCTAATCAAACACACCTGACTCAACTCATCAGCTTGTTAGTAGAGACCCCAAGATCAGAAATATATGGGTCAAATAAGGGAGACATCCAAAATGTGCACTGTTGGTGTGCCTCCAGGAACAGGTTTGGGAAACACTGCAATAGAGAGCAAACTACAACAATAAACCTTTTTTACTCACCTTCTAGACATGGTATGTGAATGGAATACAGTTGCAAGAAAAAGTATGTGAACCGCACATCTGTGAAAATGTGAATAATTGTAACTAAATAAGAGGGATCATACAAAATGCATGTTGTTTATTATGTAGTACTGTCCTGAATAAGATTTTTTTTTTTTCTTTCTTTTACAAATAGTCCACAAGTCAAAAAAATAGCCATTGATTCTTAATACTGTGTTGTTACACGAATGATTCATGGCTGTTTTGTGATAGTTGTTTTTGAGTTAATCTGCCCAACGTTCTTCAGAAAAATCCTCCAGCTCCTGCACACGCTTCAGTTTTCCAGCATCTTTTGCACATTTGAACCCTTTCCAGCAGTGAGATCCATCTTTTCACACTGAGGATGATTGAGGGACTCAAACACAACTATTAAAAAAGGTTCAAGCATTCACTGATGCTCCAGAAGGAAACATGACGCATTAAGAGCCGCATTAAGAACTTATTGAATTTGAAGATCAAGGTAAATTGTATTCAATTTGTTTTCCGGGAAACATGTAAGTATCTTCTATTGCTTCTGAAGGGCAGTACTAAATGAACAAAAAATTATATTTAAACAAAATAAGAAAAATTTTTACATATTCATCCTGTTCGAAAAACCTGGAGGAATTTTCTGAAGAATGATGGGCAGTTTAACTGCTCAGGACAAAAAAAGAGACTCAAGAACAACCATCACAAAACACACACACACAGCCGTGGATCATCAGGGAACGACACACAGTATTAAGAATCAAGGGTTCATAAACTTTTGAACGGGGTCATTCAATAAATCAGCGATATGTTTTGTCTTGTGAACTATATGTAAAAAAGTTTATGCAAAATATCTTACAGCACCAAATAAAAATGATGCATTTTGTATGATCCCTCTTAATTTTTTTAATTATTCTCATTTTCACACATATTCTGCAAGCGGTTCACATCCTTTTTTTTTTTGGCTACTGTATATGTAATGAAATATGAAATAGAATTTCTAACGGTCCATGTCTGGTTGCTTTAGGATCAATGTTGAGGTATTGCTCTCCCTTTGTTGTCACTGTAGGAAATATGTTGTTTGTCATATATCTATGTGTAACTGCTCAAAAGTACATTTACTAACATTGATATCTGGGAAAATAGTTTTACAGGCTATGAGTATGATGATATTTTGATCCACATAATTTTCCACGGAAATATTTGTGATGGGAAATCTAATTTATTTCTCATATTCACCCAGAGATGGAATGCTCTATACAGTAAAATATCGAGCCATATGGCAATTTAGCATTTGTCCCTTCAACTTACTAAGATGAAAGAAAACTAATCAAAGATAAAAGTCACTGGGTGCAATGACAGATGAGATTATCATCAAGAGCATTTTCAGAGAGACTACTATCTGTCTGCATGTAGCTTTGTCCCACTGCATTCATTTTTCAAAAGCATTATGCATGGATGTTAAGCCATTTTTTTTTTTTATCAGTGTGATTATTGTAATAGAAAATGTATGGGACTGAGGGACTAAGTTATAGCAGGGGGCAAATGTATAGCAAACTACATGTATTCAATCACAAATAAGTTCAAGTATAAATTACTTTCTCAGCCTATGGAAAAGAACTATGAGCAATTTCCAGCATTTCCATATCTTCGAATTCAAACTAATGTCTATTTTGACTCAAATTTGTTGGGTAAAAGATAACATGAATGACAGATATTTACTGTACATGGTTACCAGTTACCTTGCTGGGTTTCCATGTTTTATGGGGACTTTCCATAGACGTAATCATTTTTATACTGTACGAACTGTACATGCTATCCCCTAACACCAATCCTACCCTTGAACACAACCCTTGCAGAAAACTTTCTGCATTTTTACATTTTCAAAACACATAATTTATTATTTACTGTAATGCTCTTCTAGCTGGCCTTCCGGCATGCACTATCAAAACCCTGCAACTGATCCAGAATGCAGCGGCAAGGGTGGTATTCAACGAACCGAAGAAAGCACACGTCACGCCTCTCTTCATCAGTTTGCACTCGCTACCAATAGCCGCTCACATCAAATTCAAGGCACTGGTGCTTGGCTGCAAAGCAACCACCGGCTCTGCACCAATATATCTAAACTAGCTTGTTCAGACTTACACACCCTCCAGAAGCTTGCATTCTGCAAGAGAACGAGAACGATGCCTCGTAGTGCCATCCCAAAGATGCACGAAATCACTCTCACGGACCTTTTCCTGGACCGTTCCCCCCTGGTGGAATGACCTGCCTGTCTCAATTCGAGCAGACGAGTCTGTAGCCATTTTCAAAAAACGTCTAAAGACACATCTTTTCCAGCAGCACTTAACTATTCTGTCAGTTTTTCTGTTTGTTTATTTGTAAAACATTGTATGTGTACTGCGCTAGATTAACTGGGACTTGTTACAGCACTTGCACGCTGTTGCCCTTTGTTTGTCTGATTGCTTCTACTGCTCTCCTCATTTGTAAGTCACTTTGGACAAAAGCGTCTGCTAAATTATTAAAAGTAAATGTAATTATGATTATAAGCTGTTTTCCTCATGCATGGAGACCGAAAGAATGTCCCCATAAGGACAAGGATTTTGGCTACTGCTATCTTTGTGGGGACATAAGGCGAAAGCTATTTTGTAATGTTATAATTAGCAATATTTACCGGCATTTTTTTGCGCTCTAGCGGTTAATAAAAACAGAACTGCATGCGTCTTGCGGAAGAACATTGCAGCCGGAGCTCTTCTCTCTGTTTATGTCTGTGGCGAGTCACGCAGGGACTGTGCTCCTCCGCAGCGGCTCCTACCAGTCCGGTCTGAAATAGTCCCAGTATAAACACTTATTATAAGTGTACCATAATGATTCAGGGGAAGACAAAAACACGGTTTGGAAAATGGATTCATGTTGTACATTCTCATTATATCATTTATGTAAATCTTGAACATAAAAACAGCAGCTTTAAATGTAGCAGCAATTATATTAACACTTTGAGACGTACTCTTATAATTTATTATATTTATTGCCACAGGGTTATTATCATCACACTAGGTCTTCTATTATAGTCAAAATTATTATCTAATTTGCTTATAGGTCTATTGTGGTATTGCCTTTTGGCACATACAAATGGTTATTATACTAAAAGATGGTATTTGTAGTCTGTGAGTTATAAAAGAAAATGTAAAAATGCTACAATTGTCACTGGTCTCCTTGCTATTTATTGTATAGCAGGAACAAAAGCTAGCAAACTATTCTCCATCAGTTTGTGTGTTCTGCCATGGTAGTTTTGTTGGTAATAATGTGACACGACACATTATTGAAGTGCGCAAAGCATGAGAAAATGTGACACAGTGGCTCCCTCACTTTTTTGTGCCCATCAACTGTCATGAAAAGGTCTGTTGAATATTCATCACGACTGAAATAACTGCAGTGGATTTTTCTCTCTGTTCTTTCAGTTCAGGAGATTTTTATTACATAATCTGAGATGTTATCGATGTTATACATATTATTTCAGTTCTTTTACAATCTGTTTTAATGACAAGATTCACATTCAATGCCACATATATTTTTACCCCTAGAGCATTGTGTCTATGTTTTGAGTATACCTATCAAATTAAATTGGGAATTGTTTGCTTTTCTCGGTTTGCATTGTCACTCCAAAGTACAAAAGTCTTACTTATGCTATGACAGATTTATCTTCAACAGATGAACCATCAGGGAAAATAACACAGAGTTTCTCAAAAGTATCAACATACCTACAAAGAGGCCTTTAGATCTTAAAAAAAAGAAACTTTCATCAGTAGATCTTTACAGCTAATCTTTTAATGTTTATTTTTCCAAGAATACATTCTTCCACTTCTCTGTGGCAAATTAGCTCATGTAGGCACAAACCATGTCAGAACAGATGTGTTGCTCAGTTTATGAGTAGAGAAGAAAAGTTCTTGATTTTGAGTTTTGAAGAACATAGAAATACCTGGGTGGGCACAGTTTTCATTAAGGATGTCTGTATAGTAGTTTGTGTGGTCCAGTACATGATCATATAGCTTCAAAGTTAACAGAAATTAACTAAAAGCCACAAATTGCACTTTATAGGTGCTGTAAGCAATTTCTGAGAAAAGCTGTTGAAAGTGGATCAGTCCGAGCACTACACTTTTTTACAATATTATCTGGCTGCAGTACCAGAGGCTGCACTTTTAGGACCGCTGCAGTTTCAGGACTGTATTTCTAGGACTCATGACCAACAGAGGAGACCTGATTCAAACTTTTTCCATCGTATTTTTAACAAAACAGCAGGCATGGCCATTTTAAACTTAATTACTTCAATTAGTTTCAATATTTCAACAGGGTTATCAATGGGTAGATTTAGGGCTAGGGTCCTAGAACTGCGGTCCTAGAAACGCGGTCTTGAAAATGCAGTCTCAGAGTTTGCAGGCAGATGCTACTCCTCTTTTAGCCAATCAGCAGTAGGAGGTGTGTTCACTCATGATGGGGGAGGAGAGAGAGTGAGCCAATCAGCAATAGGGGGCATGTCTACTCATGATTGGGGAGGAGAGAGAGTGATTTGAAGAACAACTGTAGAAAGAGAGATGGCTGAGAGACATTACAAAAGAGAAAAGGTCAGAGGAATATCACTGGGAAAAGAAAAGAAGCTTTAGCACCCGCGTTAATATTAGAAAAGCTTTCCAGCGCTGGAGAGACCGAAGTGGGCTACGTTACGCCAAGGTTTACATTGTTTTTGCTCCATACGTGAGTAACATTGGTTTTGCCATTTCACAGAAGCAAGATATGCTGTTGATGTAATGTTAGCTATAGTAACAGCACAGTTTTGATTCATTTTGCTTTGATACAGCTATGATAAAGAGACATCTACTCTTGCATTGCATGTTTGTGCATTTTGGGGGCGGAGCAATGAAGGGAGGGGTGTGTTTGTTTGGGTGGATTTCAAATACCAACAGTGTTTCTCAGAAATCACTTACTGCACCTTTAAGGGTGAAGCTTGAAAATGCACACATCAAAAAATAGAATATTATTTTGCCACTCTTAATTTAGTCCCTTGAAAGTGACATCTATTTGATGTCTTTTTTTTTTTTTTTTTTTTTTTTTTTTTTTTGACAAAGACATTCAGACAAAATAAATGTATTACTGTATAAAGGTCAACCAATTAGAAGTGTAATGCAGACAGCAATTCAACCAATTCGTATTCTTTTGAAGATGAAAAGATCTTTGGACATTGAATTTGAAGAACTTCTTTATGTCCTTTCTGACTTGCACACTTTGTGTTGCTGAATATGATTTTGAGCTGCCTTATCCAGCTAAACTGATATGTAAAAGTATTAGGAAATTAAAAGAGTAAAAACAACTAAAAGCCAAGTATACATAGAATACTAATTATACTACTTACTACGAATACTACAAATAATATACTTGGACCTTTCTGGCAGTATATTTCAAGTATACTTAAGTGCAATTTCAGGTATATTTCTGAGAAGGCAGGCATTGCAGGCATTGTTTCTTTACCCGCACCTGCATTTAGTCAACTATGTCTTCGACTGGTTAAACATTCATGGACTATGAGTGCATGCACATGTGGAAACCTTTGAGAATGAATGGCAGAATCAGCACATTGCAAGGCTTGAGTTGTATATGAGCGTATTGTGCACATATCTACCTTCAATTCTCAGTGCAGTGAAAACAACTGCATATTGGCTACATTTACCACTGACTGTGAATACAATTTTACATTTGACCGACACTTTTATCCAAAGAAAGTATGGTATACATATTTATCAGTTCAGCAAATCCACTAAAAGAAGCTGAGATACATACATCTGGGAGCTGTAGAGAAACATAAGGTTATTGTAAATGGATAGCACCTGGCTACTAAAAAACTCAATGGCATATTTATAGCTGACCCTCCCTAACCTAAGACTGCACTAGAGATTTGGAAATGTGCTAAAGAATCAGAGGCTAAAAGAATAAATGCATTGTTCTCCAAAGAATGATTCAGAGTTAAGGCGGCTATATACCACAAGAAACCCTCAGCAGACCCAGCAACAGCTTAAACTAAATGCTTGAAAAATACATGTACACATACAAACTTAATACAAAAATAGTCCTTACTTTATACTTACCTGTGTTTTTGAAGTCGGTTTTCAGCATTGGATGCTAGTGTTCTGGTTTATCCCCATGCTCAACCACAAAAACTGGCCTGCTTAAATCAATACCACATTATTTGACCACCAAGTGCTGCTGCATCTTGACTAGTTAGACCATTTTGATCAACCAGCTTCATCAGAAAGATCATGCTGCAATGAGTATCACTACCCTAATTTTTGCTAGTGAACACAATAGCAGTTTTTCCACTGTAGGCCAAGGCAAACCAGGGCTTACAATGGGCTGGGCTGGGCTAATAGCCTCGGACCTCTAGCACCGAGCCCAAACCCACACTGTGTTTCCACCATCGCTGCCAGAAGCTCTGCAGCGCTTCACTAAAACCTGCCCGTAACACGCCTCTAACAATGTCACACAAATCCATCATTTCACCAAATGGAAGTTTTATCAGAAAAGAAATCACTGGAAACTAGATAGATAGCAAAATGAACATGATAAAAGTGGCCATTTGATGGCTTTTTTGTTGTTTACTTAAAGATTTAAAACCCAAACATCAGTGTTTTACCACAGTTTTACAGTAATAAATTATACATCGGTCATAATGAATTCATTTGTGTCAAGACTGCACATTAGTCACACAGAAATAAAGTGGTACCATTATTTCACAAAAGAAAAAGCACACACGCACCTATTCAGTCGCGTCTGTTTGTGTTTATTTGTAGTCACATGACAGCATGTTTACGTCACATAGAAAGAGCGATAATTTCTACACATTCTTCACCAAAAATACGATCCGAGAAGCTTTAGCACTCACTCCAGTGACAGTCCCAAAACAGTTATATTTTCAGTCAGAGAAACAGAGGAAGCTCCCGAAATACCGGAGTTGCTTTATTTTATGACATATGCAGAGCTAAATATGGATATCAGACAGTCTGGTATAAAGAGACGAGGTGTACTGACAGATAAAATAAATACAGGATTGTGATAGCCTATATGAATTGACTGATTTCTTCAAGCGGTCGTATTTACCATGTTTACTATAGTAATGGTTAGCACACAGTCTTTTGAATCGCATTTAAATATGTCTGCCTTATATGGGGATCAGAAACAAAATTTATTTCAAACACTCGCTGCTGTCTGAAAGTGAGTTTTGAGTTAAAATTATTTTAAAAGTCTTTAATGCTGATGTATATGAAATCAACCATGATGCTGCCGTCTCCAGACTCAGATAAACTCTGCTTTTGTTCGTAAGCACTCCTCAAGCCCGAGCTGGCCCGCTTTGGACCAAGGTATTTGATGGGCTGAATACCCTGACCGCTGGTCCCAAGGAAGCCCCAACGGGGCCCGATCAACCCCCGGAAGTGGAAACATGACTGGCCCTGGCACACACTAGCACAGCCGCTTTTGGCCCGACTGTGCTGGTCTAGACTAGACCCCCAACTAGCTTAAACTATCATAGACCTGGATGGTCCACATTTACTGGTTAAAGAAACAAACCAGATGTGTGTTTCACGTGCAACACTGCTTAATCACTGTTGGAGAAATTATTTATCTAGTCATAACTGACCAGTGGATATCTGTTTATCATAGCTGAACTGAAACTAAATAATGTTTCATGTAAAATAAAGCGAAGATAGCTAATTAATGACAAGGAAGAACCAAAAATGAACATAGAGTACACAAGAGTATAAACATGCAAGAATTGGCTGTTAGTCGCCAGCAGCACCAGCTCCAGACAAACAATGACACTCAAAACTGTGCTGTTACTATAGCTAACTTTACAACAACAGCATATCTCGACTCTGTGAAACAAAGTCGCACTTAACTGTAACATTGGTCGCACCTAACCATGTTAATTCATGGTAGTTGGTTGTTGGAAACAAAGAATAATTGAACGATGTTGGGAATAATGGAACTTGCGACAATAGTTGGCTAACTCTGCTTTTGGGAAACACACCCAAGGTGTGTTAAAACTAACATGGAAACTCTTGTCAAAGATGGTGAATAATGAATGCACATGCAAATACTGCACATCAGAAAAGCTCAGAGTAGAATAAGGAAAGATCCTAGAGGCTCATAGCACCAGCTAGTAGTAGACTGACACAAGACTCCAGAACCAGTCAACCTGAATGACCTAAAAAAAGTGTCTGTAAGTGTAAGCAAAGAAAAATCCATATAAATACCAATACACATCACCTAGCAATGTGGAGTGCAGTTAACGTCTCAGGAACACTGGGAAATGCTCCAAGCATTCAACCAATTCAGTACCTTTTTGTTTTTAATGTGTTTACAAAACCTTTTATGAGTTCACCCTCATTATCTTTTGTATATTCCTTGATTTGTAACCTGTACTTCTCTGTTCAAAGTCATATTACTGCAGGTAAATCCCTTTCAGGAATCCAGCTGCTCTTTTTCTTAAACTGACCCCTCGCAAATCCCTGTGGAAGTGAGACAGGAACCATCACAAAAGTGGCCTTGAGCAAGGCACTTAACCCCTCAGGGGCAGGACTGTCCCTGTCAAGATTTTATGGTTCTGTTCTGATGTTAAAGTCGTAGCAAATTACATCAGTTGCATGTCAGTAAATCCAAAATCTTTTTTGTTTGTTTTTTTACAGTGCAGAAATATTCTATTTGCTTATAGTAACGCTGTTGTGATGTTGTTGTGTTATCAATTTGGAGTTTGCTATGCTCACGCTGTTGTGTTATGGCCCCAGTGGTGACCATTTCAAGATTTGCATTCATATTTCATATACAAGGCTCATCCACATTCACTAGAGGAATGGAGAAGGATGTAGAGAAGTCATCCTCGTAAATAAAACAAGCAGAGAGCAGAACTACAACTCAGTATGCCTGTACTCAAGACTGGGACATAGTGTACAGTACCCATTTGTCTGTAGTTATCCTCTGATTGGTACTTGTTATACACAATTACATTAAGTGAATTAGAAGTGTGTTTAAATGTATACTGTAGCATTAGTCTTATAGCAACCAAGAGGATTAAACGATTAGTAGACTTTATCTGCCATTACAAAAGACACACTGCTATAATTAGGTGTTAATCACAGATCATTTTCATCTTTCATCTTATATAATATAATTACATATTAAATCATTTTCATTGTTTACTTTTTTTCTTCAACTGAATAATGTTGCAGTGTTGCAACATACGCGATTCCGAAATTGAATTGAAACATTAATGGACTTCAGATACCTAATAATAGGCATGTTTTATGTTTGGCAACATTTCTTCTAACCATAATTGATGGAGTGTGTAGTTGGAAATAAATGTATAAATGTAGATGGAAATAAATGTTGTGATGTTATTTTCTGTCAAGAGGTGCATCAATTTTGGGTCAAGATCTTGTATTGACAATGCAAGAGTCCAGCACTCTGTAAAGTCCCCTCCAGCACATCCCAAAGACTTTCAATGAATTTAAAGGGATAGTTCACCCAAAAATGACTCTTGCTCTTTATGATGGCAGTGAACGGCAATAATAATAATAATAATAATAATAATAATAATAACAAAATGCAAAGAGATACATTTTGTTTTGTAATAGTTTTTTTATCAGTCTTTATCATCTCAGTTTTTTCTACCATCTACAATCAAGACTCTGACTCTGCTAAATGACTAATCCTAAAAGTCCTTAGTCATACCTCAACAGGGTATTGTCTCTTATTACTTGGAGATTGCTCTGTTTTTTTGTTGGATAATTATTTCCGTGGTAATTAATCACTCACAGAGAAAACAATTCCCTCCATTTTAATTCCTCTCCAATAAAGCGCTCATCAGTTAAACAACTCGGGAAAGAACAATCACAAAAGTAGGCCACCACTGATGTTTTTTATGTTTTTTTTGTTTTTTTTTCCACAGCAGTGCACACAATGCAAAAATTCCCCAGGAGGAGCAGCAGCATTGATCTACTGAAAAGCTGCATAAGTTTTCTATCCCGGGGAATCAGTGTGACAAAAGCATCAGTGTGAAACTAATGCACCAGAAATGCCACGGTTGCCGCCCAGTGTCTTTGCGAGAACCTTTGTTTGCTTAAACTGAACTCCAATAAAACAGGGGTTACTTGCGGCTACATGCAAGAGTTAGAGACTAAAGTTTTCCTTTCTGCTGAAAACAGGGCACGTCGGCTTGTGCATTTGGTGTGTCAGCCTTTTATAGTCTTCCTCTATGCACAATGCTCTCTATGAATATATTCATGCTACATCTTCCCAGAACATAGGCCTACTTAAGCCTACTATTTTTGATACTTAAGTATGAGGGCTTTGTACAAATGACATTACATAGGGGTGTTAGTATGACCTATATACTGAGGTTACATTTTACATATGATGTTTTTTTGGTTAGTTTCCCTGCAGTTGTTACTGAAGTGTGGTTTAATGGAATAAAATGTATGTGCAATGATGCCCATGATAATTAATCAGGACATTGTTTGGCAGTGATCATTAGATAATCGCTTGATTTGTTTATTATAATTTTTTAATTAAAGAATTATAGTATTATTTTCCCAAATTATTATTATTATTATTATTAGTAGTAGTAGTAGTAGTAGTATCACATTTTACAACAAAAGTTATTACACTTAAAACTTTTTACAACTCTGTTGATTAGGGGTGAACCGTCACGAATACAGTCAGTCACAGGCAATCCACACTCCAGTCCAAAAGGGGGCGCATGATAATGCAATGCTGTTTGCTAACTGCCACAACAGGAAAAAGGGGTGCTTCTCAATACTCAAATTGATGCTTCCACGTTTCCTCACTCCTGTGTCCTCAAGCCTGTGACCCGTAAAACAATCGAATTTAGTCATCTTGAATGACGTCTCAATTCTCTAATTGACCTATTGGTGAGCCCCGCCTCCCTTAGTTACTGTTGCTAACTCGGACATACAAACGGAGTTGCTAACTGTCTTACAATGACAGCTGTCAGTGTGAGTGTAAAAATCTTGTCCCAAGATGTTTTTGGACACAGAAAGACCACCTCTCATCGAGAAGCATTCAAGTGGGACTTAAATATGCCATGACGGGATAAATAAAATATTTTAAAATAAATACGGTGGGTAACAAGATTAATTTGGAAGCAAGGTTTTGCAGATCACAATTCAAGCGAGAGATGTTACGGTTGTCTTGATCGCAGATGACAACATCCAGGATCAACACTGTTCATGTGCCGCAGGGTAAGATTAAATTAATTTACATTTAACCAGTTTAATACGGAGAGGCACTGAAATGTAGACCTTCGTTTTTGTGTTTTTGACCTACACTGTTACTTGACGTGAGAACAGTTAGCTATTTAGGATTGTACATTAGCATGGACCCACTAACTTTAATCATGACTTAATAAGAGTATGACAACCGGAAAATCCTCTCAGAATATACCTGGAATCAGTGTATAATTAGTACCCCAGGCACATAATTTTACCATTTTTGTAGCATAAACACCATCAAAACGATGAGAGCTTCAGATCTTCCAATGTTTCTCTATGACGCTGAAACCTAAAGATGTCACAGTTCTGTTCCCTGTGCAACTGATACTCAACTGCCATTGGCTCATCTGTGTTCAAGGGGAGGGACTTACGATAGGTCAATTGCAGCATGAGGAGCGAGGAAGCTTCCTGGGGAATCGTGAGCGAGGATACACGGGTATATCCTTCCCTCGCATCCTAAGGGGGTGGAGATGCGAGGAAAGTAAACGAGGATGCACAAATATGAAATGTGAAGCACCTAAGAGTTTAGATGGTACACAAGAACTTGCTAGTAGCCTATATGATGAGTTTCAAACTTCACGTTCCAGTATAGCTCAAAAACCCTCTATGTAATGTAATGAGACGTGAGACAAACTAAATAATCAAATTAAACTTCAAATATTTTTTTTCCAAAGATGGTTTCTGTCATTTTAGGTAGGTTTTATCACGCTGATTTAAGTTCAAGCTATGAAAACGGGAGTGTGATGTCATGGTTGACAGCTTCTCTGAGCAAAGTAGTCAACCAACTGACTTTTTCAGGAGGAGATTAGGGCTTTAACTTTAATTTCTACATTTTCTACAACTGTTTATTTCACACCGACATAATGTGTTGTTCTGCTGTAAACCATAGCCACCAATGCACAGTCACCCATTCATTCACACACCAATGGTGGTGTCAGCCAGGGGTTAGGTGGTTTCCTCATGGTCAGGTGGAACCGGGGATCGAACCACCAACCTTCCGGTTTGTAACCAACCTACATTAACAGTTGGGTTAGGTTCTTTATTTTATACCCATTGGTAAATTAGTTTTCAGTGAACAAGTTCAGGCTGTTTATCATGCATATCATAGACAATAGAATAGACAACACAAAAACCTAAACTAAAACATTATAATAAACCCATTAATTCATCTTATTACTGTTCGTATGATTAATCACTACAGGGACAAAGCTGTTCTTAAACCTTTTTTGTTGTACACTGTGGTACTCTAAACCTTCGATTAGACTGAAGATGCTGGAACTCATAATACAGGGGATGATGCCTGTCATTTAAGATTGAAACAGCCATTCGCTGTACCTGCCTGGTATACAGTGAAGCAGGGTTAAGTAGCGGCTCCCCAGTCAGACTACTGGACCATTTCACAATTTGGTTAATAGCGTTCCGGCTCTTTGAAAATAAATTTCTGTACCAGGACACCAAAGAAAAGGACTACATGGATTCAATAAAATCAACAGTGTTTTATCCATTTGAAATTTTATCAAATTGGTCGGCTTCTACAATGGAAGAGAGTGAAGGTGCGTCGTCCATCTTTTTTTAGTCCATGGACAAAATAATTTGGCACTCGCTGTTCCCTCGTGGAAAGGTGAAGTAGGCTCAGATGTAGATGGTACTTTTCCCCCTATTTGCTCATCTTTCTGTAATATCTTGAAAAAGCGTAATATTGAACTTTGTGCATCGACATTCTGGCTTATTTGCACTGTTAAAGATTTGGATTCTCATGCTAAACATGGCCAAAATTTCAAAAAGTGAGTTGGACGTATGACTATGCCAAATACACTCCTTCAGGATTCGAATAAGTTTCAGAAAGGTTTTTTTTTTTCCCCTGTATGACATCATAAAGGGCGGAATTCATTCTATGGACTCTTTTCCCGGATGAGTGTGTGAGCCCATCAACGAGCTTCGATCAGGTTACGGGACCCGTCAGCAGCGCTGTCATTTTGTTTTTAGACCACAAATCAACAATGTCACTAAAGAAGTGTGTTTCTGGTTGTGAGGGAAGGATAACCTTGTTCAGCTTCCCAAAGAACCCAGCGTGAAGGAAACAGTGGATGCAGCTTGTTTTGCCGGAGCAACAACAGAGTTCTGCAAGTGTGTTTGTTTGTTCCCGGTCATGAGTCGAAACCACAGGCGGTGAGTGAAACTGCATCAAATGTCTGTTCTGTTGGCAATCGGCGCGTATGTACGTGTAATGTAAACAACATGAACGTATAGTGAGTCGAAAGTTATCCAGGGATAATGCCATGATGTAGTGTGTGTGTGTGTGTGTGTGTGTGTGTGTGTGTGTGTGTGTGTGTGTGTGTGCTCTCTTTAGCTCCGTCCACTGCACACCTCCACAAGAATCGGTACAGCGTATATCTGTCTTTTATAAATATGATAAAACTAAAGACTTTTTTTGAGATATGAAGGATGCAATACTACTCTGGTACTCAAGATTAACATGAGATTGACAGAAACTGTTATGTACCCTTTAATGAACAAAGGTGAAAAAACTAATCTCTGCACAAGTTTTATTTTTCATTATTCGATTTATTTTTTTTACTTTTATATCACAAGAGATGCTTTTCAATTTTGTAGGTAATTGTGACCAAATACCTTTTGTTTTGATTTGATCAGCCCTACAAAAAAACTAAAACAAATGACCTATGCGAGTGTGCTTTCAGTTTACTGCTTAATACACTAAAGGAGGCTGTACTGCAGCAACTGAATGCCATTAGGTGGAACAAACTGCAATGTGCACTACTGTCTATTCAAAATAAATGAAAAGAAACCTAGAGAGACTCTTTGAGAGAGACATAACCTGTGATTCAGTGAATGAGGAAGTTCAGAGACGTTGATTTCAGTGAGGAAGTGAATGATCTCATGGATTCAGAGATCAAGGTTTGGCAGATTAGCGTGGCAGTCATTATATTGAGGCCATCTGCATTTCTGAGCATTTGCTACTGTAGCATGTGAGGAATTAGTCCTTGAATCTAGAACGAACCAACATTGTTTACCGCAGTGTTGACGGTCTTGCTTACGATCTTGTTTATTATTAAAACCACGCACAGCACAACATGCAAATCTATGGATTGTTTGTCCCTTATTACTGGATTCTGTGTCTTCAAGCATCTGCAGTGTTAATTATATAACATCTTTCCCATGGGTCTGCCTATCTTTGCATAAACAAACAGATTCTGCGACATAACTACATGGGGCTCGCAAATGAACAACAAGTGCAGCTGCTGTAGATGCCAAACGTGTTTTGTTTGTGCTACACAGCCTCAATTATGGAGCAGGGGGCTAAGACCTTTGGTTGAAAGCATCTCATTTGTGATTGTCTCAACGAAGTGCTAGGGAATCTTCCATACAGAGGAGACTCTCCTGGTAGTTCCTGCCTGAAGTCGAAAAATGCAAAGCTTTTAGCTTGGTGCTGTATCTTATAATACCAATAAACATCTCTGCAGTCTTACATTTTCTTCTCTCGTTTTTACCCAGTCTGGTTTCTTTCATCCATGTTCCTCTATATCATCTCTTTCTTGCTCAGCTTCATATGTTTGAAAGGGTGTTCTGGCAGTTGTTAATTAGCTTTTCTAGTAGAAGGATAGTGGAACTAGGAGGAATGCACAGCAGGCTGGCTGTGGAGAAAGGGATTTTGGGATGGCTTGGCAGATTGGAAAAGAATTCGTTTGGAAAATTCAGTTATGTGAGCTAGCAAAGAGGAGCTCATCCAAATGCGCTTTCAATTATTTTGTTAAAGGGATAGTTCACCCACAAATTTTAATTATCCCATGATTTAATCACCCCCAAGCCATCCTAGGTGTATACACCTATGGCTTGAGGGTGAGTAAATTATGGGATAATTTTCGATTTTGGGTGAACTATCCCTTTAAGGCGATGAATCTTGAACAATTATGGAAATGTAAACTAACTCTTTCTTTTCTATGCATCTCACGTTGCATGTTTATACGGAATATGGGCAGTGTGTGTGTGTGTATTCTTGTTTAACCTACATTTTGTGGACTAAATATAGTAAAAGATAGTAAAACCAAGATACAAAGAAAATAAGATCTGAACTTTTTGACATTGTGGGGAAATTTAGTTGGGCCCCACGAGGAAAACAGCTTATAAATCATACTAAATTAGGTTTTTTTATTATTATTATTATTTTTTTATATATATAATTATCTATAAGGGTTGTGTTTAGGTTTAGGGGATTTAATATTTGTACAGTCTAATAATCTTTCTTTCTATGAAATGTCCTTGTGTGTGTGTGTGTGTGTGTGTGTGTGTGTGTGTGTGTGTGTGTGTGTGTGTGTGTGTGTGTGTGTGTGTGTGTGCGTGCGTGCGTGCGTGCGTGCGTGCGTGTTTGTGCTTTCCTGAAGCTCAAACAGTAGAGGACAATATCATGGGTTCAGTTTCCAGAAAATGCATGCATAAACTGGCTTAAAAATTTAGACTTGCATAAACAACACACATTTCTTTGAATAAAAGCATCTGCCAAATACAGACATGTAAATTCCCTTAGAGGGTTGTTGAAAAGATGACAAAAGAGTACATATACAAATACCCGTTTCTTTAGGTTCATGAAATTTGCAGGTTAAATTAATAATAGAACGTTTGCACAGACATTCCACGACACCTCCAGAGAGTCGAAACTTCGCAGGTGTTTATGACCCTAAATAAGAAATAGTCACATCATTTTAAGAAAAACATAGGTTAACCAGTATTTTCAACAACTCAAAAATATTGTTGGGACAAATTGACCCGGAACATAAGGGGTTAAAGTTTTCTTTTCGAGATTTTCATTCTTTTAATTAAGCTATTTATCCTAATTTTATTATGATATCAATACAGTTATATAAACCTGACATTTGTTACTTTATGCACCCCAAAAATATTTCAAAATTAAAACATAAAAACACTCATCATAGATATATTGTATTGTATACATGAATGTATGCATGGATTGTATTGCACTGAATAAATACATAGACATATAAATAAATAAATACTGAAAAATATTGAAAAAGACTGTAAAAAGATAGTTTATGCTAATGCAACATTATAGCATCGCTTATGAAAATGCAGAGAAAACAATGCCTTTGTTGGATTATGTATTGCATTCTGACATTTCAGAACAGAACAACATATCTAGAAGTGTTTACGGTTAAATATAGAATATACGCAGAATATGTGTCGGCTTATGGCTTTCCCACGGCTCTTTCGCCTTCATTTTTTGAGTCAAAGCCTCTTGTGAGTTGTGTCTTGCCAGAGGTGTTATATGTTAGTGAGGTATAGAGAATGATGGATGGAGCTCTTAGGTCTCCCCTAAATTTGCATCTTTACCGTCGATACAGAGAAACTGTTGAGTTCGAGTGACAGCCATAAATCACAGCACTTAAGAACGTGCTGTGCCGTGCTCTCTCAAAGCGTGAGGGGGCTTTATGCCATTTCTCCACATTAGATTAGCCAAAAGGCAGGGGGTGGACCAACCTCTCTTCCTCCTACAGAACCGGGTTCTTCCATTGAGTGGCAAAGTAAGATTTTTTTGTCATTTTCAAACCCTCTCAGGCAACGGGCTTTTACTCTCTCTCTCTCTCTCTCTCTCTCTCTCTCAGCGGTTGTGATATGGGTGCCATCCCTTCATGCCGAGGCATGTCTGGAGGCTGTGCGTGGGATGCTCGTGGTAGGCTGATGTCTGGCAGCCTCAGATAAGAGCAGGGCCTGGTTCTCCCACCCGCAGGACCTGAAGGGGGAGAAAGAGTTATGGACTGCATCAATGGTGCTGTGCTAAAATCTATTGAGGACGTGGGCGGTAGAGACTGGTGCTTGTGCAGCACGGCTGTGACAGGAAATCCCCTGGGATTTGGTCTTTTACAGTGTACAATGTACATGTGCTTCGTACCTGGGTGGGGAGAGTCACCCATAGGCAGATATGTATACCAGAGCCCTTGCTCAAGCATTAGAAATAAATAAAGGAACATGGAAGCTGATATTCTACCATTGCTCCCTCTTATCATCACACTGATGATATGTCATCATACTGTTTTTGTCAGTCAAACCCCTTGGACATAAAATATTTACTTGTAGGGTACAACAGGGCTAAAGGCACACCTTAATAAAAAATGTGCTTTTTACTACTCCCATGGTGTGTGATTGCAGAAAGAAATATATATGTTTGTACTGAACATTGATGGAGCAACAGATTTTGTGCAAAAATAAATCATAAAAGTGCTTCATTTTGTTTAAAAATCATATAAATGTTTGAGGTGTTGAGGGGGTCTCACCAACACGGGGCAAAATGTGCACAGTATTGATACAAATACTCTAGTAAGTTAATACTTACTTAAAATACTCATACTCAAAATGATCACTTTATCAAAGTATGTACTGTTTTCTGGTTATTTTGATAAATAAAACAATTCCTTTTTGTTCGATAAATATACTGTCATTAAAATATGTTAGTATAAAAATATGTTTAAAAAATATGGAAACCAAATTAATATTAACCCTTCCGCATGTACAATCACACCGGTGTGATCAGTCGTGGCTGGTCCCTGGAGCGTGCGATCACACCGGTGTGACGTTCAGTGCATCATGTGATCAACTGCTAAATTCAAACATGCTTTCGCACTTTGCCTGACGTTGAGCCAGAAGCAGACTCAGCGCTTGTCATATACAACAACTATTCAGTGTTTTCAACCACATAATGTTAATTTTAGGTTTCAGACGTTTAAATATATATAACTACCAGCAAACCCATGCATTTAGAGTTTGTAAAATACACACTGATGTCTATGGAATTGACAATAATAATCCTTTCCATTATAATTAGACAACAAGGTTTATTAATATCAGATACACATTGTGTAAGTAACTTTAAAGTTATTCTTCTCTATTCTTCACTTACTTTCATGTATTTCGGGAGAAGCGGATGAATTCACGTGTTGTAAATCCAATAGATCTGATTCTCTGAACTGTGGCACTAAAATGATGGCACCCATCGCGCATATAGCTCAACTAACATGATCGTTATAAAGGTGTTTAGTGATTCTCATTTGCTACTTAAATCTACAACATTGAATTTTTTTTTTAGATCAAATTAATAAAAAATTTATAACATTTTTATTAAATACAGACTTTGCGCTGCTGTCCGACAAATCAGGCAAATTTCCACGTGCATCCTGAAAAGTGGATGTTTTGGAAAGAGCTGCGGCAGGTTTTTGTGCCATCTAGTGGTTTAGAGGACAATAAAATCAAAGAAGCTTTTTACCCTGTGGAGCCTTTAGCCCCATTGTACCCTACATATTTTTATTAAAGTTAAATGGTGGTGGTAAATGGCCATGTGTCATGCAGGTAAATAGATACAATTTAAAATCTAATCTTTTAATGTTTTATTTTGACTTTGTAGATTAGTACCTAATATACCTTTTGTACCTTTTTTTACTCATTTCACTAATCTCGTCTCGTTTTTGAGTAAAGCGAAGGAGTTGGACATTTGAATTTGTTTCTGGAGTTATGTTTTGGGGTTATCACTGTGCTGAAGAGCAGTAACGCTATGCAAAGGGGTCACTGTGATTTTGCCAAGTATGACATGTTCCTGTATCTACATATTTTGTTGATCCTGGAACAACATTGTTAACTGAAAGTAGTCCTAACCCTATCACTACCCCTAAACCTAACACTACCCAATAGTTATCCCTAAAATCAGAGGGAAATGATGAATAACACTGATGTAGAAGCATCTGATCCTGACTGTAAGCCTAAACTTGACATAAACTGTAAACTTGATTGGAATGATTGAAATCTTGAAATGTTGAGCCAGGAACATGCTGTGCTTGGTGAAATCATGTTCACCCTGCAAAGGAAATAGAAATGTAATGCCCAGTTAATGCAACAGAAATTATTTTTATAGTTCCAACACACACACACACACACACACACACAAAAGATTGTTAACTTTTATGTTACACATTTAAGTGGATTGAACATGAGTCCAAATGACAATGGAAAAAAATATTCAAGAGTTGTTATTTTTCCTCATCTATTTTTCAAGTGTTGGCTAATTGTTTGAATTGAGCTGCATTAGTTAACAAACCATTTAAAAGGTTCAGACTCACCTAAAATGTCTTTTTCTCTTGTTTTGGGGACACCAACTTTCCAATGATGTGCTCAGTCATTATTAATAGAAGATAGTTCTTTACCTGTTTGATAGTAGAGAAGGATCATTATTTTGAGCAGTTTGAAATAGGAAGGGTTAGTATAACACTATGTTGTGACCTCAATACGCTCTTACCATGATTTGTAAACTAATACGTTTACATTTGTTTCACATAGTTGGCTGTATATGGCTTTCTGACATAGCTCAGTAGTAGCTCACCTGATACAACATTGCAATTGTGATGCGGAGCGCTCGGATACGAGTCCCGTGAAAGATCAGACTTGTAGAATCAAGCTAAAATGGCATGGATGCTTCAGCAAATATGTTTTATCTCACTGTTTCTTTTGTTAACACTAGACTTTAGTGTAGGTGGTGTTATTTTCAAACTTGAGCGTTAACTTTTTAGTACGACTCACCGGATGTTTAATTTCTGAACTGCCGCAATACTTATAACAACCGATGTAATGAATCTGTTTTAGTTTAAATTGAGCACGCTTTCAGTGCCACTCACTGAAGTGTTGCGAAATGTAACATAATTAACTATTTTCCAGCCAGAGTTTTCTAAAAAAGTTTCCATTCAACGCCAGCATTTCTGATCACATTCACAAAACTTTCATGGCTCCCAGAATATTTAGTGGTATTAATATGTGAACATTCAATATATCAAAAGAAAGAACAGAGGCTTTGCTTTTAAACATAATAGGATTATGGACTTAATGGATTCTATATTTTATCAACATTTGTGTGTGGTTGAGTTTCATTAAAAAATAAAACAACATGTTTTCAAAGTTTTCATCCAGACCGGATTCAGAACGATGATCAAAACATTAGACTGAGTAGATCAATTCCATCAGCACCATCAAAGCTCGTTCAGCCATAAACCTATTTGTAGGTCTGACATTTCATTCAGTAACGTTAGGCAGTTTAGATTTATATGCTGTTGAATGTTTGACGATCACATTAGCTTGCATGTGCGCACCTTCTGGTTTACGCAGATATTCGTATTCCCTAGTTTTTTGATTCAGAGACGCTGTACTCTTTCAGAAGATGCGTAACAGCGTCCCCTAAAACAGTGGAAACTTGGAAAGTCGATGATGTGGTAAGCGTTGTGTCAAATATGGCGAAAAAACAAATGGCGGGGAATGAGTTAATTAACAATGTAATATCATTTTGCAGACATGTTGCTGGGCACATTCAATAAGCCTGGGTTGTAAACATCTTCTTTTAATATCCGAATTTAATGGTCTGTCACAACCAGCTGTTTTGCCTTCATCTCTGCAAAATTTTACCTGACACCACAGATTAAATCACACAAACAGAGGTAACTGTATATTGTCTGCAAACTGTTGTTAAAATATAAGTTTCCAGGTGCTTAACTGTGAAAATCCATAACTTTAGTTCTAAGGTGTTCTAAAGTTCTAAAGTTTTACTTACTATTTGTAATGCACAATATAGATCTGCATTGTGGTGTTCTGCTGACCCTTCATATTCTGATGAGTGACTTTGTTTCTAGATGTTGTATCCTGAAGTAAGGATTGTCTCTTGTTTCAAAAATAGCTTACAGATGTAGTGTAGACCCATTTGACACTGCCTCAGGTGAGCCTGTTCAGTTCTCCTCTGTCTGTAGAAGTGGTCCCTCGTTAAACTCTGGCTTACAGTTCAATATTTATGAGCTGATGCGAGGAAGTCTCTGATATTTCGATATTTGATGCAGGTTAGCTAAAGCAAATGCAGTACACGTGTGTGTGTGTGTGTGTGTGTGTGTGTGTGTGTGTGTGTGTGTGTGTGTGTGTGTGTGTGTGTGTGTGTGTGTGTGTGTGTGTGTGTGTGTGTGTGTGTGTGTGTGTACGCGCACATGTTTTTCTGTCCCGGTGGGGACTTCAACCTGAATGCACACAGACTCATGGGGACTTGTGTTACCAGGAGGACTTAAATTGAGGTCCCCTTGAGGAAACAAGCTTATTATCTGCCACTCAGTCATTTTCTGATATTGTTTCAGCAACACTGAAAGGTACTTTGGAGAAAATTTTCTTCTATGGAATCACTGCAAAAAAAAACTTCTATAGAGAAAGTCTCTATAGAAGTGAATAGAGTATAATAATAATAATAATAATAATAATAATAATAATAATAATAATTTAAAACTGAACCCTCATAGGCACATGCCTAGTATCCCTGCTGAAAAAAGCTCACCTTCTGTATTGATCTGGTCAGATTGTAGGCTGGTATTTGGACTCTTTTCAGCTGTTCAAGTTGGCAGCAAGCTTAACAAACAATCTTAGAATAATTTATTCTTAGCAGGTGCACTACCGTTCAAAGATTTAGGGCCAGAATTGATTTATATTGATTGATTGATTAATTTGGTTGGTTGGGGAAAAAGTTTTTTTTTCTCCAAACAAAAACACAAAGTTTTTGACATTGATAATAATCAGAAATGCACCAAATCAGCATATTAAAATGATTTCTAAAAGGTCATGTGACACACTGAAGACTGGAGTAATGATGCTGAAAATTCAACTTTGCCATCACAGGAATAAATCACATTTTAAATTACTCCTAAATCCGGCCCTGTAGATACATTTGAGAGCCTATGCACCAACTAATCATCTGATCATCTTGACTTGACAAATAATACAATTACAGTACAGCAGAGTAATATAGTGAGTACAAAAACGTAATAATGTAGTATAATATAAACAAAATATTTTCCAAGTACTAGTTTATGCATATTAATTTCCACAGTATTATTTGAAATGTTTATTGTATATACTGTGTACTGTTTCACTACTGATACTATTGAGTATGTTGCACAATATGCAGTGAGCATTACAGAAATATACTATATTGACAAAAGTTTTGGGACGCCTGCCTTTACATGCACATGAACTTTAATGACATCCCATTCTTAATCCGTAGGGTTTAATATGGAGTTGGCCCAACCTTTGCATCTATAACAGCGACAACTCTTCTGAGAAGGCTTTCCACAAGGTTTAGGAGTGTGTTCATGGGAATTTTTGACCATTCTTCTAGAAGCGCATTTGTGAGGTCAGGCACTGATGTTGGACGAGAAGGCCTGGCTCGCAGTCTCCGCTCTAATTCATCCCAGAGGTGTTTTATCGGGTTGAGGACTCTGTGCAGGCCAGTCAAGTTCCTCCACACCAAACTCGCTCATCAAAGCAAAGCAAAATGTCTTTATGGACCACCGCTTTATGGGCCATCCCCAAACTGTTCCTACAAAGTTGGGAGCATTAAATTGTCCAAATTGTTGTGGTATGCTGAAGCATTAAGAGTTCCTTTCACTGGAACTAAGAGGCCAAGCCCAACCCCTGAAAAACAACCCCACCCCATAATCCCCTCTCCACCAAACTTTACACTTGGCACAATGCAGTCAGGCAAGTACCGTTCTCCTGGCAACCACCAAACCCAGACTGATCCATCAGATTGTCAGACAGAGAAGCATAATTGGTCACTCCAGAGAACACGTCTCCACTGCTCTAGAGTCCAGTGGTGGCGTGCTTTACACCACTGCATCCCACGCTTTGCATTGCACTTGATGATGTAAGGCTTGGATGAGCTGCTCGGACATAGAAACCCATTCCAGGAAGCTCTCTACACACTGTTCTTGAGCTCATCTGAAGGCCACAAAAGTTTGGAGGTCTGTAGCTATTGACTCTGCAGAAAGTTGGCGACTTCTGCACACTGTGACCCTCAGCATGTGCTGACCCCGCTCTGTGATTTTACGTGGCCTAACACTTCGTGGCTGAGTTGCTGTTGTTGTTCCCAATTGCTTCCACTTTGTTATAATCCCACTAACAGTTGAGCGTGGAATATTTAGTAGTGAGGAAATTTCAGGAATGGACTTATTGCACAAGTGGCAACCTATCCACGCTTGAGTTCACTGAGCTCCTGAGAGTGACCCATTCTTTCACAAATGTTTGTAGAAGCGTCTGCATGCCTAGTGCTTGATTTATACACGTGACCATGGAAGAGATTGGAACACCTGAATTCAATGATTTGGAGGGGTGTCCCAATATTTTTGGCACTATAGTGTATATTGGTTTTGTGGATAGAGTCAGGAGAAGGACACTGATTGTTCCGTGTGGTACAACCTGCAGTGAGCTGGGCGGCTCTATGATTATATGCAACCTGCCTTTCACCTCCCACAGTGGAACTTCTCAATTCATGTTTAGTGGCCTTATTATACTTCACATTACCAACCAAATGGAGTCATTGTCCAAAACGCAATACCGAGATGGATTATTTGTCCCCAAAGAGCCGTATCTGTCATGGCGGACGTCTTACTTGCAGATCAGCTTATGGACTGGATGAGGAGAGGACAGGAGAAAATGAAGACAGTTGTTAGCTCCTCAAATTGAAATTTGGGATCCATTATTCAGCTGTCAACACGCGAGAGCATGGATCCACTGATAATGCCGCTAACAGCCCTCTCTGCTTGACTGTCTGCTTGAAAAGCAACAGAAAGAGCACTATGCAGTAAAAATGGGCTTGCCTTGTTTGTTTCCATTTTTCATTCTGCACCATATATGCGTAGTTAGAATGCTGTCAAAAGTATTCACAGATGCGTGCACGTATGTCCGCTGTGCTTAAGAGGTCTGTTGCCCTCTGATCTTCACTCTGTTATGCTTCAGGGGTTCTGAGGTTCCTGGTGGAAAACTCAATGATGTGGAGAATATGCTACTATACGGGCTGCATGGAGAACTCACAGTAAATATGAATGTTAATAGTGCAGACTTGGGGCTAGATGTCTCACAGGGAAGCTGTCACATGTGCTATTTGTCAGGAACCAGGGGGCGTAGTACAGAAACTTTCTATCTTAGGTCTTAACTTAAGATATGATAAGTTAATTTAGGATTTTCCACAAATTCGTATTACAAAGGCAAATCTTAACTTGATTTCTATCTATCTATCTATCTATCTATCTATCTATCTATCTATCTATCTATCTATCTATCTATCTATCTATCTATCTATCTATCTATCTATCTATCTATCTATCTATCTATCTATCTATCTATCTATCTATCTATCTAGGATCGTTTTGACAATGTTGTCACCTGTACGTGAAAAAGATAAAGGATTTTTTTTTCAGTTTTTGGTAGCCTACATTGTTTTTACGCAAGCATGCATTAAGTTGCAAGTTGTTGTATGTGTTTTCACTGTTAAAATTGTAATAAATAAAATATGTTTTAGCCAAAGCAATGCTTTGATATGTTACATTTACATTTAATTTTACTGTTTAAATTTGGCTTCCAAATTCCTGCAATCGGTATGTTATATTGTGACATATTATAACAATATACTGCACCAAACGTTGAGTGTCAATAAACTTGTTTTTTTTTTGTTGTTGCTGTTGTTTTTTGTAGCACTTTCTATCAAGTTCATGCTTGTAATGAATTATAGCCCCATTTATACTTAATTTTGATGTATTAAAATCTATATCTCCTCAGCCATATGCAGGGTTTTGCTTATAGCAGTTTGGAATTATACTTTAAAAATATTGTTGCAGTTGGTGTTGTTTGTTTGTTTGTTTGTTTGTTTGTTTGTTTGTTTTTTCAACTATTTGTTTTATTGTATTATTATTTTGGATTTCTGTGTGTTTTTCATTATTTTATAACAGGAATTATTGTTCACTAGTTACATTTACAAATAAACAACTTAAACTGTATAATGAGCACATATTAATGATTTCTTAACACTTGCTTTAGGAAAATTGCATCCTATGTTTTCACTTTATTTAAAGCCATCAGTGATGCATTTATAGATGATTATAGTCGGCTATTAATAACAATACATTCACTTATTGACAGAAATCTGAATTACAAAAAGTCATTGTAACTATAATATAATAACATTATAGCAATGCAGGCTGTGTTTTTTAAAATACATTCATGGAACCATACAACTGACTGATTAATACATATAAATAAGTGTATAATGGATAATGAGCATGCACATTGAAAAAACAACTGCATGACTTACAAGTAATTATAAAAAATAATGTAAGTGTAACTATAACTGTTCTTATAATGCAGTATAGCACTTAATGAGTCTCTATAAATATATCTATAGAATAGTAACACTTATATATAGTATAAATGGAGCTATAATTCATTGTAAGCATAGATTTCATAGATTTTTTTCCTTTGGTAGCCTTGCCTGTAAGTATGTGTGTACAGACATTGACTTTCAAAAATACACCCTGGAGTACAAAATGTGACAGATAGCTCTTCCCTTTTCCACAGGCTTACAAATCAGACAAATATCCCTATGATTTTGTTCTGCTTTTAGGGACGTAATATTTAATAAATTTGTCTCCTGTGGGCAACTCCTTTTGATAAATGACTGGGAGCAGATGGATTGCTGTTTGTCCTGTTATCAGCATATACATACTGTTTTATGAGGCTTTGCTTTAGGTGTAAGTGTGTAATAACAAACACTTCAAATGACATTCACAATGCTGCGTTTAAAGGTGAAGTGATTCTTTTTCTAAATGTTAAATGATATCTGCCTCCCTAGGCTTCTGATGAAATATAATTTTTTTAATAATTAAGTTGCATGATTATTGTAGGTAAAAAGAGTTTGTCTAAAGTTTGCCAGAAGGCAGAATTCATCCATTGCTAGATCTACATTTAGTCAGAGAAAGAAAATGCGGGTCCCAGCTGTTTACGTGCCACGTTCGATGACTATTACGCAATAACATTTTGCTGTCAACTGTTTAAACGTATATTCATTCTCTATCACACAATGGTAATGCTAATAGAAAAACCCAATCTTTATCAGCTCTGAATGTCTACCATGTTACATTATCTCATTATCAACAAGCAAATTATAGACTGAAGGCATACTTAAATGGAGGGGTTTTTTTATGGTGTGTGTATGAGTCGCACACACATACGCGCACTTTAGCAACAATAAACACAAAATTGTAGATTAGTGTAGCATAGACACAACATAAGCTGCTAAGGTTAATTAGCCTGTCGTCGAGCAGAGAAGCAATCTGATTTTTTAACCTCCGCATCCTGCTGTGAAAATTAATTTGGCCACAGTATGAAATAAACCCATTGTCGCCCGCCCCTTTGGCTGCGCTCCGCTTTCCTTCTGAGTGCTTTCATCACTTCCCGCTAAAATGGCGCTGTGTGTCGTCTGCACATTAATCAAAGGAAAGGGAGATACAGGATGTTTGTGTGTAAAGGCGAAAATGATTAGCAGCCATGGATGTGACTAAACCGAAAGAGGAAGAGAGGGAGGTTGAAAATATATAGAGAGAGAGCTTTTAATAAATCTGACCTTTTCTGTTGTGCGCTTGTTATGAAAGATGCTGGCATCGGGAATAAATGAAAGCAAGGGGCAAGCAGACCATTTGCAAGGCAACGGTGAGATAGAATGCCAGCGTGCCGAAGATGAGATGTCGGAGGGGATGAGGATTTGCCAGTTGGGAGTAAAATACGATGGGTCAAGTTTCTGGATATGGATTTATATGAGGCAATGTGTGTGAATTATTGCTTGAATGACCTGAGAGAACTGAATTGAAGTGCTGCAGAGAGAGACTTTATTTAACTCTGTGTCATAAGCAAGCAATTTTTATTAGAATTAGTTTAAAATGAAAATGACCCCATGATTTACTCACCCTCAAGCCATCCTAGGTGTATATATCACTCTCTTCTTTCTGATGAACACAATCAGAGTTATATTAATAAATATCCTGACGCTTCCGAGCTTTATAATGGCAGTGACGGGGTCCATTGAGTTTGAAGCTCAAAAAAGTGCATCCATCCATCATAAACGTACTCCACACGGCTTCCGGGGGGTTAATAAAGGCATTCTGAAGCGAAACGATGGGTTTGTGTGAGAAAAAAATCCATATTTAAAACTTTATAAAGTAAAATATTTAGCTTCCGCCAGATCGCCTTCCGTATTCAACTTGCGCAGACAGTTTAACTCCTTTCCAGTCAAAGATCGCAGACAGTCCCAGATTATTATTGTTGAACATTCAACTCACATTAAAATATCACACTCTTACTTTATGTGAGGAGTACAAAATAATCCATCTGTAATGTATGCTATTTTGAACTGAATATCACGCGCATATGAAGCTTTCCTGTAGCTCAAACAATAAGAGCGTGGCGCTAGCGATGCCAAGGTCATGGGTTCGATTCCCAGGGAAAGCAAGAACTGACAAAATGTAAAAATGTGTACCTTGAATGCAATGTAAGTCGCTGTGGATAAAAGTGTCTGCCAAATGCATAAATGTAAGTGTAAAATGAAGTCAGTCACCTCTGGTGCGGTTTCATTGTATCCACACAGCGTTCGTTAGGGCTCGCTCGCCTCTCGCAGTTCAAAACGTCTGATGTCATACGTGCCAGTTATGCTTTCTTTGTAAGTTGAATATGATGGCGGAAGTTAGATATTTTACGTTGACATGAAGAGTAATTTGAATGAAAATGAAATGAAAATAGAGCAATGTTCTTCTACATTCAAAACTAACAGATGGTAACATTTGATTTCTATGATGTTAAACACACATAACTCGGTTTTGGGTTTCATGGACTGACGGCAATATCTATGGACTTTTAAAGTAATCAGCTAACCTACCTAGTTCACTTTGTTATTGGCGTTTTATTTAATTTAAATATCTAAATGTTAGCGTGAAGAAAAAAAATGAAACAACTTTTATCTTCAAGTTTGTCCGTTTATGGCTACTGTAGAAACGTGATGGCGCAAAATGCCCGCGGTGTGTGGTGATAGAAATGGCTCATTCTAAGGTAATAAAAGCATAACGGCTCATTATGTAAGGTCTTTATACACCACTGAAAACATAATTATGCATATTATATTGCATTTCTGTTAATAGAGCCTCATAAATAGTATATACTGCACCTTTAAGTTATCTTGAGTAAAACAGCACATTTTTTTCATGAAACACATGCAAAAGACCTAAACTGGAAGCGATCCAATCTGATACACAGAATACAGAGTTAAGTTGCGCATAACCCCAAATACGTGTTGAGTTTATAGGCGTATAGTGTTCCTCTACCAACTACTGGCCTGGCAGTATAATACAGCGTTTTTAATCGCTGGGACCAGTGTAGATTGTGCCAAACTCATTTTCTCACCCCTCATGTCTTTCCAAACTTGCATGACTTTCTTTACTCTGTGGAACACAAAAAGAAGTCAATTTCATAAACATGTTTCAGCTGTTTTTGTCTATGCGATGAAAGTCAGCAGGGGTCCAGAACATCTTTAAAGCTTAAAAGGACACCAAAATAGCATGAAATTAATCCACCAGGCTCGGCTGAGTCTTCTGAAGTGACATCATATGGACAAAAATGGGAAACACTTCTTAAAATATCAGTTTTGTGTTAAACATTGCTGCTAACACCTAAGTTATGGCCCACAGCTTTTATGTAACTTTTTAATAAATGAGATGTAGAAATGCTAAAAAAACCAAAAAAAAGCTTCCAAGCAAATCCAACTAGTTCAAAGCTGTCATCATAGAGCGCATGGATTCATGCAATTATGTGAAACTTATTTCTAACTGTGAAACTCAGCCAAAGACTTTTGAGCTGCAGAGAATAAAAAGGTATTCACTGTACTAAGACGTTCACCCCAAAAGCTACTTACAGTAGTTTGCTCATACTTCACAAAGATTACCCATTATCTCCAGAGCTTCTGAGCATAGATTACCTCAGGTAACGCCAAGCTTCACCCAGCTTTCATGTCTCTGGTGGAAACAGTGCATTGAATTGATCTGACAATAATCTCTGGTGGAATGGAGGCTAGGACATGTATACCAGATTCAGTCCATTAGCACTTCTGTCAATCCTAGAGCTTTTATAGTCATAACACATCCAAAAAACGTTAATATTTGCGTGATTTGAGTCTCATACATTTTTATGAAAATTACTGTCAATGCCAACTTTTATACTGTTAATGTACACTCCCAGAAAAAAGGTGCAAATGTTAAAAGGTACACTTTTATTCCTTTTAGGTACCAATATGTACACTTTAGGTACTAATATATACCTTTAAGGTACCAATATACAAAAGTGTACCTTTTGGCTTTTGTACCTTTTTTCCTGAGAGTGTACACAATGGATGCAACTCAGCTGGGTCATTTCTCTTCAAAAACAATATATGTAATTTTATCACATAATATTTAGTTTTTTATCTAAAAGTTAAAAAACGTAAAATCTATCGCTAATGCTTTCTGAGATTCGTGCCACTAAAATAGTCATTTTGTGGAGAATGATGCCATTCAGAAACTGTGATATACAAAACACTTACAGAAAAATTACCTGTTCATTTTGTTTGAAATATTCCACAAAAAAAAAAAAAAAAAAAAAAAATATATATATATATATATATATATATATATATATATATATATATATATATTAAGTAAGCATCTGGAATTTTTTTACATTTTATTAATTGAGTATCATTTTAGAAGTCAGTACTTAATACTTGTTAATAATGTTACTTATTACTTGTCAGTAATAATAATATTTACTTAACTTTGAAAAAAAAAAAAAGTCACCAAATAGTATTAATTTTTATACTGTAAAGGATTAATATGCAATATGGTAATATGTCGGACAGAAAATCGACATGACTTATTTAAAACTTGTATAGCCGCCTAATGTTAGCCACTGTTGCTTTGAGTCCACTCCGAATTTCATTTAATTTCACTTTACATGGCTGCCTACTTTAACTTTAACCTAAATAAATGATAATATGTGACCCTGGACCACAAAACCAGTCATAAGTCACAAGGTTGGTTTTATTAGTGGTAACAGTACTAGTACTAATGTAATAGAAATTATAAATGTATAATCTACCAAAGAGTTACAAATAAAACAAAATTACGGCTTATTTCTGCATTTCCATTCCCCCCCACAGTCACTAACCCAGTTCTTTGAAAAGTATTTGGCATATGCAGGGCCGGCCCAAGCCTTTATGGGGCAGAATTTGTCACAAATGCGATTGACTATTGTCAATTCTTGATAATTCACACACCCATTATCAATTAATAGTTGTAGCTGTGCTGCTTAGATCATGTCTGCCTGTCATGTTTTTACCCTTATACGGTTTTTTAATTGTAACAGTAGCAAACCCACAAGAGTGGTCAGGTGTTAATTTGTGCTTTAATATTCAAAAGTCTTACAGTTCAGACCGGGATATGTACGATTTTTGAAGTCTCAAAATAGAATGAAATAGAAAGCTTTCAAAAAGTCCTAAAAAAATTTTTACACAACTGTCTCAACACTGATTATAATCAGAAATGTTTCTTGAGCAGCAAATCCTCATATTAGAATGATTTCTGAAGGATCATGTGACACTGAAGACTGGAGTAATGATGCTGAAAATTCAGCTTTGCCATCACAGGGATACATTGCAATTTACTTGATATTCTCATAGAAAACAGCTATTTAAAATTGCAATAATATTTCACAATATAACTGTTTTTACTGTATTTTTCATCAAATAAATGCAGCCTTGGTGAGCAGAAGAGACTTCTTTTAAAAACAAGTAATGTTGGATTTCTTTCAAACGTTACACAGAGCTTTTATTTTGGCGGAAACCGGCAGGAGGACCTTAGTGCTTCTTTTTGTTGACAACAGCAGATTTATAAATGGTTCTCATTACGAATTTGGGAAGATGTTTGCTGTATGTTACATTCCCAAATGATAATTTTGAGCGACTCAAACATATAAGTTAGCACTTGCAGAGAAGCATTTACCGTGAATAGAAACAGCTATGCTATACTCCATCCAAAACATGCAGCACATCAGATAATATAGTCGCACTAAACCACATCACATTCTCAAATCCATCCATTCATAGCAAGGTTACCGGACAACTGACGAGTAGCACTGTCAGCGCCGATTTTTCTCGCACTTTGAAACCTGGCTAACACGCTAATAGTGCGAGCTCATGCAGCGCTGTCAGAATCAATCTGTGCATATGTTAGAAAACGTAACATTTTGCAGTTTATTTAGTACAAACCCGATGCCAAAAAAAGTTGCGACACTGTACAAATTGTGAATAAAAAAGGAATGCAGTAATTTACAAATCTCATAAACCTATTCATCTCATACATTTTATTCACAATAGAATATAAATAAAATATCCAAATTTGAAAGTGAGACATTTTGAAATGTCATGCCAAATATTGGCTCATTTTGGATTTCATGAGAGCTACACATTCCAAAAAAGTTGGGACAGGGAGCAATAAGAGGCCGGAAAAGTTAAATGTACATATAAGGAACAGCTGGAGGACCAATCTGCAACTTATTAGGTCAATTGGCAACATGATTGGATATAAAAAGAGCCTCTCAGAGTGGCAGTGTCTCTCAGAAGTCAAGATGGGCAGAGGATCACCAATTCCCCCAATGCTGCGGCCAAAAATACTGGAGCAATATCAGAAAGGAGTTTCTCAGAGAAAAACTGCAAAGAGTTTGAAGTTATCATCATCTACAGTGCATAATATCATCCAAAGATTCAGAGAATCTGGAACAATCTCTGTGCGTAAGGGTCAAGGCCAGAAAACCATACTGGATGCCCGTGATCTTCGCCCCTTAGACGGCACTGCATCACATACAGGAATGCTACTGTAATGGAAATCACAACATGGGCTCAGGAATACTTCCAGAAAACATTGTCATGAACACAATCCACCGTGCCATTCGCCGTTGCCGGCTAAAACTCTATAGGTCAAAAAAGAAGCCATATCTAAACATGATCCAGAAGCGCAGGCGTTTTCTCTGGGCCAAGGCTCATTTAAAATGGACTGTGGCAAAGTGGAAAACTGTCCTGTGGTCAGACCAATCAAAATTTTGAAGTTCTTTTTGGAAAACTGGGACGCCATGTCATCCGGACTAAAGAGGACAACCCAAGTTGTTCTCAGCGCTCAGTTCAGAAGCCTGCATCTCTGATGGGATGGGGTTCATGAGTGCGTGTGGCATGGGCAGCTTAAACATCTGGAAAGGCACCATCAATGCTGAAAGGTATATCCAAGTTCTAGAACAACATATGCTCCCATCCAGACATCGTCTCTTTCAGGGAAGACCTTGCATTCCAACATAACAATGCCAGACCACACACTGCATCAATTACAACATCATGGCTGCGTAGAAGAAGGATCCGGGTACTGAAATGGCCAGCCTGCAGTCCAGATCTTTCACCCATAAAAAACATTTGGCGATGATGCCACAAAGAAGACCTAAGACAGTTGAGCAACTAGAAGCCTGTATTAGACAAGAATGGGACAACATTCCTATTCCTAAACTTGAGCAGCGTGTCTCCTCAGTCCCCAGACGTTTGCAGACTGTTAGAAAAAGAAGAGGGGATGCCACACAGTGGGAAACATGGCCTTGTCCCAACTTTTTTGAGATGCGTTGATGCCATGAAATTTAAAATCAACTTATTTTTCCCTTAAAATGATACATTTTCTCAGTTTAAACATTTGATATGTCATCTATGTTGTATTCTGAATAAAATATTGGAATTTGAAACTTCCACATCATTGCATTCTGTTTTTATTCACAATCTGTACAGTGTCCCAACTTTTTTGGAATCGGGTTTGTAAATGTTTAAGGCCATTTCGCGATTTCAGTCATCATAAAGTAACATGCAGCAAGAGGTCATTTCATGTGCAGCCGCTTAGTTCGTTTATGCCTTGGGCCAGCTCTGGGTATATGTTTATTCACGGAGCTCCCTTTGCTGTAATGCTAGTGCTAATTGCGTAGCCAACCACTACCTGATATTCTATTCAATTGGTTAGGCTAGGCTAAAAGGCTTTACTTATCCACCAGCCTGATTATGTTTGAACATAGTGATTTGAACATGATGATTTCTCTTTTAACTGTTTCAGTTTGCTGTGTATTTATTTATCCATTGGTTTAAATTTATATTTATTTCCTACATTTTAAATGACTTTTTTTTTTTTATTTTTTAGATAATGCCGTTGTTTATATTATAGGTTATTTATTTTATTTGGCGTCCTGATCTCAGAAAAGTTAATGCAATGTTTGCCAGCGGAAAGTTTTGTGTGCACTTGAGCATTTATGCTTTAGTATTTTAGCCTTACTCTCGTTAGAGTATTAGTAGACTGTAGACTGTTACACTGTAGAAAAAAATATTGTTGGTTTAACTTAAAAAAATGTAAGTAACCTGGTTGCCTTAAAATGTTGAGTTCATTGAAATTAAAAATTTGAGTTAATACAATGAAGGAAACTCAAAATATTATTGTATCTGAACTACATAAATACATTTTTTTTGGTGATAAATCAATTTGGCATGTTTCACTGCATTATAACAAATAAAACACAATTACGCAGTATGCTTACAAAATCTTTTAATACTATTTGAATAAAGGGTGATTTTTCAATTTTCATTGTATTAACTCAAATTTTTAATTTCAATGAACTCAAAATTTTAAGGCAACCAGGTAACTTACTTTTTAAATATTTTTTTACAGTGTAGCAGCTAAGGCCTTTAGCGGCCTTGTTAGAATCCCGCTTGGAGTGGGTTGAGTAGGACCGGTTACAGTTGCAGAGTTACATATAGTCAGTAGAATGTCTGTTGAGGAGCATCAAAATAAAGTGTTAGTAGATATTAAGCAGACAGTCTACTAATACTCTGATGAGAGTTAGTTGACATGTAGGTGCAAACTTTAGTTAGTAGTAAAGTTAGTAGACTGTGTAAAGTGGACCATCGGAATAAACGGTTAAACTTTGAATTCTCAATTCCTGAGTGACTCAAAAGAAAGTTTTCTTCACTCTATTGAAGGACACCATTGTATAATAACCTTCTCTCCAATGCTACACTTTCCTATACATTTGTTTTTCCATTTGTCATCTTTGCAAATGTTTTAAGAAAAAGAGTAATGACTTTTAAAAGAGCACAGAAGTGTTGATTTAAGGACACAATTGGCAGAGTGTAAAGGCAGCTTGACATTTATTGAACTTTTTTTTATTATTTTAATGTACAAGGAAATGATTTCTATAAACCTGAAATGATGAAGTGCGTAGTTTGAACTTTAAGTTTTCCTAGACAATGTGTGAAATGAATGCTTACGCAGTAACCTTGGCAAGCCTGCACATGTTGATTTCACAGGAAATGTATGTGTTTCTTCACTTGGGATTTCATTTTCAAGGTGTTGTCAGAAGGCAGCTTGGTAATTTGCAAGCTCAAAGTGTTAAAGAAACAAATGAAACAGACTAATAAGAAGAAACAAACTTCACTAAAAGAAATATTTTAAGTTTTATTTACACCTTTGTCACACAACTATTTAGTAAGGTGCCAGTTGTGGCTTCATAGTGGCAACAATGTTATACTTTAAATGTCTTACAATCCACGTTTTTTTCTTCTTCTTTAAGACTGCAAAAGAAAAATTAACCTAAAATAAATTTACTTGAGAAGAATTTAAATAATTGAAAAACATGATGTACTCCTGGACTGTGGGCCAGTGATTCATTCAAACATGTACTGACTTAAAGAGATAGTTCACCTAAAAATGAAAATTATGTCATGACACACCCTCATGTCGTTCCAAACCCGTAAGACTTTCGTTCATCTTCAGAACACAAATGAAGATCTTGTTGATGAAATCTGAAAGCTTTCTGTCTCTCCATTGACAGCTACGCAACTACCACTTTGACGCTTCAAAAAGTTCATAATTAGATTGTAAAACGAATTGAATTGAATTGAATTGAACTGAATTGAGCGGTTTAGTCAAAATTTTCTGAAGAGACTCGATCGCTTTATATGATGAACATATTGAATTTAGCCTTTTATTAACATATAAACATTGATCAGCGAACATAAACAGAAGCTCAACCGAACCTGCTTGAAATGTGAGAACAAACATCACTGGTTCTCGCAGAAGCTCAAACGTGCTGCGTAACACAAGAATGAACCTCATTGGTTCTTTCTGAAGCTCAAACGTGCTGCGTAACACAAGAATGAACCTCATTGGTTCTTGAGGAAGCTCAAACGTGCTGCATAACACAAGAATGAACCTCATTGGTTCTTGAGGAAGCTCAAACGTGCTGCGTAACACGAGAATGAACCTCACTGGTTCTCGCTGAAGCTCAAACGTGCTGCGTAACACGAGAATGAACCTCATTGGTTCTCGCTGAAGCTCAGACGTGCTGCGTAACACGAGAATGAACCTCATTGGTTCTTTCTGAAGCTCAAACGTGCTGCATAACACAAGAATGAACCTCATTGGTTCTTGAGGAAGCTCAAATGTGCTGCGTAACACAAGAATGAACCTCATTGGTTCTTGAGGAAGCTCAAATGTGCTGCGTAACACAAGAATTAACCTCATTGGTTCTTGAGGAAGCTCAAACGTGCTGCGTAACACGAGAATGAACCTCATTGGTTCTCGCTGAAGCTCAAACGTGCTGCGTAACACGAGAATGAACCTCATTGGTTCTCGCTGAAGCTCAAACGTGCTGCGTAACACGAGAATGAACCTCACTGGTTCTCGCTGAAGCTCAAACGTGCTGCGTAACACGAGAATGAACCTCATTGGTTCTCGCTGAAGCACAGACGTGCTGCGTAACACGAGAATGAACCTCATTGGTTCTTGAGGAAACTCAAACGTGCTGCGTAACACGAGAATGAACCTCATTGGTTCTTGAGGAAGCTCAAACGTGCTGCGTAACACAAGAATTAACCTCATTGGTTCTTGAGGAAGTTCAAACGTGCTGCATAGCAAGAGAATGAACCTCATTGGTTCTTGAGGAAGCTCAAACGTGCTGCGTAACAAGAGAATGAACCTCATTGGTTCTTGAGGAAGCTCAAACGTGCTGCGTAACACGAGAATGAACCTCATTGGTGCTTGAGGAAGCTCAAACGTGCTGCGTAACACGAGAATGAACCTCATTGGTTCTCGCTGAAGCTCAAACATGCTGCATAGCAAGAGAATGAACCTCATTGGTTCTTGAGGAAGCTCAAACGTGCTGCGTAACACGAGAATGAATCTCATCGGTTCTCGCTGAAGCTCAAACGTGCTGCGTAACACGAGAATGAACCTCATCGGTTCTCGCTGAAGCTCAAACGTGCTGCGTAACACGAGAATGAACCTCATCGGTTCTCGCTGAAGCTCAAACGTGCTGCGTAACACGAGAATGAACCTCATCGGTTCTCACTGAAGCTCAAACGTGCTGCGTAACAAGAGAATGAACCTCATTGGTTCTTGAGGAAGCTCAAACATGTTGCGTAACATGAGAATGAACCTCATTGGTTCTCGCTGAAGCTCAAACGTACTGCGTAACATGAGAATGAACCTCATTGGTTCTCGCTGAAGCTCAAACGTGCTGCGTAACACGAGAATGAACCTCATTGGTTCTCGCTGAAGCTCAAATGTGCTGCGTAACACGAGAATGAACCTCATCGGTTCTCACTGAAGCTCAAACGTGCTGCGTAACAAGAGAATGAACCTCATTGGTTCTTGAGGAAGCTCAAACATGTTGCGTAACATGAGAATGAACCTCATTGGTTCTCGCTGAAGCTCAAACGTGCTGCGTAATATGAGAATGAACCTCATTGGTTCTTGAGGAAGCTCAAACGTGCTGCGTAACGAGAGAATGAACCTCATTGGTTCTCGCTGAAGCTCAAACGTGCTGCATAGCAAGAGAATGAACCTCATTGGTTCTTGAGGAAGCTCAAACGTGCTGCGTAACATGAGAATGAACCTCATTGGTTCTCGCTGAAGCTCAAACGTGCTGCGTAATATGAGAATGAACCTCATTGGTTCTTGAGGAAGCTCAAACGTGCTGCGTAACGAGAATGAACCTCATTGGTTCTCGCTGAAGCTCAAACGTGCTGCATAGCAAGAGAATGAACCTCATTGGTTCTTGAGGAAGCTCAAACGTGCTGCGTAACATGAGAATGAATCTCATCAGTTCTCGCTGAAGCTCAAACGTGCTGCGTAACACGAGAATGAACCTCATCGGTTCTCGCTGAAGCTCAAACGTGCTGCGTAACACGAGAATGAACCTCATCGGTTCTCGCTGAAGCTCAAACGTGCTGCGTAACACGAGAATGAACCTCATTGGTTCTCACTGAAGCTCAAACGTGCTGCGTAACAAGAGAATGAACCTCATTGGTTCTTGAGGAAGCTCAAACATGTTGCGTAACATGAGAATGAACCTCATTGGTTCTCGCTGAAGCTCAAACGTGCTGCATAACATGAGAATGAACCTCATTGGTTCTCGCTGAAGCTCAAACGTGCTGCGTAACACGAGAATGAACCTCATTGGTTCTCACACGTCAAGTGAACATGCATGAGCTTCCATTTACTGATGTGTGAGTTGATGAATGTTTATATGTGAATAAAAGCCTAAATTTAATCTGTTCATCATATAAAGTGATTGAGTCTCTTCAGCAAATTTGGACTAAACCGTTCAATTCATATGGATTAGTTTAACAATCTCTTTATGAGCTTTTTGAAGTGTCAAAGTGGTAGTTGCGTAGCTGTCAATGGAGGGACAGAAATCGCTCAGATTTTATTCAAAATATCTTAATTTGTGTTCCGAAGATGAACGAAAGTGAGTAATTGATGACAGAATTTTCATTTTTGGGTGAACTATTGCTTTCTATTGAACTATTGCTTTTTTAAGTCTATTCAATGCTTATGCTTCCGGACTTTCAATCTTAAAATGGGACACTCATAAATATGATATAAATTATTATTATATTTAAAAGGTATGATAATACAGTAGAAGTAGAGGATACAACCATTTATATGGTGTGCTTTTAAGAAAGTCCACTGCGCAAATATTATGCCAGGTGCAGAATCCATCACACAGTCAGACGTCATGAAGATTTCAGAGCAGCGCTGTCAAACTGACTGCCCACTGTCATAATGGTTAGCCCATGTCCAATCAGGCGTCTGCACTGGGGAGTTCTCCCTTGGATCTCAAGTAAATGGCCCTCCATATCATGGCAGCTCTACCTTCATCTTGCTCTTCAGCACCGTATGATTGCAAAGCCTAAGCTTTTACCTCGCCTTTGGATGTTTAGCAGTCTCTGTAGTTTTTCACATCATGCTGTTTCATGGGTACCTTCTCCTTCGCTTGATAAAAGACTTTTTTGATGTGCTCTTACACTCTTTCATTTGTTAAAGCTATGATTCTTTGGCCCTAATGTCTGCTGAACTGACAAAAAAAAAAAAAAACTCTATGATCTCCTTTTGTTGACTTCCTTGAAGTTAGCGGTGATCAGGCTAAGCTCATTTAAACACTTTCTCCAACAAATGAGCTGAGACGTTTGGCTCATTTGATAAAGGGAAGCAAATTCCTTTGCCCACACCACCATTCCGTCCTTTTCCGTCTGATTTGGATGAAATGCAGATATGTGGAATGTTCTTAGGGGTTGAATTCCTCAGCAATTGTTATATATGTGTTTGATGGTTGTGCCATTTTCCGGCTGCAAAAGGAATGAATAAAGATGAGGCTTGACAAGCGGTTATGAGAGAATTGGTAATGCAGGATACTTACCTCAGAAATACGGGCCTGCTAAAGGGCAAGCTGCTGCTGTATTCAGCCTAATCAGGTTTTAGCTGTCAAACATGACAAATATCCCCTTGTCCCAAGCACACTTCTCATAACTTTACACAATGCTATGCAGTGAGTCCTGAATGAACATTGAAATGAAGTTTTATTCAGCATAGGGTATATTTCAGTTGATCCAATATGGGGTGGTCATAAATTCCAACCAACCTAGCACTAATGAAATGTTGCAAATGCCTATGGTTAAACATTCTTCTTCCTCTCTTTATTAAGATGAAGTTTGTGTTCTTCTACACGGTTTTCACATGCTAGACCAATGCGCATTTTGAATTTTTGTACTTTGCATTCGTATGCATATTACGTCTGTTGTTTATTAATCACCCTTTTGGTTTTATTATGAAATAAATTTGAGGTAGAGAGGAAATTGGACGGAGCAAGAGGGGAAATGCTTTGAGACATGAGAATGTCAGATTGAACGTGTCATTATCAACACTCGGCTCAACAGCATTGTTCTTCTTTCAAAAAAAACAAAACAAAAAAAAAAACTGATTTCCTGAGAATGAAATTATTAGAATGAGTTTGATAGTTGGGAAATATTCTCACAAGAAAGTAAAAGGAAATACACTATATTGCCAAAAGTTTTGGGACGCCTGCCTTTACATGCACATGAACTTTAATGACATCCCAGTCTTAATCTGTAGGGTTTAATATGGAGTTGGCCCAACCTTTGCAAACTCGCTCATCCATGTCTTTATGGTCCTTGCTTGCAGTCATCTTGGAACAGGAAGGGGCCATCCCCAAATTGTTCCCACAAAGTTGGGAGCATGAAATTGAAAATGTATTCCTTTCACTGGAGTTCCTTTCACTCAAACTAAGGGGCCAAGCCCAACCCCTGAAAAACAATCCCACACCGTAATCCCTCCTCCACCAAACTTTACACTTGGCACAATGCAGGCAAGTACCGTTCTCCTGGCAACCGCCAAACCCAGACTCGTCCATCAGACTGTCAGACAGAGAAGTGTGATTGGTCACTCCAGAGAACACGTCTCCACTGCTCTAGAGTCCAGTGGCAGCGTGCTTTACACCACTGCATCCGATGCTTTGCATTGCACTTGATGATGTAAGGCTTGGATGAGCTGCTCGGCCATGGAAACCCATTCCATGAAGCTCTCTGCACACTGTTCTTAAGATAATCTGAAGACCACACAAAGTTTGGAGGTCTGTAGCTATTGACTCTGCAGAAAGTTGGTGACTTCTGTGCACTGTGTGCCTCAGCATGTGCTGACCCCGCTCTGTGATTTTACGTGGCCTACCACTTCGGGGCTGAGTTGCTGTTGTTGTTCCCAATTGCTTCCACTTTGTTATAATATCACTAACAGTTGACCGTGGAATGGACTTATTGCACAGGTGGCGTGGTACATCACGGTAAAAATTTACGCTTCGTAAAAATCCAATGTCAGTCACCTTCTGTATAACTTCCTGTTTTCTAAAAATACTCAGATCTGCATACTTTCTCTTCAGAGATTCATTGATGTGGCATGCAATAAACTTGAGGCCAGCCAATAAGATGTGCTTGAAAGCTCATAAGCTGTTGCAACCAGAACTCATGTGTACTGGGGTTTATAGGAATTTTAGAATATATAAATTGAAGGCATTGATAAAGCAATTATGATTTATTGTATAAATTCCGCCAGCTGGTAGAACTATTATCCTTTAATTCTTGCAAATGAAAAATCACCCTTTCTCCTTCTCACACACACCTTTAACAGTTGCACCAACCCTGTCCTACCATTAGAGAATCAGTCTGACAGACTGCTGATTAAAATTGATTTAAGTTTTGAGTACATTTGGAATTGATGATACAAATGTCTAGAGGAATTATGGGCTGTCATTTGAGGCCGAGCACAGTCATCCGTTCACTCTGTGTCAGAGGTATAGGAGCCTGCTGCGGAATTCACATATGGACATAACATCAAACACTTATGCTTCCAGCAACCATAAAACATATTTTATACCTCAGTGTCTTCTCGATGCTCTGACAGGGGTATGAGGATTACTTCATAATTACTTCAGTTATTATCTTACTAAAGTTCAAATGAAGCCCAGGAGACTTTTGTGTTGACACCAGCAATAACACAATTTTGAAATGCCATAGTTTGGGGTTAGGCACATTTTTTTACACCAAACCTAAAGGCATAGGAATACGTTCACAACCTGATTGTGCGGCTTTTATGACATATTTCCTATTTTGTGACGGAATTTACCGAACATCCAAAACAGTGCTGTGTGCTGGGCTAAACGTGCTTGGTGTATGTGCGTAGCCTACATATGATGGTATTTTGACCAGCTGAGAACTTGTGAAGAGCTTATAAAATGTGTAAAGGAGTCAAAACAATGGCAGGAATCCCTCTGTCACACACACACACACACACACAGACACACACACACACACACACACACACACACACACACACACACACACACACACACACACACACACACACACACACACACACACACACAAATCTGCTGCAAGGAGATGTGGTTCTGATGCCTTTAACCAAACTGTGATGGACAACATAGTGACTTAATAGGATCTCAACTTCCTGTTTTTGGTTCGTTTACATGTCTTTTGTCCGTGTTACATTCATATTTCATTCAAACCACACCAGAGTTAGTTTGGAAGTGGTCTGAGACCCATCCCAGCAAGCAATAGCCATCATTTCACCATCTCAGTTAACTATAGACCCGATATAGTCTGGCTATGAGTAACCCACTTCTAGCCAAAATGTAAATTTTGCCAAAATAACTTGCGCGATGTATGATATTTCATCATGTAAGCAAAGTCAACAGGGATTACAAGGTGTCTGGTTTCATTTCTTTGACATGTTCGTGTTCTAGATGACTAGTCTATTCTTGGGCTATGGTTAGACGTCTATTAAATTTTCACAGACAGCCCAAATTTTGCCTGGTTTTAGCCTAGACATCAGGGCTGGCTGTGTTTGGATGGCTAATAGATGCCTATTAAGTGCAAAATTGCTTACTGGGATCTTTTCAGTGGTCTCTGTCCGTTTGTTTGGTGAGCACCAGGGTTCAGGTGGCAGCTTTCACACTTATTCAAATGAACCACACTAACAGAGCAATGTATCAGGGTTCACCAAACATGTCAAGTGTGAACACACCCTAAGAGCCTAAGCTGATCCTAAGCTGGTTCAGAATGAGGACTATGTTCATCATATAGCCATTGCAGAGGCATTAAATAAATTGTTGTTTGTATAAACTGAAAGGACTGATTATTGTATTTGTTGTTGTCTTTCCAGGTCCCTGCTTGTGATTTACCATGGCCAAAGTGCTCTGCTGCCTCCTTCTCCTGGGAAGCGCAGTGTTGATGACCACCGCCTGCCCTAAATATTGTGTCTGTCAGAATTTATCAGAGTCCTTGGGCACATTGTGCCCATCCAAAGGTCTGCTGTTCGTGCCTCCCGACATTGACCGAAGAACCGTGGAATTACGTCTGGGAGGAAACTACATCATTAAAATTAGCCAGCAGGACTTCACCAACATGACGGGCCTTGTGGACCTCACACTGTCACGAAACACCATCAGCTTCATCCAGCCCTTCTCCTTTGTAGATCTTGAAACCCTGCGTTCGCTGCACCTGGACAGTAACCGGTTGACAGAGCTTGGCCCAGATGCCCTGCGAGGCTTGGTGAACTTGCAACACCTCATCCTAAACAACAACCAACTTACTCATATCTCCAAAGAAGCTTTCGATGATCTGCTGCTCACCTTGGAGGACCTAGATCTCTCTTACAACAACCTGCGGGGTGTTCCCTGGGAGGCCATTCGCAAAATGCTCAACATACACCAACTAAGCCTGGACCACAACCTCATCAGCCACATTGCCGAGGGCACTTTTACTGATCTTGAAAAGCTGGCACGGCTGGATCTTACATCAAACCGTCTCCAGAAGCTTCCGCCAGATCCCATCTTTGCTCGGTCACAGAGCAACATGGTTCTTAGTACACCATTTGCCCCAATCCTGTCTCTCAGCTTTGGTGGGAATCCTCTGCACTGTAACTGTGAGATTCTGTGGTTGCGGCGTCTAGAGCGGGAGGACGATATGGAAACATGCGCCTCCCCTCCAAGTCTGAAGGGTCGCTACTTTTGGTATGTTCGAGAGGAAGAGTTTGTCTGCGAACCACCGTTAATTACCCAGCATACCCATAAGCTTTTGGTCCTGGAGGGACAGACGGCCAGTTTACGCTGCAAGGCTGTGGGTGACCCTATGCCTCTCATACACTGGGTGGCTCCAGATGACCGACTAATCAGTAACTCATCCAGGGCTACAGTGTATGAAAATGGTACTTTAGACATTATGGTCACCACCTCTAAGGATTACGGGACATTTACTTGCATTGCTGCAAACGCAGCAGGAGAATCAACAGCCTCAATTGAGCTCTCCATTATCCAGCTTCCCCACCTTAGCAATGGAACTAACCGCACATCTCAGCCAAAGTCCAGACTATCTGACATCACCAGCTCCACTAAAACCGGTAAAGGGGAGACCAAACCCCAACCAGAACAAGTAGTGTCAGTGTCAGAGGTCACCGCGATATCTGCTCTGATCAAGTGGACGGTTAGCAAAGTGGCACCCAAAGTCAAAATGTACCAGCTCCAATACAACTGTTCAGAGGATGATGTCCTGATTTACAGGTAAATATTCCATGTGTCTTTTCCCTTTAAACCACCCAACTACACACTAATTAGGCATGTGCTTTCACCTGCCCTTTAGTTTCTCTCTGAATGCCTGTGGAAATTATCATTAGATTTGATTTAGAGGTAAATAATGTATTGTATAACTCAATTCAGTCTTGTAAATTAATTGAATTCAGTTCATTTAAGCAGATAATGTTAATAGGTTCAATAGGTTAATGCTGAAGATAGTTAATGCAGTGGCATTTAAAAGGTGACTCACTTATGCTGAGACATTGTTTTTGCATCTTTTCAACCGACCAGTCACATGCATACTTATAAGCTCATCCTAATTGTGTTAATTGTGTTTTGTGACTGTTTTAGCGAAAACAATAAGGTGCCTTACCATTGACTCACTTACCCTTTGGTGAATCATTTACCTACAAATTCTATCTAAAACCCACCAACAGCACTTGACCTGTATTCCTCTTTTCCTGAGGAGCAATTTTAAGTAGAGTATAGGATTGTTGTGGATTTATGTAATAGACAGCATCCAGTTCAGTTCCATGAAACACTTAGTTAGATATTATAAACACATAGTTTATATCTAGTTAATATCTTGTACAATTTTTCTGCACAAAAACATTCATAAGGATGTTTAGATTTTTTTCTGAAAAACAAGAAAAACATTTGGTAACACTTTAAAAATGAAAATTACCTTATGATTTACTCACCCTCAAGCCATCCTAGGTGTATATGACATTCTTCTTTCAGGCGAATACAATCTGAGTTTTATTAAAAAATGTCCTGGCTCTTCCAAGCTTTATAATGGGAGTGAATGGCAGCCCAAAATTTGAAGCTCAAAAAAGTGCATCTATCCATTATAAAAGTACTCCATACGGCTCCAGGGTTTAATAAAAAAATAAAATAAAAGGCTGGTCCACCTTGCCCCACCGGTGGAAGCAGTCGTCAACCTGGATAACCTACTTGGGGCATTTGCGTCTCTGGACCTGAGGGTTCCCTCAAGATATCCGGGAGGACCATCTTTATTTTTGTAAGAAAAATATCCATATTTAACACATTATAATATAATCTATCTAGCTACCGGCAGACCGCCTTACTTACGCAGAACGCATCATTGTTACGCCAGTTACGCTTTTTTCATAAGTTGAACAGCTGTCTGCCGGAAGCTAGATATTTTATGGATATTTTTCTTACAAAAACCAATCTCTTCTCTTCAGAAGGCTTTGATTAAACCCTGGAGCCGTATTTTCATTTTTGGGTGAACTATCCCTTTAAAGCCTTTATGTATAATGCATTGTAAAGGTATAATGTATGGTATAATGCATTATATATTACTTTTTAAGTAATTACAACCAAATTTGAAATGCATTATAATATTCACAGATTCCTTATTACATCTGAAATTGGTTGTTTGTTGTGTTTTAATGCATTATAACTGTGGTTACAATTATTCATAAGATCATACAACGCATTATAAGGTGCATTACAAGGCATAATTAATGCACTGAAAATTATACATAAAGGCGTTAAGTAAAGTTACCAAAAATTCTGTTTTTTAAAGTGTTCAGAAGTGCCATAGTCATTTTTTATTTAAATTAACCTCTATTAGCTGTTAAAAGATTGATTTCACCATATTTTAATCAAATGCAACATTTTCTCTGTGTGAAATAAAGAATGTGTAGAAATCCCTGTCACCTCTAGGCCTTTTTTTCCTTTTTAGCATAATACAACCAGCATGATCATCACTATTACAAGCCTGAGGCAACAGGAGATTTTAGAATATGCTTCATTCTTTTGATTTTAATTTCAGCTCACGTCTCTTACTTAGTTTCTTTATATCTACATGATCTACATCAGTTTATAATCTAAGTAATGGGTTTCCTTATCAAACTGCCTACATTTTAAACCATTAAGCTGTCTAGTTTCTCTGACTTGCGAAAAACAGAGCTTTTCTTGTTTTGGAAAGAGTACCTAATCTATAAAGTATGAGTATGACTGTTCGTTAACTGGTGCCTCTCTATTACTTAATGACTTCATGTGGAATTATCCTGAGATATGTTTTCTTCTTCCTGTCATGGAAGAACAGTGTTAACCTGGATGTTGGCAACAACAAAGGGAAAAAAAATCAATCACTAAGGCTCGAGTGGAAAAAGGTTGGGCTCTCTCGTAAAGCTGTCAGCACTGAATGTAGCGTCTTCTCTTGTGATGGGAAAGCAATTATGAATGAGTAATGGACTAGCTGGCATACAGGCTTACTGTAGACAATGTGTCAGGCCGCCCTGCTAGATGTGGTTTTAGTGCTGTAAAGGATGTCTTTAACACAGAATACGGGATCCCATGGTATGGTAATTCTTGGCAAAGCATACGATTAAGAACCACATCAATTGTTTATGAAACCCGACGTGATTTTTTTTTCATTCACCCTAAAATAAAAATTCTTTCTTCATTTCTTTCTGAACGTCTGAAGACTATGCTAGTCTTTCTTGTCCATGCACTTACAATGACTGGGGACTTAAGCTTTCAAGCTTCAAAAAAGGATGCAAAAACAGAACATTTTGATTCGTATAGTTCTTCTGAATCCATTCGATTGCTTCGTGTAAATTGTGAAATAGGCTAAAACTTATGTTATGCCCCTTCCAGTGGGCTGTTAAACGCTGCAACTTAATCGCTGAACTTGAGAACTGGGTGAACAGTTTATTGAAAATGTTGTTCATTAATCTGCATCAAAAAGAAAATGGAAAAGTCATCAAAATATCTACTTTAGTGTTCCACAGTAGAAAGTCAGAGGTTTGTATTGTTATGAGGGTAAGTAAATCATGACAAAATTCACATTTTTGGGTTTCTGTTTTTAATTTTAATTTGATTTAATTTGATCTCACATTCTTACAGTAGAGACAAATGGAGTAAGATGATGATATCCCATGATATGGCACATTTTATTTCAGCACTTGTGAGAAATAGCTACGCTATTTTGAATTTAGTCATTTCATCTGATTATTACCGTGTGAGATTTAGTCAGTCAAAACATTTTTGAGTTTAACTGATCTAATTTTGTGTCTCTGGAAAATAATGATTATGACATTGTTGAATAGGTTTTTTTTTTTTTTTGTGTGTCTATTTGTTAATGAGGATTTGTGGAGACAATAATGTTTTTAGATTTGTGGAGTAAATAGTTTTTATTTTGATGTAAAAAAGATAAAATTAGACCCTTGGGGTAAGATGATCCGCCAGATTTGGCACAGAAGGCCCCAAGTGGCATGTTGTTACTAGTGTTATTGTTTTTAAATGTAACAATTATTGTAATTAATAAGGTTTTTATTCAGTACTTTCATGAATTGGATTTACATTTCAGGCATATTTGCTTTCATTAAAACCTATAGGTTAGTTGAGTGAAATCATACAATTTGCATCCATAGTAATGCTATTATGACGTATCTTCAATTAAAATATGTGCAATTAAATAAGTAAATATTCATATGCCTTTATATAAGTCATAGAATAATGTAACCTTTCAGATAAATCTCTTTTACTGGGATTCTACTTTAATCAGTTGTTCAACTATTAAATTATCAAAATAACATTATAAATACATTAGTTTATTTAGTATTTTACATTAATGACACTTTAAAACATTAAGAAGAATTTGAGTACAAAATATTAATTAGAATGATATCAAAAGTATTTTAGTATATTCTGTATAATAGAATCTGTTGTCCTCCAACTTTAAAATTGTCAGACATGGTTGTTTTACCTTTATTTTTGTAAAGGGCGTTTCATTTCATCTTTGCACGTTCGTTTTAGCACTGGGTCGGTACTTCCGGAGTAAATTATCAGGAAATTTTCATTTTGAAGTGAACTAATCCTTTAAGGGGGCATCTTCCCGTATGTTACCCTACACATAATTGTCTTCTCATTATTTTCTTATTCTTATTATTCCTTGTAATTTAAACTTGTGAACGATTTGGACGATTCTCCAAATGCATGAAACGATTTGTCCAGTATCTGAAAAAAAAAAAAGCATTCGACGCTTCTATTCAATTACTTAACCTTCACAGAGCAGGGTAGTTGGGTAAATGATCGCACACTAATTAGCATTCTCAGTCTACATCCACTGCCAGGTATCTGCAAAGAATGTTCTAGATAATGATGAGCTAATGCAGTCAGAAAAGATAATTCGTGATTACATGCCCTCTGTACTCAAGGTGCTTTATAGAGGTTGAGTGGAAAGTACTACAGAAAATGACCTTTAAGAAATATGTTTTCATTAACATAAACCATCAAGGAAACTAAAAGGTGTTTATATATATATATATATATATATATATATATATATATATATATATATATATATATATATATATATATATATATATATATATATATATATATTTATCCTTTTCAAAAGGAAAATGTGATCTGTTTAAATGATTCAGTGTTGACAAGAATGTTGCATGTGTGTGAAGTATATTTACGTAATCCTCACATTGCTTCCTGTCAGTCAAAAACAACTGCTTTTTTATTTCTGGCTCCATTGATTGCACAATAGACCTCATTTCAAAATCATTTCATCTAAATGAACTTCCAAGGTTGATATGATCAGTGCTTTCCAAGTAATTAAGTTTTCAACATAATAAAAGGATTAATGATTGTTTTTCTGCCAACGCGCAGAGCTTCATGTGCATTCACAATAGAGCATTCAGTATGTGCATTTTAATAATTGCCTTCAGTATCATATACTTGTGGTTTCAATCTTCTTCATGTTTAATGATTATAGAGAGTCGGTATTGACATCAATGTCTTATTGTTCACAGGATGATTCCGGCGACCAGCAAATCCTTCTTGGTCAACAACCTGATGCCAGGGATGCAGTATGACCTGTGCGTGTTGGCCATCTGGGAAGACACCGCCACCACACTCACTGCGACTAACATTGTTGGCTGTGTGCAATTTGAGACAACTGATGAGTACCCTCGCTGCCAGTCGCTGCACAGTCAGTTTCTAGGAGGAACCATGATCTTGGTGATTGGTGGCGTGATCGTGGCCACTTTGTTGGTCTTTATCGTCATCCTTATGGTCCGCTATAAAGTGAACAGCGGTTTACAGGTTGCAAAGTTAGTGACGGTGAGCAACACCTACTCCCAGACCAATGGGCGGCCACAGGCCACACAGCGGCTTAACAACGGCGCTCCTACACCACAGGCTCCGAAGACTGTAGTGGTGATGCGAGATGAAGTGGTGGAGTTTAAGTGTGGCTCCTTGCAGAGTAGCATCTCATCTTCTTCGTCCTCCTCGGCTGACTCCCTTGGAAGCGAGAAAGTCGAGTCCTACAACCGACATGGGGATTCAAACACCTTGCCCCACCGGTGGAAGCAGTCGTCAACCAAGGCACGGCCGAACCTGGATAACCTACTTGGGGCATTTGCGTCTCTGGACCTGAGGGTTCCCACAAGAGATCCAGGAGGACCATCTTCCTCAGGAACCATGGCGATGGGCATGAGACCCCCCACTGATAAGGAGCCTCTACTAGGCCGAGGAGATTCCAAGCTTGGGAAGCTTGTAATGCTGCCATCAGAGAACAAGCCCAAGCGCAGCCACTCATTCGACATGGGTGACTTTGGTGCTTCGCAGTGCCTTAGCTACCCACGGCGCATTAGCAACATTTGGACTAAGAGGAGTCTCTCGGTCAACGGCATGCTCCTGCAGTGTGACGAGAGTGAGGGGGAAGGTGAGAAAGCAACATTTGATAGCTCTGAGTGGGTCATGGAGAGTACAGTCTGACAGAGACATCGGATTACCTCTGCCAAAAATGAACAAAAAGATAACCCATTCTCCGAACCCGTCAGGTGAAAAGGATATGAACTTGCTGCATCATATGTCGACAAGAAGGACTCAAATGGCTGAAATGAAAAGACACCTCAGCAGTGGCCATGACTGTGTAATGCATGATTTTCCATGTCAATATTGTCCTTCTGTTCATTTGATCACCAAGAAGTTCAAAGGTTTGTGTCTGAGTTAGGCAAGCAGCCGAGGCCAGGGCTGGTCCTGTTTATTGAGACCTGGATGAAGGATATCTCCAGTTGCCTTCAAGCATTAAAGCAGATATGAATAAATACCCAAGAACAAGGGATGTGGGGGTATCTCAGAGAAGCAGGGGGAATAAAAGAGAGAATTTATCCGACTGTGCACTGCAGTTTGCCAAGAGGATTTTCTTCAGCTAAGTGGATGTGCATCACAATGGACCAAATACTCCCATGAGACAGGACTACATAATTGAGCAGGTGAAATGAAATGGATAAAAAAGAAATGCAAATGTAATGAAATTTTGTAGGTTCTTATTTTCTTTTTTGCCATTTCTACTTTTTAAGTTAATTCTAGTGTTGTACCCCAGTGTTGCACCATCAATTCATTTAATTAAGTACAATTTATATTTTTTTTCTGAAAAACTGAAGAACACAATACAATCTGTCAAACGTATTTTACACAAAATCTTTAATTCAGGAAGATTTCTTTGTCATAATCATATCTGCAAACTTAATCTGCTAATTTTCTGTGATGTTTCATGACATGTGCCTGTTTTTCTTTTCCTTTTTTTCAGTGCATCTATCACATTTGTTATTAGTTTCTGGGTTTGAAAGCTGGTTGTCTTCTGATCGAATCGCTGTAATTTCCGTTTAGTACTGGTACAGAATAGTAGCCAGTCTGTCAGAGGTACATATTATTTATGCAAATAGTTATTTACAGAATATTACATACCCATCAATACATTGCATACCCAACCAAAAAGATGCTGTTTGACGTCCCTTTGGTCTAAAAAAGAATGAAAAAGTATAAAATGGTAAATATCAAGGTTGTAATACCACTGTATTCTCCAGCCAAAAAGAGGCTCTATTTGATGTTCCTTTGGTCTGAAAAAGTATGAAAATGGTAAATACTAAGATGGTTGTAATACCACTGTATTCTCCAGGTACCTTGGATTAATTTCCACGGTACTGTATGTGAATGTGAGAATCAGTAATGCTGGGTTTGTTTGGGTCAAATATATATTAAGTTTTTAGACCCAGTGGTTGGGTTTGTCCATATATATATATATATATATATATATATATATATATATATGGACAAAAAAAAAAAATATATATATATATATATATATACATAGTCAAACCAAAATTTATTCAGATACCTTCAACATGTTCTCACATTATCACAGTTTATTCGCTATAGTGGTATGAAATATGACAAGAACTCAACTTTGAATAACAAGAATAACTTTGATAGAACGGTATGTAATGGATTACAATCAAACAATCAGCTGTTAAATTTAACTACACAATTAGACAATACCAATTTAGGTCAACCAATTACCAAGCAACGCTTCATTTTGTTCAGTCTGTGGTGTCAAAGGTCGCATTAGCAATTCAAGAAAAAAACACTTCAGCAAAACATGGTCAGGTCAAAGTGTTTGAATAATTTAGTCCCAATTTTCTATCCGTTTTGCTGGTAGTACACTGTATGAAGAATTGTGGGATATAATATATCACAGTTTACTTTATTTTGCTATCCTCACTTACATAAATGAACTGTAGTGTCCTGCACACACTAGTAAACTCACTATTATATCTGGTATCTGAAGAATTTTGGGTTTGACTGCATATATGACCTAAACATGGGTTGAACCAATGCATAATCTAAGGGTCAAGATAAGTTTTTAGTATTCTCAGATATTTAATGATATTAATTGCCCCCCTCAACAATCATTTTCTGTCACAATAACTATATATCTATTCCCTATTAGTTTGTCAGTGTTGGTGATTTACGTTCATTCTCTTCACAACATGCCCCTAAAGACTTAAGTCTGAAATGTAGGTCAGAGTGTTACACCAGACAATATGTTGTGAAAGACTTATTTAGGACAGGATCTGGATCACAGTTTTGTGTAGAAACCTTTATTAGTGCCAAATGGTGGTGGCAAGCTTGATTTCACACAGAGGTGAATCATGAACTGGAGAGAAACTGAGCTTCTCTATCGTCATTGTGCCCTTGAGTGAAGGCACTTAACCTCAGGTTGCTCCACGGGGACTCTCCTGCTATTAGCGTAGTGCAAGTTGCTTCGGATGAAAAGTGTTGGTTACATGATGTTAAAGACCTCGATAAATCACGTATAGTCATTATGTCAGATTTTACCAGTTCGAACTGTGGTGATACTTCCTATGAACACATCTATACTGCATTATACATACATTTTTTAAAGTAGTTGTGAATGTTATTACAAGAGTGAGGTTTTATGACAAAATATTGCTACAGTCTTGACGCGGGGGAAGGGTTTGGGTGCTGGATTTTGTATAGGGTCACGTTTCTGTGACCTTAACTTTATCTTGTCGCTGAATTCCCTTACATATGAAGCATTATTTTGTTGTAATGGTTTTATAAAACACATTAGAAAGACTTTTAAAAGAAAACCTTGTGTTAGTGTTAAATTACATTGCAGACATCAATTTAGTTAAGTGTGTACTATAGATCCGGTGTTCCTGGGAAGTTTTACCCAAAGGATCATAACATACAATGTCTATTTTTCTTATTTTGAAAAATCTTTATTTTTCTATTTTGTGAAAAGCTAACAGTTTTATTGCCTTTCTTTTGTCTGATACAATGCCACTGTACATGGTTTAGATTGTTTTACTGTTACAGATGTATACAGAAAAGACATGGATAAGCAAACTTAGCATTTTTATCTTATTCATTATTAGTAGTAGTATTATTTTTATTTTAACCAAACATTCAAGCCACATTATAGATTTGCAACATCCATTGTTTATAATTTGTTACTGCTCTTGGTATATGATTCTTTCTATGACTTTTTTGTATAAAAATTGTATAAGAATGTATGATGGTAATCTGTACAGTGATCCTCTTATTTTCCTGGTCAGAAAAAAATGAGAAGGTGCTTTAACGTATCGTTATGACATATGCGTAAATGTGAAGCAGCATAGTCGCGTTTTTCACTTGGAGTTGTAGAAAACAAAAGACTAAATCATTCTAAACCATTTCTGTGTTCAAAAGATTTTGCTACAACAAGATAAACACACAGAATTCATAATATTTAAAATGGTCTGTTTTTTTGTCTCCTTGTCTTTCAGACTCCCACAGTTTATTTTTATTTTTTTTATGTGTTTGCTTATAGTCTGCTTTTTCTGCCTTAAGGTGTTCTCAAACAGAATGATTTGTCTTATTCATGTCTGAGTCAATTGGGGATTTCATTCTCACATAATTTTAGCAAGACGTACTTTTTAATGAATTTACTCTGAGGGGATATCCTCAACGATTGGATGAAGTCTCTCATGGGGTGCACAAGAAAACTTAATAGAGTATAGACTGTAGAAGTCATCTAACATTAAAATATGACACACTGCCCACTGAGATGCACACACTTACCATGACGTGTAATCTCATATCAAACGCACTTGTCGTCCATTATGCCTGCTACCTCCCACAGAGTTTAATTTATGCTTTACACATTTCATTTAGCATGTTGTCATGGTTCACGATTATTTAAAGGCATCTAGCCATGAGAAAACCTTATCTTACATCTTTTGAAATAAAAAAAAAACACAAAACATACTGGAACTTCCATATTGTAACCTTCCCAAAATGCCCTTTTATTTTGAAAAATATTCTTGGCTCTTGGATTTCTTAGGTGAGATGAAAACATTAAAGGTACGGTAGGCAATTTTTTACACTTTATGCTATACTGGTTGAAACTCTCTTCACATCCTGATAGCATTCAGTAATAGAAGTGGTCTAAATATTTAACGTACATATATTGTCTGTTGAAGTCTCAGGACCAAAGAATATTTGTCCAATCACTGCATTTGGTCTGAATGCAATGATACGATGTCCTACATGCCTGTCAACGTGTTGTAGACAGACGTCAGTTGCCGAGCGCCACAAACAAACAGCAGCCGCCTTTTACAGTTCCTCCTGAACCAAAACAACAAGCTTATGCTGCGTTCACGAGATGGCAACCTGTGGCGTTCTATCCAGAGCTGTTCACATCCTCAGACTCAGAATTATGCTTTCTATGTCCACACTATCAATGGCGAAATTAATCTGCAGCAGTCAGGTGGTACAAGTAAGAGCACTTTAAGTTGTTTATGTTCATTGTTATTATAACGTTATGTGAGACATGAGATTATTTAACGCTGTGATCTCTCATGATGCTTTGCTGACTCCGGCTGTGATGGCTCTGTGGTCATGTGTTTTGAAGGAGGCCGTGGCTCTGGAGATGCTCTGAAGAGAGGGTGAGATCTTATGCTTTCAAAGCTAGTTTGCTATTGCTAGCCTTATTAATATAAGACAACTTTCATTCAGTGAACTCTTTTTCAGTGTGATGATAAAGTGAATTTATGCTGAACATATATCAGCAGAAAGAACAGACAATCTGATAAAACTTTTTATTTTAGCTTAATGCATTCTGTTTTGTATCAACATCTGAATGTGGGCAAGTCTCATGAAAAAGCAACATTTTGAGCAGTTTTTGTCAGACTACATCCAGATTGGATTCACAATGATGATCAAAACACAGATGGAGTAGATTGAGTCCATCAACACCCCCAAAGCTTCAAAGTCCTATAGCTCGTCCTGGGTCGACATTTCATTCAGTAACATTAGGCGGTTTTGATTTGCAGTATACTGTATGCTGTTTTGATTATCGATTATTTGATTATTATTTTACATTGCATTTGTATAGGCTACACTTTTATCACTTGTTTCTGCTTCTTCTCCTGTGTTTTGATCAGGAGATTCAGTACTACCGCGCCCCCTACCGTATAACAGTGAAAACATGGAAAGCCAGAAAAAGAGTAATCAATAGGGCAAAATCAAGATGAAAATGATGTCTGCCAAACTCCAGGCTGTGAACCAAGCATTTCAACAGACTAGGTTAGGTTTACTTTTAACAAGATCCTAAATTATTTCGGTCTGATTTTAACAGTTTCTGAGGCACATTTCAGAGCAGATTGTTTTGTGAACCTGATACTGTGTAATAAAGGTGTAAAAAGAGGCTGTTATTAAAGAATTGAACCTGACAGTAAACTTGCAAACCAGCAGCAAATCATCATTTCACATGCAAAGAGGGTGTTTAACATAGTAATATTGGCAGAGAAAGCTTTAACCCTGTGAGCCTGAAAAACAAAAAAAACAAATGAACGCTTTTTGAAATATACTAAAATGCCGTTTACTTGCTTAAAAAAGTATAAATATAAATTAGATGACAGAAGGCAGGCATTAGATAGTGTACAACAGGTTTTAAAGCAATCTTTTAATCATGTTGACCATTTGTGTATCAAATGCTATGCAGTATAGGCTTTATAGGGTTCATTGTAAGGTAATTATAACAGAGCAAAAGAATGTAGAAATAAAAAAAACTTAACTACAAGTCTACTTTTTCAGCATTTGTTTGGCAGCTGGAGAGATTAGAAAAGAGGTCTTGGACAAAGGATATGCATGAACACAGAGATTCTCCCCTGATTAAACAAGGTCTCTTCTCAATGCTTAATCGGGGTCCTTAGTGTCAGCACTGCCCTTCTTACCAGGAAGGAGACTCTTGCAGGCCAGGCCATAGAATAAGACTCTAGGATAATAAGATTAACAATACTTCACACGGTTATAATCTTCACAAATAGCATTCAGATAGATTACTTGGGTTATGCAATACATCAAGTCCAATTTACAGTTGCAGCAAACATGGATGTATCTCAATATTACATTGCTGTACTTCAATACTATATAGTAGACAAACAACAGTATGTGAGCCAAGTAGTATGTCCGAATACTGTTTACCAAAACAGTGAAAAGTACCCAAACAACCTACTACTTCTGGTGAGATTCTGAAGTGTGTATTCGATGGACACTTTACTATCCCATGAAGCCACGGGAGAGGAGTTGTAAATGGCAGTGAAGTGATACAACTGATGCCGTAGGTCACATGACAATGACAACATGGTATGTAGTAGTAAATACTAACTACTACCATTTCTACCCCTTAGCCCTTCACTTTCCCCTACCCCTTCGTTTTGCGCGTTCACGTGAAGGGGTAGGGGTGTCTCGATTCTCTTTTGGCTGAAGTGGTAAGGGGAAGGGGAAGAGCCAGATAGCCCTTCAAACGAATATTTTTTCGGGTCAGCACTACAAACAAAGGGGTATGATGAATTTCCCTGCATACACCGACTACCGTGCTGCTAGAATGCGTGTAGTGATGTTGCCACTCTGGATCGATCACTTATGTGTTGCCTGGATGCCAGTTTCTCCGTAGACAACCATTTGAATGATGTGAACTAACTAGGTCATCCTTCATAACGCAGTCGATATTTATATCACGTATTGTCTGTAAACTCTTGCATCTCCAAGGCAACAACTGACTCGTCTGTATTACATTGCATAGAGCTCCGTTATCGCAGCACCACAGTAGAAAATGAAACCATATCTGTACCATCCGGCTCGGATCGGCATGGAATGGAACAGTTAACAAACAAGGAGAACAGTTTGGCCCGATGGAAAAGCAGCTTCACCAGTCTTGTATGTTCTGTATCATTCTGTATTGTCTTAGGAAACCCGATAGCTCATACGTTTTTGAACTGAAAATGAGCACCGTTTTCTTAAATCCAAATACAGCACAAAACAACGTTGGGAGTGAATAAGTTATACGTTCTCGTGCCTGATTTTGTTAGATATAGCCTACGTACTTCATTGCTGTTCATACTGGTTAAATGTTACAAAAACACTAATAAAAGAAACGGGGTATGATGATGTGTAATGGTGTAGTAGTGGTGTCCCATTTCTTAGGGGAATATTTTCAAAAGGGGTATAAAATAGAATTAGGATTGGGCCTTATATTACACTATATTGCCAAACGTATTGGGACACCCCTCCAAATCATTGAATCCAGGTGTTCAACTGTTAGTGGTATTATAACAAAGTGGAAGCAAATGGGAACAACAGCAACTCAGCCATGAAGTGTTAGGCCACGTAAAATCACAGAGCGGGGTCAGATGCACAGTGCACAGAAGTGGCCAACTTTCTGCAGAGTCAGTAGCTACAGACCTCCAAACTTTGTGTAGCCTTCAGATTATCTTAAGAACAGTGCATAGAGAGCTTCATGGAATGGGTTTCCATGGCCGAGCAGCTCATCCAAGCCTTACATCACAAGTGCAATGCAAAGCATCGGATGCAGTGGTGTAAAGCACGCCACCACTGGACTCTAGAGCAGTGGAGACGTGTTCTCTGGAGTGACCAATCAAGCTTCTCTGTCGAACAATCCGATGGACGAGTCTGGGTTTGGTGGTTGCCAGGAGAACAGTACTTGTCTGACTGCATTGTGCCAAGTGTAAAGTTTGGTGTAGGGGGGATTATGGGGTGGGGTTGTTTTTCAGGGGTTGGGCTTGGCCTCTTAGTTCCAGTGAAAGGAACTCTTAATGCTTCAGCATATCAAGACATTTTCAATTTCATACTCACTTTATAACTTTGTGGGAACAGTTTGGGGATGGCCCCTTCCTGTCCCAACATGACTGCGCACCAGTGCACAAAGCATTGGTCCATAAAGACATGGATGAGCGAGTTTGGTGTGGAGGAACTTGACTGGCCTGCACAGAGTCCTGACCTCACCCCGATAGAACACCTTTGGGATGAATTAGAGCAGAGACTGTGAGCCAGGCCTTCTCGTCCAACATCAGTGCCTGACCTCACAAATGTGCTTCTAGAAGAATGGTCAAAAATTCCCATAAACACACTCCAGGGCTCGACATTAAGCCTGTTCACATGCTTGTAAAGTAAAACATTTGCTTCTCTTGAATTTTTATTTTTTTATTTTTTATTTTGTGTCGTAAATATAATTTATTCTGAAGCAATATTATCACCAGTGTCCAATCAGCTTTATTCTGCATATCTGTGATATTGTTTACCCTTTATAAAGGGCATTTTTTCATTAATCTTATTAAATATAGGCTGTGCTTCAGCTTTCCTTTTATATTCTTATATTTGATCAATAAATTAAATTAGAATAAGACACTATAGGGCTGTTGCCAGTCAAATTAAATAATTTATACTGAAAAATTACAACTGCATTAAATAATGTTATGAGATATTTTTTCTATATACAATTAAGAAATGTTGGAAAGAATGTTTAAACATGAAACTAAACCACCAGTAAGTAGCGGCAGCTGGCCGTCTTAATCAGCGAGTCATTGAGTCGATTCGTTCAAACGGCTGATTCATTCAAGAATGAGGCAGTTGTTTACGAATAGGTAATTGAATCTTTGATTCAACTGATTCATTCAAAACGCTGAATCATTCAGTAACACACTGTTGCTGTAAGAAGCGCTGAGGTTCTGCTGTGATCTTTGTTTGGAACTATTTTCGCTGCTGAAAAAGAACAAAAACACTCAATATTGCATCTAATAATGTAAGTGACTTAATGTTAATTAATTGTTTATGGAACTGTCATATGAAATCAGTGTCACATTTTCAATCGTGATGGTATTCAGGAAAACAACACTCTTGGTAGTGTGATGTTGTGACTGTATCTTATGTTATAAATATTTAAAAAAAACTCCACATTTCAACATTTTTACCGCAGTATGTTAACTGAGTTTCTCTGTGTGAGCGGTGCACATTTGTTTTGATTTCTCCAGCAACCTTGTTACCTTCAGTTCATTATACATAATATCATCCACTATCGATCGCGACTTGCACTAAATGAATGCAGAATAATTTTTGCATTTTGGTGATTCCCTTGTTAATTTTTATTGACGTTTTAATCAGGCTACTTGTCTGGTCAGGCAAGTAAAATTCTCTTTCACTTGCCCCTTCAAAGCGTTAATGTCCCCTGCACTCCTAAACCTTGTGGAAAGTCTTCCAGAAGAGTTGAAGCTGTTATAGCTGCAAAGGGTGGGCCAACTCCATATTAAACCCTACAGATTAAGAACGGGATGTCATTAAAGATCATGTGCATGTAAAGGAAGGCGTCCCAAAACTTTTGGAAATATAGTGCATATAGATCTTTTTTTAACTACTATATAGTATGAGATTTCGGAAGCAGTGGAAGTCTCTTCATGAAGTAATTTTTTTATGCCCTTCCTTCACTAACTTCTCTCAGTCTCGTTCGTATGGATGTCATTGCTTATGTTCCGCTACTGGCGGAACCCTTGAAATATGTTTAAATGGAATACCCTAAGCCCTTGATCAATTGGAATCCACTATGGAGCTGATTTATTATTTATAGTTTTTTTTTTCCTTATGAATTTGTTTTAGGCGACCTGCTTTGATGTCACAGTCATGGTGCATTGTAGTTTATGGATCTGACTGAAGTGTACATATTGAGTAGACTAGCTCCCTCAGTCAAAATCGAGAGGTCGAGGGTCTGTCCAAATGAACTTCTCTCATCTGCTTGACGACAGTGGGGACTCCCCCGAGGGGAAGTGCTTAGGGAAGTTCGCAAGCCCTACTAAAAATGAGGGCTACATGGATAAACACTAAGGACAAAACAAGAAAATTAATTAAACACAGGTGTGACACATAAATCAAAAACCATGGTAACCAATGAACACAGACAAAGGAAACTGATCTAGAATCAACTCAAGCAAACACAAACAGATCGAACGTGATATCAACATGGTACTTAGAAATTTCAGTTTCTCCAGTACTCTCCTGTCGTTTGTTCTCAAGGGTTTGTTGTGCCGACCTTTGCAACATTGTGTCACATTTAGCAGAATTGTGACATTTACCCTAGACTGTTGGGTCTCCATAGATATAATGTTTTAGGAGTCCTTTGAAAGTTATGTTGTTTCCGAGCACAGAGTAAGGTCAAAACAGTAAACAAGAGTTTGTTCCAGCTGTAAGAATGAGGTAATTTAGGAGCAAGCCAAGAAGCTTGTGCTACTGACTGGATTAAGCTCAGAACACTTGTGTGTCATGTTAAAGGGGAAAAGAAACTAAATGACCTGTAAAAAAATGTCTTCTTTATCTTCTTCATTTTTTATAAGCTAATAAGTCAGTCACCGACTGTATAGTTATGTTCTAACTCATTGCTAATTGTCTGCACATATGCTTCTGCTTCTGCTTCTGCTTAAGCCCCACGTCAGATCTTAGGAGGTCAGCACTTCTTTAAAAAGACTGCAAGAGAAATGTCAACATGAGCTCAGCTTACACTAACAGCACGAGTCAGAAGGGGTGACGGCGGGTTTGTGCTGTGTACTCACGTACTCACGTGTGTGTATAGACTGGGAAAAAAATGGTCCAACTATATTTAAAATAAATCTACTTTGTAGATAAATGTATTACTTTTTCTCAAATTATGTTTACTTAAATGAATATTAAAAATTTAAATTGAATATTAATATAAATATAAATTTTTCCTCTTCACATTATATTCATAAAGTAAAATAAGATTATTTATTGAGTTAAACAATGATTTATTATAAAGACTGTATACTTAATATATTTTCTTTAGACAAGCCAAAATGTTTCTTTGTCTAGGTCAACATGCTAAGAAACTATACAATAAAAAATAAGCAAAAGCTAAATTAGCTATAATAGAAAAGTAGAATTGTTTTACTTATTACTTAAATAATTTTACTTAAACTTTAATATTTATTGTGATATATTTTAGAATATAGATAACATATCAAATGTTGAAAGTGAGACATTTTGAAATGTCATGCCAAATATTGGCTCATTTTGGATTTCATGAGAGCTACACATTCCAAAAAAGTTGGGACAGGGAGCAATAAGAGGCCGGAAAAGTTAAATGTACATATAAGGAACAGCTGGAGGACCAATCTGCAACTTATTAGGTCAATTGGCAACATGATTGGGTATAAAAGAGCCTCTCAGAGTGGCAGTGTCTCTCAGAAGTCAAGATGGGCAGAGGATCACCAATTCCCCCAATGCTGCGGCCAAAAATACTGGAGCAATATCAGAAAGGAGTTTCTCAGAGAAAAACTGCAAAGAGTTTGAAGTTATCATCATCTACAGTGCATAATATCATCCAAAGATTCAGAGAATCTGGAACAATCTCTGTGCGTAAGGGTCAAGGCCGGAAAACCAAACTGGATGCCCGTGATCTTCGGGCCCTTAGACGGCACTGCATCACAACATGGGCTCAGGAATACAATCCTGAGGTGGATGGTGGATTGTGTTGTCGGGGGAACACAATCCACCATGCCATTCGCCGTTGCCGGCTAAAACTCTACAGGTCAAAAAAGAAGCCATATCTAAACATGATCCAGAAGCGCAGGCGTTTTCTCTGGGCCAAGGCTCATTTAAAATGGACTGTGGCAAAGTGGAAAACTGTTCTGTGGTCAGATTAATCAAAATTTGAAGTTCTTTTTGGAAAACTGGGACGCCATGTCATCCGGACTAAAGAGGACAAGGACAACCCAAGTTGTTCTCAGTGCTGAGTTCAGAAGCCTGCATCTCTGATGGGGTGGGGTTGCATAGAAAACATTTGGTGCATCATAAAGAGGAAGATGCCACAAAGAAGACCTAAGACAGTTGAGCAACTAGAAGCCTGTATTAGACAAGAATGGGACAACATTCCTATTCCTAAACTTGAGCAACTTGTCTCCTCAGTCCCCAGACGTTTGCAGACTGTTAGAAAAAGAAGAGGGGACGCCACACAGTGGGAAACATGGCCTTGTCCCAACTTTTTTGAGATGTGTTGATGCCATGAAATTTAAAATCAACTTATTTTTCCCTTAAAATTATACATTTTCTCAGTTTAAACATTTGATATGTCATCTATGTTGTATTCTGAATAAAATCTTGAAATTTGAAACTTCCACATCATTGCATTCTGTTTTTATTCACAATCTGTACAGTGTCCCAACTTTTTTGGAATCGGGTTTGTACCTAAAGTGTATTAAAAAAAGCAATGTGGGCTTCTTAAAGGAACATACCGACTATTTGGGACTTTAGCTTATTCACCGTATATTCCCCAGAGTTAGAAATGTCCATACATACCATTCTCATCTCCGTGCATGCCATAACTCTGTCTGACGCACCCACCGCTAGCCTAGCTTAGCACAAAGACTGGAGGTAAACGGCTCCATCTAGCCTACTGCTCAATGAGTGACTAAAAAACGTCTTAATAATTTTCCAATTTACATGTTGTGATGTGTATAGTTACATCGTGTACTAAGACAGACGGAAAATGAAAAGTTGCAATTTTCTAGACCGATATGGCTAGGGACTATACTCTCATTCCTGCGTAATAATCAAGGAACTTTGCTGCCATACCATGGGTGTAGCGGTGCAATGTTATTACACAGCACTTTGCATCTATCTATCCAGTTGAAATCTCTTAATCACGGTAATTACGAAACCTTAGCCAGAACTTGTGCTGTGTTCGAAATCCTCATTCACTATTCCCTACATTACTCCATTAATATAGTCCACTTGAAGGAGTGAATGAAAACGAGTGAGTGAATTCGGACACTGAGTGCGCTAGAAGGGCTGCCGCTTTTGCATAGTTTGTGCTCGCTGTTTAATAATCATTTGAAATGTAGCAAACTGGCAGCACCAGTAGTAATGAAAAGATTTATCTTGAACTCTCATGGAAACTAGCATGTATAAAACACAATTATACAATTTAATAATATATGTATACGCTGTAACCACATTGGAATAGCGGTTTGGAAAAGCTGCAGCGCCATCTTGTGGTCAGACGTGGGAATTCATTCAACGCGCGACTCTCACAGTGCATTATGGGTATTCTCTAGCCGTTGAGTGTCCATCAGCTGTACACTCGTTATTGCGGTGTGAATTGTGAGATTGAATGAGTGCACACGATAACGTCCTCTATGGTATCGGACACCACTACAAATAGCTGTCCCCTCAAATAGTGCCCTATTTAAGGATATAGGGGGCAATTTCGGTCACAGCCTTGGACTCCATAGCAGTTTGCATTAGCCAAAGACCGCCCAGAGGCCGTCTGACTGACATGTAAAGCAACCAATCACAGTTTGTTTTGTTCCACGTGAAAATGTAACATCGATGTCCCTACAATAAACAGACCGGCGTGTAAAACTCTTGAACGTTTTTTTAGTTTCACGAGTCTATGCCGCTAACTTTACATACTTCACATACTTTTGAAAATCCAGCGTTTAGTTGATCTTGATAAGCGCTCATTGTCACAGTTGTGAACAGGATAGCGTTCTTCTTCTATGAGGGGGTTTGGCTTCACGGCATCTTTGTTTAGGTGGACCGTTAAAGAACACGACACACACGCCTCCCAGAAATCCTGTAGAATACAACCAATCAGATGATGACTTAAAAAATCCTGAGGTGTTTCCAGTTAAGTGTGTCATTTTCATCAGATGTCCTGGGTGTGACGTCTGAGACTACGTGAATGCACATTTTAACCAAAAGGTGTGTTCACTCCATGTTGTAATTACCTTAATTACGGGGTTTCAACTTGTAAAAAGTGTTCACATCCTTGTAGAGCTCGTAATTACAGCTTGTAAGATGGGAATTTTCTGAGAGCTCCTACTTGTTCCACCTGAACATTGCAGATTAATTTAGGAATTGATAGTGTAGCCATAGAAATACATAATTCCCAGTCCGGGGATGTGAACAGCTCAGAAAAGAATGTCACATCTTGAGTTGGCGTGAACACAGTGTGAAGATTTCTCAGGTCTGTTTTTTCAGGGTTGAAGCCAGCGTTTCCCCCAGGCCCCCTTACATCTTCATCACCTTTTTTTTATCCTTCTTGAGTTTGAATCTTTGTGATATTATTGGTTCAGTTTTGTTTTGTGTTGTTAGTCAGAACCTTTGTAAGAGCACACACACACATCAATGTTGTTTTCACTTTCACCATTTTATGTTGCGCTTTGATGATAAAAAAATTCCATCATAAAAAACTTCAAAGATGTAACCTTTAAATGTTCCATCTGGGTTTCATTTCTAAAGAAAATTCCCATTAAAAACCAAAATTCTCCATTTACTGATAAACAGCTACTGAATTTAACTACTGGACTGTGTTCTGAGACAAACTCTTGCAAAGGTTCCTACAATTGACCTATCGGTTAGCCCCGCCCTCCTTTGTTACTGTTGCTAACTTAGGCAAACAAACAGAGTTGCTAACTTTCTTGCAATGGTTAACAGCTGTCAGTGTGAGTGTAAAAATCTTGTCCCAAGATGTTTTTGGACACAGAAAGACCACCTCTCGTTGAGGAGCATTCAAGTGGGACTTAAATATGCCATGGAGGGATATGTAAAATATTTTAAAATAAATACGGTGGGTAACAAGATTAATTTGGAAGCAAGGTTTTGCAGATCACAATTCAAGCGAGAGATGTTACGGTTGTCTTGATCGCAGATGACAACATCCAGGATCAACACTGTTTATGTACCGCAGGGTAAGATTAAATTAATTTACATTTAACCAGTTTAATACGGAGAGGCACTGAAATGTAGACCTTCGTTTTTGTGTTTTTGACCTACACTGTTACATGACGTGAGAACAGTTAGCTATTTAGGTTTGTACATTAGCATGGACCCACTAACTTTAATCATGACTTAATGTAATGTATGACAATCCTCTCAGAATATACCTGGAATCAGTGTTACAGTACCCCAGGCACATAATTTTTCCATTTTTGTAGCATAAACACCATCAAAACGATGAGAGCTACGGATCTTCCAATGTTTCTCTATGGCGCTGAAACCTAAAGATGTCAGAGTTCTGGTCCCTGTGCAACTGATACTCAACTGCCATTGGCTCATCTGCGTTCGAGGGGAGGGGCTTACAGATAGATCAATTGCAGTTCCATTTTAAGAATGATGACCAAGTATTTAAAAAGATTCCCAAGGTCTCCAAAGTTGCACGTGTAAAAGGCTTCATGTTTAGGAATGTTGATATACACTGCCAGGCCCCCACCCCCAAAAAAAACCCAGCGCTGTTTGGATGTAAATAGGCAAATGCTTAAGAGTCAATGATTGGATTTTTATTGCAGTGGTTATTATGTTTCTAGCATGTTATATGTTTGGCAACAGTTCTTCTAACCCTAACTGATGGAGTGTGTAGCTTTTCATTTCTCAAACAACCATGTAGGAAGGCACATCATGGCCATATTCCAGGATGACAATGTCAAGATTGAAGATTTATGAAGATTTATTTTCACACATGAATTGGCACGTCTGAGTCCAGACCTTAATCTCATTGAAAGTCTTTGAGATGTGCTGGAGGAGACTTTACAGAGTTGGACTCTGGACTCTTGAATTCTCAATATAGTCATAGAGTCTTAAGTGTTTGCCTAGTTAACTTAGTTGACTTTTTTTTTTTTTTTTTCAGTGTATGTATGGTCTAAGTAGGAGTGTCTATGCAAACATAAAATGTGTTTGTATGCATGTTATTTTTTCATTATCAACTTCCTATGTGTAATAATGAAAGGTGTTATGCACATTTTTGAGGCACTAGATGCAATAATCCTGTCTCACTTGATGCCATATAGGTAAGAGACTAAAGGACCAAATTGTGTTCAAACTCAGTCATTTATTTAAGACATAGGGCCCTATTTTAACAATCTAAGCACATGGTAGTTAACAACGGAAACATTTTTTGGTCCAAAAGAGTTGCATCTAGTCTCTTAATGAGTCATGGGTGTGTTTTGGGCATAACGTCCAATAAACCAATCAGAGTCCAATGTTTTCTGGAAGTATTCCTGAGCCCATGTTGTGATTTCCATTACAGTAGCATTCCTGTATGGGATGCAGTGCCGTCTAAGGGCCGGAGACCACGGGCATCCAGTATGGTTTTCTGGCCTTGACCCTTACGCACAGAGATTGTTCCAGATTCTCTGAATCTTTGGATGATATTATGCACTGTAGATGATAAGAACTTCAAACTCTTTGCAGTGTTTCTCTGAGAAACTCCTTTCTGATATTGCTCCAGTTTTTTTGGCCGCAGCATTGGGGGAATTGGTGATCCTCTGCCCATCTTGACTTCTGAGAGACACTGCCACTCTGAGAGGCTCTTTTTATACCCAATCATGTTGCCAATTGACCTAATAAGTTGCAAATTGGTCCTCCAGCTGTTCCTTATATGTACATTTAACTTTTCCGGCCTCTTATTGCTACCTGTCCCAACTTTTTTGGAATGTGTAGCTCTCATGAAATCCAAAATGAGCTAATATTTGGCATGATATTCAAAATGTCTCCCTTTCAACATTTGATATGTTATCTATATTCTATTGTGAATAAAATATAAGTTTATGAGATTTGTAAATTATTGCATTCCTTTTTTATTCACAATTTGTACAGTGTCCCAACTTTTTTGGAATCAGGTTTGTATTAATTTGTCCATGACATCACAGATTTTGGATATTTTATAATGCAAACTGCAAATGTAACATGGGAGATCTTCTCATAAAGATGCTGCTAAAATAATTTCTCACTCATACAGTACATGATTGTGTTGAGGAATCACTTCTAGATGGATGTTTTGTATTCATAATGGTGCAATCATATCCATTTTTATTGATTTACCTCATCTCTCCGCGTAATGGTGTTCAGAGCCTCGACTTTGGCAACTGTAATTTATCCTCTCCTAATAAACCTGCCATTTCTCTTGAATTACACAGCGATATTCCCAAAAGTGATGCGTGCTCACAAAGACAAATGCTCAGTAGGAAAGTACATGTCACTGCAGCTATCCTTTAGCAGACAAGGAGAGTGAACCGTTGGTGAGGCGCCAAACATGCATTAGTGAAAGCCTCTATCTTTTTTGTTTGGTTTTGAATAATTGTAGCTCTCTCCTGGCTCACTTGGCAGTGTATTTTCTTTCACCTTTGTTGTTTCATCTGATGAATTGGCTCAGACACTGAGCGGATTATTCTATCAGCCGTTGTGGCATTCCCTGGCAAACTTAGTGTGAAATCCGACGCATTAAAGACTGCTCCTGTAACTAAGGTGAGCGATGTTGCCCCACTGATAGCAATCAAGAATATTTTATGGCACATTTTCCATGCGCAAATGGGCGAGGAAATGGGTTTCATCCCACAGTTGTGTTAAGGTGAATCACATTTTCCTGGCTCTGTCTGCCAGGTGAGAGGTTGTCTTTGGGAATCATCAATTTCCAGTGCCTTCATGAGGGAGAGAAAAACCTAGACTGAGGAAAAGACTGCCAGCAAATGCATCTCTATCAGCTGCGGATGAGCAGCCCAAGTGAGCCAAATGAATTAATTAAACACAGCTGTGTCTGTGTGTGGCTTTCATACTATATCTATGGAATAAATGTCTCCTCAAGTTGCCACTGATATGAAAACTGGCAAGGCATAATATATAGATGGATATACAGACAAATATACAGCCTGAATACTTAAAAAAAAAACATATTCTAAAAGAAAAAAAACTCATTCATTTTATTTTACAAATTATTTGCTTTGAAAGTAAAATTAATTCACCATTACATCAGAATGAGAGTATTGGATAGCAGTTTGGATATTTTGCAGAGGCGAGTAAATGATTATGTTATATTATATTATATTATACAACAGTTCTTTCTGGTTCTCGAATCTGATTGGTTGAGAGCCTTTTCCAGCTGTGTAATATTCACCCAGTATCGCCACTCAAACCATTTCACCGTTTGTCTCACTCCTCGCCAGCGACTATCATGGTGGTTGAGCAAATACACCATTAAGTTTTAAAAATACTACTATTGTTGTGTCACAAGAATGTATTTAGTTAGACCACAAATATGTGAATCATATATAAACATAGTGCCTGTTTTACAATGTGTTTAAAAGCTTTTGAGATGCGAGCTCCACGCCGCTGGCTCTTACTGTATGTAGATAGTTAAACGAGATAATCCATTTGGGGTATATCAAACGAGCAATCTTTGGTCTTATTAATCCATTACTTGCTCTAGAGCAAACCAATTTGGGTTAAGGGGAAAATTAAGTGTGATAACTCTATTTAACGTTAGGCTGTTTATCTTAAAGGGATAGTTCACCCACAAATGAAAATTTTATGTTTATCTGTTTCCCCCCAGGGCATCCAAGATATAGGTGACTTTGTTTCTTCAGTAGAACACAAATGAAGATTTTTAACTCCAATCGTTGCAGTCTGTCGGGCGTATAATGCATGCGAATGGTAGCACATGAGAGTATGAGAACTGTGAGAGTAAAAAAAAAAACATGCACAGACAAATCCATATTAAACCCTGCGGCTTGTGACGACACATTGATGTCTTAAGACACGAAACGATTGGTTTGTGTGAGAAACCGAACAGTATAATTTCGTGAGTGAGGTCAATGTACGCGATCTGGTGTAGTTTACGCAATCGCCAGACGTGATCGCACGTTGAAGGCTGTTGGACATAGTGGTGTATTAGAGGTAAAAAATGATACTGTTCGGTTTCTCGCAAAAAACGATCGTTTCTTGCCTTAAGACATGTGTCATCACGAGGCGCAGGGTTTAATATGGATTTGTCTGTGCATGTCAGACAGAATCAGCACCTCCAAATCCGAGGCCATGGTTCTCACGAACGGAAAAGGGTGGCTTGCCCACTTCAGGTTGGTGGAGAGTTTCTGCTTCAGCTGGAGGAGTTCAGGTATCTTGGGGTCTTGTTCACGAGTGAGACGGACGGATCGGTGCAGCTTCTGCAGTAATGCGGTCAATGTACCAGTCTGTCGTGGTAAAGAAGGAGCTGAGCTGTAAGGCGAAGCTCTCGATTTACCGGTCAATCTACGTTCCTACTCTCACCTATGGTCATGAGCTGTGGGTCATGACCGAAAGGACAAGATCCCGGATACAGGTGGCCGAAATTAGCTTTCTCCGCAGGGTTGCTGGGCACTCCCTTAGAGATAGGGTGAGAAGCTCAGTTACTCGGGATGAGCTCAGAGTAGAGCCGTTGCTCCTCCACATCGAGAGGAGCCAGTTGAGGTGGCTCGGGCATCTATTTCGGATGCCTCCTGGACGCCTTCCCTGGGAGGTGTTCTGGGTATGTCCCACCGGGAGGAGGCCCCGTGGAAGACCTAGTACATGCTGGAGGGATTATGTCTCCCAGCTGGCTTGGGAACGCCTCAGGGTTCCCCCGGAAGAGCTGGAGGAAGTGGCTAGGGAGAGGGAAGTCTGGGCGTCTCTGCTTAGACTGTTGCCCCCACGACCTGGCCCCGGATAAGCGGAAGATAATGGATGGATGGATGGATGGATGTCTGTGCATGTTTTTTTTTTTACTCTGATAGATTTAGCTACCATTCACATGCATTATATGACTGACAGACTGCAACGGTTGGAGTTAAAAATCATCATTTGTGTTCTACTGAAGAAACAAAGTCACTTATATCTTGGATGCCCTGGGGGTAAACAAATAAACATCACATTTTCATTTTTGGGTGAACTATCCCTTCAAATCCTGTATGGCCTACTACAGCGCTGCTTTTGTATGTTTGACTGCATTGTTTGCATGCATTGTTTATTTCCTGTTGTCGTTCATGTTTATTTCCTGTTGTCGTTGTCGTTATGACTTTTATTGTTGATTTAAATATTATTGTTCAATAAATATTATTTTCTATAAATAATATGCCATATTTGAATATTGAGAAAGGGTCCGTTATTGATTGTGATTTCAACTTCAGTGACAGTTACATTATTACACCACTAGATGGCGATGTCTTTATGAGTGACTGGTGGTAAACAAGGAAGTTGTCTTTGGAAATCTTTTTAAAGGACCGAGATATCGCTTTCCTCAGCAGACATTCAAACAGATTTTTTATAATGGATATTATGGACATCAACCTGAAGAATGAATACTATATCAGATGCAGGTAATACATTCATTTAGTCGATCTCTCTCTCATAATACTACACAATAAGCTTCAATCAGGCGACTCCGCTAGTTATAAAGTGATGTTTTAGAATTAGTCACAGAGGCTTGGGCTCAACTGATAAACTGTCAACATGAGATTTGAATCTGTGGCGGAAGGAAGTAGTTCTGCACAAAAGAGGGTTTTAAAGAGACTCCGTTGTTGTTTCTTGTTTATTTACACACTTGTGCCATTGAACTGTTGTATAAACGCAATATCACACTCGTAGCCGTGCGATATGGCTGTATATTCAATTCAATTCAATTCACATGTATTTGTATAGCGCTTTTCACAATACATATCGTTTCAAAGCAACGTCACACAGAAAATGCATGCCGTGAATCACAGCCATGCTGATATACAGCCATATCGCATGACTACTCATGCAATATTGCTCTCATATTGTATTATATTATATTATATTATATTATATTATATTATATTATATTATATTATATTATATTATATTACACTCAACTAAAGGATTATTAGGAACACCATACTAATACTGTGTTTGACCCCCTTTCGCCTTCAGAACTGCCTTAATTCTACGTGGCATTGATTCAACAAGGTGCTGAAAGCATTCTTTAGAAATGTTGGCCCATATTGATAGGATAGCATCTTGCAGTTGATGGAGATTTGTGGGATGCACATCCAGGGCACGAAGCTCCTGTTCCACCACATCCCAAAGATGCTCTATTGGGTTGAGATCTGGTGACTGTGGGGGCCATTTTAGTACAGTGAACTCATTGTCATGTTCAAGAAACCAATTTGAAATGATTCGAGCTTTGTGACATGGTGCATTATCCTGCTGGAAGTAGCCATCAGAGAATGGGTACATGGTGGTCATAAAGGGATGGACATGGTCAGAAACAATGCTCAGGTAGGCCGTGGCATTTAAACGATGCCCAATTGGCACTAAGGGGCCTAAAGTGTGCCAAGAAAACATCCCCCACACCATTACACCACCACCACCAGCCTGCACAGTGGTAACAAGGCATGATGGATCCATGTTCTCATTCTGTTTATGCCAAATCCTGACTCTACCATCTGAATGTCTCAACAGAAATCGAGACTCATCAGACCAGGCAACATTTTTCCAGTCTTCAACTGTCCAATTTTGGTGAGCTTGTGCAAATTGTAGCCTCTTTTTCCTATTTGTAGTGGAGATGAGTGGTACCCGGTGGGGTCTTCTGCTGTTGTAGCCCATCCGCCTCAAGGTTGTGCGTGTTGTGGCTTCACAAATGCTTTGCTGCATACCTCAGTTGTAACAAGTGGTTATTTCAGTCAAAGTTGTTCTTCTATCAGCTTGAATCAGTCGGCCCATTCTCCTCTGATCTCTAGCATCAACAAGGCATTTTCGCCCACAGGACTGCCGCATACTGGATGTTTTTCCCTTTTCACACCATTCTTTGTAAACCCTAGAAATGGTTGTGTGTGAAAATCCCAGTAACTGAGCAGATTGTGAAATACTCAGACCGGCCCGTCTGGCACCAACAACCATGCCACGCTCAAAATTGCTTAAATCACCTTTCTTTCCCATTCTGACATTCAGTTTGGAGTTCAGGAGATTGTCTTGACCAGGACCACACCCCTAAATGCATTGAAGCAACTGCCATGTAATTGGTTGATTAGATAATTGCATTAATGAGAAATTGAACAGGTGTTCCTAATAATCCTTTAGGTGAGTGTATATTATATTATATTATATTATATAAAAATAATTGTTGCAGGTGTTAAAGCATAAGTGACAAAATCATCCCAGTATTCCCTATAGGTTATTTCCTCTTTTTTTAGTTTAAAGACTGTGCTTGTAGGAAAGGAAATCCAAGTTTATTTGTTTTTTCCTCCCACACTATTCAGTAATAAATTGCAGTTTGCAGTTTTGATGGACTTTGATTGGATTGGATCAGGAGCTGGGATGTCACAGCAGTCCATCTGCAGAGGACATTCAGGATAATTTTAGCCTTGATTGAGAAAATTCTATGTATTCTAATATATGGGTGACGTTTATGCAAATACACACACACACACACACAGTATATACACACATATGCCTTTTCGTACATGACTATATTCTACATCCCTTAATCCAATACCTAAACTTAACAACTACCTTACTAACTATTAATAAGCAGTAATTAGGAGTTTATTGAGGCAGAGTCGTAGTTATTAGTTAGTTAATAGTGAGAATTGGACCCTAAACTAAAGTGTTACCATATACACTTAATTTTATCGGAATTGACTGAATAGTGTAATATTTGCAAATTGGAAAGTGCAAGGAAGAGGCTCTCGTGGAAGGTTTCCTAAATATTGATTCATTATGCATACCATTTGTGGATGAGGGAAGCAAAACCTTTTCTCTGAGAGTTTTATATTTTAAGGAAAAACAGTAAACAGATGGTATTTTGAGCATCTGTTATACTGGAAGTAACACTGATTTAACAGATGGTGGTTTAGAGGTTAGACATCAAACTTGAATTTAAAAAAATATCTGCAGAAAATCAATATTTAAAGTCAGAACATTGACAATTTGAGGTGCATACCATCATCAAATAATTACAGATCCTACAATAAAAATCCCGTGCTATTATAATCTTAAAATCTGATATTCGCTGCAGGATTAATTGGGGGGGAAAAGTTGAGCAGGAGAGAAGTTATTAAATTATTAATTACTGAGACTGATGGCATGTTTATCTATGTTCTTTCCTCTGAAGTTGCAGACAGGTCCCATGTGATGTGGAAAGCTAAACCGTGCTTCCTGTACCGTTTACCTTGTAGTAATAAGTCTCGTACACTGATGCATGAAAAGAATGGCAAAAATATCCACATACCAATGCTATAACAAATACTCTACTGCACCCATGAAAGACTTTGCACCCTATTTGAATGATCTGAGCACATGGCACAGGTTTGAATCCACTTTTGCTAGTTTAACGAAAAAAAAAAAAAAAAAAGGTCTGCGTGCCGGACTCATGGTCCAAAAGGGTTGTATCTAGTCTCTTAATAAGTCATGGGTCATGAGATTAATCAGAGCCTCATCTCCCATTCCCTTTAAAAGTCAGTTGCGTTTGCACCATGGTGGATTCACTATTTACAGTGCAGAATTTGCGAGCGGAACAACTGAATGCCTCTCCAGAGAGAAATCCTTTTATGTGTACTATTTGCCATTTTTGTGTGCTGCTGCGTGTCCCTGTGTGTTTGATAAGCGTTATGCACCCACCTATAGGTGTATATTACTAACACACCCTTTAAATAACACAAAAAACACTGCGCTATTGACTTTAGAGCAGGTTTTTGTTGGTCAATGGCGCAGTCGTTTTCAGTTCCTCAAAATAGCAATGCGCCAACAATGCTCCTGAACACACCTGGTTTTCAGACCAGCACCCCCATGGGTGAACAGATGGGCGTGAAAATCATGAAAAAAATCATTTTACTAAATGTTAAATATTGGGAAAAGTAAACAAATTCCCAATGAGGAGTTAGACTTTCAAAAGCAATTATAGGACTCATTTTGAAAAGCCAATTTAATCACTCTTAGGCAAACCTATATCTTATCCATCCTATAACTGCACAAAGCCATACAGAGACCCTTCATGCATGCTAAATGTGCTAAATTTTCACCATAGTAATAAAAAGGACTCGAAGGCCATGTCTAACTAAACGAGGTGAACTCAGTTGGTTCTGAGTAAAAACAAACCCAACCACGTTTAGATTGGGTTGATCTTTATGGTTTGTGATAAATTTAGGCACTTGTGCACATGAAAGCGTGATGTTTACAGCAAAGAGATTCAGTGAGATTCATTTCTACTCTGAATATCAAGAGATCATTATAAAATATACAGAAAATGTGAAAAAAAAAAATACTGCTGCTGCCAGGAAAGCTTATAGACTTTGTATACATGGATACTTTTCTCCTACAGTTGTATAAATGCTGAGAATTCAGCCATATTACTAATTTTAACATGTTGCTTTTTGCATACTGCCTCTGTGGTACTATGAAAATGCCCTTACTTTGAGCAATTCGTCTAGTCCTATGCAAGAATGGTGAAATCTTAATCTAAAAAAGGATTATCTGCGCACCTCATTTGGATTATGTATAAAACTGGCACAAATAACTAACAATGCTGCATTGTGTAAGTGCAGTGCAATAAAACATTTTATGTTTCTAGTGTTCTGGTTTCAATGAAACACTAAAGGAGGTTAATTTTTTGGGCCTTAAGGGCTGGGGGTCGCTTAATACGTCTCAATTAAAACACTGGAACTGAGGCCTACAGAATCTTTCGCAATAGCCACTGAAAGATGTTTTGGGGTTGCATTGGAAAATATTGCTAGAGCATTGTTAGACATGAATATGGAACATTAATTGTATATTTTGGTGCTTCACAGGAAAACATTGCCAGAGCAGTGTTCCATTGTTAAATAGAAAATATTGAATATTAATTTAGCTTTATCTCCATATGTCAGTTGGTTTGATGAATGGGAATAGTCTGCAGCTTTGGAGGGCTTTTTGAAGAGCAATACTGTTCACCTCTCTCAACCAGAGCAATCAAACTGAAAGAGTGATTGCTTCCACACTGGATTCCTACTAAAGTGTGAGGCCTGTCAAGATTGAAGTACACTCATATTATTCCAGGATGCGTTTGTTTCTATTTCAGGGCCCCAGAAAAAGAAAAAAAAAATCCATGTCAAATTAACATGCAGCAGCATCTCTACATCTTGCCAATTGATTTTGCCATGCCGGTGGGGAATAAACAGGATCTCATGCTAGTAATGAGCTGGAGCTGGAAAAGGGAAAAATTAGACCTGCATAAGACTCGCATAAATGCACACAGAAAATACAGCCATTCAGGCCCTTTTTACACATGGTATTAAGATGCGTTTTGGTCGATCAGATCACATAGACAAGGAAGACACATTCCCGTTTACACCTGGTGTTGTAATGGTGTTGATCCATCTCTTTTATCCACTTTCAACCACAAGTTCACAAAGTGTCCACTAGGTTTCACAGAATAGAAAAATTAGGACATTTAGGTAGATTTTTATAAACGTGCTTTTGGAAAAAAATTAATAAATACTGTGTGCATTTTGAGACAAAACAATGGCACTGACATAGTTTAATATATATTTTAATATATCTAATATATAGTTTAATATATCTCAGTGCAAGTTGCTTTCAGTTAAAACAGCTCAAACATGCATTTTAGTCTGGAACTAGGCTTAAGCCTTGTCTGTGAAACCGGGCATACAGTAAATGAACATTTAAAGCATAAATAAATATTATGCATTTTTTTTACAACTGTAAATGTCAGCAAATAAAGTCCATACTAAATATCTTACAATATTGACATAAGCTTCAACACGACGTAAACTAACATCAGTACAAACAACCTTTAAAACAGTTAGTCTGTGATGGTACTTTGTTTGCCATTTTCCTGTCTTAAGCCCTATTCGAACGGTAATTGTTTCTTATGTGGACGTCCATAAAAATAAATGTGCATGCCATGTCAGTGAAAAACTCGTGCATTCGGATGGTGATTTATTCACGGTGGAGGAGCGAGTTTTGTGATCCTGCGCAGCTGGGGACGCGCTGCTCACATGCTCAGTCGAATGATTTTCTGCTGTAAAAATGTCATAAGCTTGGAATAATACGAATAAAATCATATTTAATTTAATAATAGGAAATTATTAATTGTTTAATTATTTAAATCTCCTGTTTAAAAATAGGTAGATGTCATTTTAAAAATGTGCGGAAATAAGTTAATACAATGTTGCAAATTTAACCTATATAATGTTTTTCTTCTCTTTCTTTTTTGAGCGGTGATGAAAGATTATTCTTGTAAATACTTTCCAACATTTCAGTAATAAAAGTGCAGGCTAGATCTTTAAAATGCATCCAAATTACAGTGAAGCGCAATCACTGACTAGCCCCAGTAAATTATGAAAATACCGTACGACCCCACGAGAAACATTTACCGTCCGAATAGGTCTTTAGTTTCCCGCCCTAGTTTGTTGATTGATCTAAAGGTATGTAATGGAGTACAATCAACCAATCAGCTGTCAGCTGTTAAATTTAAATACACAATTAGATAATACCAATTTAGGTCAACCAGTTACCAAGCAATGCTTCATTTTGTTCAGTCTGTGGTGTCAAAGGTCGCATTAGCAATTAAAGAAAAAAACACTTCAGCAAAACATGGTCAGGTCAAAGTGTTTCTATCAATTTTACTGGTAGTACACTGTATGAAGAATTGTGGGGTATAATATATCACAGTTTACTTTATTTTGCTATCCTCACTTACATAAATGAACTGTAGTGTCCTGCACCCACTAGTAAAAAATTATATCTGGTGTCTGAATAATTTTTGGTTTGACTGTATACATTTCTCACGGACCACATGAATTCTGCATTGTATTACAGAAATGATTCTGCATTATACATGTGGAACGTGGAATATAAATCCCCTTCTGACTGGCTGCCTCTTAGTGGGAACATTTCTATGACTTCATGCTGCATGTGCTAATAACTGCTGGCTCGGGTGCCATGATGGACTGAGTGCTCCACCAGCACAATGCAGACTCCATAGACACCCATATCATTTGCCTCCTGAGAGGGAGCAGTGACATGCACTCTTCTCCATTCCTCTAAGGACAGAGGTTACATCTACACCCAGTATAGATGGACAGAATGAGAGTGAACTCCAGGAACTCTGTTGGTGTGGACCCACTTTGATGTGTCATGCAATATTTATGTGCTGTTTCTCCGTACTGGGCAAATGGAATCTGACCTTGAGCCCTGCTTACCTTACCCAGTGCAATGAAAATTTGTTTGTTTTCTATTATGCTGCAATGGGGATGCAGTAACTTTAAAGTGATGGAAATGGACTACTCTGAAATTCTTGAGGGAGACTGCATGCTACTGAAAGCTTTTGGTGGATAGGAATGAGTAAGATGCATTTTGAGGATGTATCGGTCGATAATCGTTTTATGTAGTTTGATCAGTGTTCTCTATGAAGGCCGATCAGATAATGCAAAACGAACAATTTTTCTATGTGCAGCTAAAATTGCTTCACTACATTCACTGGTCTCGTCTGGCAGTTCTACACTATAATAGGTACATTATATTGCCAAAAGTTTTGGAACACCCCTCCAAATCATATCACGACCATTACAGTGTCAGTAGAAATTTTGTGTGCTATTCTAGTGTCACGACTACCAGTCCCACAATCTCCCTCAGTAACAATCAACAGGCGCCCTCACCTGAATACTGACTGTCTCCCGAACTCCAAATCCCACAATTCCTCACTCAAGCACTGATTCCAATTGCACCTGTGAGTCATGATCACACACACAGTTGTTACTCATTCCCAGCCCTATATAAACCACACTCACGGCACACTCTGTGCGAAGTCTTGTTTCACTATTGTGTGCATCTTTGAGTGGTTTCCAAAAAGTTATCCTGCCCGTGTTATGACCTCTGCTGTAATTCTCGCTTTGATTGTCTGCTGCCTGCCCATTGACCTTCTGCCTGTTTCCTGGATTTTGTGTCGTTTTCTGCCTACCCCTGACCTCTTGCCTGGCTCCCTTCTACACCTTGCCTGCCCTGCTACACTGTCTTCATTGGTATTGGACCCTTGCCTGTTGACTTTGATTAATAAACTGTTGCAAATGGATCTGACTGAGTCTGATGAATCACAACAGAAGACTTCGCCAGATGAAGGTCCAGCAACGATGTCTGCCTTGTCCATTGCTTTCTCCAACCAGCCAACCAGCTCGCTGCTCATCATCACCAACTAACCTCTCTAACATCTCTTGACTCTGTCCTTCATTGAGTGCAGACGTGTTTTCACTCTGCTCCCGCTGTGCTCTGCCGCTTTGCTTTTTTGTCCTCCTTTTTCTCGCTGACCCGCTGCTTGCTGGACTCAACTGGTCAACTGATTAACTGGTCAATCAGCGCGATTGATAGGATTTTCTCACAAAGGAAGGGTGCCCCAGGAGAACCCACCTGCCCGGACGGGACCTTTGCTGCAGGGTACGTGAGGGACGCATGGAACAACTGGCAAGTCCTGTGCCTGGAGGCTCTGTCCGTGGAGGATGCGGAAGATTTATACATGATTGGATTATTGATGGCGGGGTTCCTATTCTTTGGCTTTGGGATTGCCCTGACCTATCGGAAGATTAGTAAGACAGCTGCAAGCAAATTCACCCAGCCGCTGTCTGTGGAAATTAAGGAATGCTTCGGGGCTGTGTGTGACCGTTTGAAGGAATTAGATCAGAGAGTGATACGAATTGAGGAACTGAACCGTAACAACGCAGTCCGGACTGCGGATACGCAGGGAAGAGTGGGCTCCATCGGGGTGAACTTTTACGGACTGTAACCGGTCTGGCCATGAGGCTGGACGTAATGTCTAGGGAAACTTTACAGACCGGACGCGAATGCTGAGGACCAGATCTGATTGATTGTTTATGATCCGGACAAATTACCGAAGATCATCAAATGGATTAAAAAATTGTATTTGCCTGACCTAATTCAACTACCCCACCGAACCTCACTTGTCCCTATCTGTCAGTTGGGAGGTCAGCCTGACAGCTTGGTCTGCTATCTTTCCATGGGCACTGCCTTATCTCCCTTCAAGGACAAACCATAGAACTGAACTCGAAAACATCTGAAGTTATGGCTAACATTCTCACACAACACAATCTCAGACTCACTCGCACCATACACAACTATCCCAGCCCCCCCCATCCATCCGTCTGCCTGTCTTTATCTATCTCCTCTCCCACTCCATACAAAAAATCCCATCACGTGACCACGTGTACTGTGTTATGTTATGTTTTGTTGTGTTTGCTATGTAATGCTTGCCAACTGCATTCTTGTATTTCTGGAGAGCGTGTGGCGGCGCCTGAAAAGGCTGCGGCCCGGAGGCTTGCTCCAAACTTAATTTCGTTATACTGTACTTGTACATGTGTAATGACAAATTAACTTGAAACTTGAAACTTGAAACTTAACCCGCCTGACTTCACTAACCCGAAGAATTGATACAAGCAGTCCGAGCGCTGCAAACCTCTGCCCCAGATCCGCCTCCGGTGCCTACACGGCCACCTGCTGCTCACGCCCCCGAGCTTCAACCCTGCCCCTCCTCGCTCTTCCTGAGAAGTTCGAGGGGAACCCAAGTAAATGCAAGGGCTTTGTTCTCCAGTGCTCGCTGTATCTTGCCCAACAATCCACGTCTCATTCTACTGATACCAGTAAAATTGCCTTTGTTTGCTAACTGCTCACCGGTCGCACTCTGGACTGGATCACAGCGGTATGGAGATCAGATGGTACCACCTTTTCCACGTTCGCCAAATTTCTTCAGTGGTTCCAGGCAGTCTTCGATCACACCAAGGAGGGTAAGCGAGCGGAGGATCATCTCTTTGAACTCACGCAGGGCAGGTCCACCGCCGCTGAGTATGCACTCAAATTCTGCACCCTCGCGGCTCAGACGAACTGGACTGATAATGCACTGAGGGTGGTCTTCCGGCGAGGCTTAACCCACGAGCTGCAAGCAGAGCTAGCCTGTCGCGATGAGGGAAGGGATCTTGATCAGTTCATCCACCTGTCCATCCAAATAGATAATTTGATGCGATCTTGATGCCCCAGCCCTTGTCCTGTGTCTACCTCCTGCTACCTATCCACTCCTCGAGCCTCCGGCCCAGCATCAATGAAGACTGGTGAGCCCATGCAAATAAACACTTCCCGGCTGACCCGGGAGGTGAAGGCGCGACGACGGTCACAGAATTTATGCCTGTGGCGGGGCTGGCCACTTCCGTGTCAACTGTCCTTCACGACCCCCTCTGAGAGATGTGGCACCGCTGAGTCTGACCATCGACTCTCTCAATCCCAACTCCTCTGTACCCCTGAGTTCATCATTAATGGCCAAGTATTCTCCACGTCCCGCCTTAATAGATTCCGGAGCTGCCGGAAACTTCATGTCCCAAGATTATGCCATGCACCACAAGATTGCGCTGATTCCCTGTTCCTCTCCCCTCACAGTCAAAGCAGACGATGGGCGGCCACTAGGTTCTGGCCGGGTGTCCCATGTCACGCAAGAAATCCGCATGCGGTCTGAAGCTCTTCACCGTGAGACCATCCAATTCTACATACTTCATGCTCCACACACACCAGTCATCCTGGGCCTGCCCTGGCTCCGCAAGCAAGACCTATACATCCAGTGGGCAACCGGCCAAATCGTCTGTTGGGGAAAGAACTGTCATACTATCTGTCTCACCACTGTCACACCATTACCAGTCCAACCCTGTATCGATTATAGAGCTCTCAATGACTGCACAATCAAGTTCCGCTATCTGCCGCCCCTAGTGCCCGCCGCCTTGGAACTCTTGCGCACGGCCAGATTCTACACTAACTGGATCTGCGGTGTGCCTATAACCTGATCCGCATCCGCGAGGGGTTTTCCACCTGCACGGGGCAATATGAATATCTGGTTATGCCGTTTGGCCTGGCAAATAGTCCAGCTGTCTTCCAGTCTTTTGTCAATGAGGTTTTCCGAGATATGCTCCACCGAACTGTCATCATTTACATTGACGACATCCTGATTTATTCAGACACCTTAAAGGACCACATCCAGCACGTCCAGGCAGTCCTCCAAAGACTCATCCAGCACCAACTCTACGCTAAGATCGAGAAGTGTGATTTCCACCAGATCACTACAACATTCCTGGGTTATGTCATCAGTCCAGAAGGCATGGCAGTGGACGAGAGTAAGGTCAAGGCAGTTTTGGACTGGCCTCAACCCACCTCCCTGAAGGCGTTGCAGTGCTTCCTTGGGTTTGCGAACTTTTACCGCCGCTTCATTAGGGACTTCAGCATGGTGGCAGGTCCTCTTACCTCTCTGGTGTGGAAAAGCACGTTACGTCTCCCCTGGAATGAGGGCCCCACCCACGCCTTCAACCAACTCAAGCAACGGTTCACCACAGCCCCCATCCTGCACCATCCCAACCCAGAGTTGCCTTTTGTAGTGGAAGTGGATGCTTCTAACACTGGCCTAGGCGCCATTCTGTCCCAGCAGCAGGGCTCTCCACCCAAGTTATACCCCTGTGCCTACTACTCCAGGAAGCTCAATGCGGCAGAGCGGAACTACGATGTAGGTGATCGTGAACTGCTGGCAATGAAAGCCGCTTTTGAGGAGTGGTGGCTCTAGCTGGAGGGAGCCTCACACCCCTTCATTGTACTCACGGACCACAAGAATCTAGAGTACCTCCGCACAGCCAAGACATTGAATCCCAGACAAGCCAGATGGTCTCTGTTCTTCACTCAGTTCCAATTCACAGTCACTTACCATCCTGGTTCTAAAAATACTAAGGCTGATGCTATGTCTCGTCAATACGACTCGGCCCGATCCAGTGGGATATTGAAACCGAGCTCTGTCAGGCCAACGCCCAGATAGAAGTTCCCCCAGACTGTCCTCCCAATAGAGTTCATGTCCCCGAAGCACTCCAAAAAAGGGTCCTGGAACACGTACATGCTCTCCCCAGCTCTGGGCACCCAGGTATCACGGCCACCATTCAACTCCTCCAGAACCACTACTGGTGGCCCACGTTAGGGCGCGACTCTATCAAGTTCATCCAACAGTGCCAGAACTGTAACACTCAGAAAGTGTCCCGACTACTGCCCGCCGGTCTACTCCACCCTCTTCCAGTCCCGCAACACCCCTGGTCACATATTGCCATCGACTTTATTACTGACTTACCCCCCTCTGATGGTCACACCACCATCCTCACAGTGGTAGACCGTTTTTCCAAAGCCTGTCACCTCATTCCCCTCGCCAAACTCCCCACTGCCCTGCAGACGGCTGAACACCTCTGCAACCTGATGTTCCGTTTTTACGGGCTGCCTGAAGACATCGTGTCCGATAGGGGTAAGGGTGGATCGCCTACAGCGGTTCTGACTGCAGGGTTGCCGAATGACTAAAGAAACGTTATCAGCAAGATGATAGAAAACTGTACATTTCTCGTCCTTACCACCCACTGCAGCTTATACCAATGACGGAAATAAGCAGTTACAATAGCAAAATATGTGGGAGAGTGTTGCTATAATGTGACTATATTGTATTGCAATAGGTAACACTTCAAAGTCAATACCAAATCAAAACTAGTTAGCACATAATTTGTAATTGAAAGAATTTAATGACAAAATCTAGTTATGGCTACACTTAAAATAGTTACAAAATAAATGTATGAGATGATGAAAACTTATACCATTAATCGTACCCAGCATGAATGTTACCTGAGGGATAGAGAGAGAGAGGGGGAGAGAGAGACAAAGAAGAGAAGAGAGCAAAGAAGAGAAGAGCCAAAGAGAAGGCCCCCAAGAAGAGAGAGCCAGAGAATAAAAGAGCCAGAGCAACAGTTACAATCTTCTTTTATCTATTCCTTGACCATGTGACTGAAACCCTAATGTGAGACATTCAAACTGACCAATCAGACCAAACTTCCCCCACGGTGTTACAGGTGTGACACACATTTGGCCTATAGGCCTTCAGCATTTCTTTGTCTTTAGGAATTCCAAATGGCCCTTCTGGTGAGAAAGATGGGGGTTGAAAACAGTAAAGCAAATGTCTTTGTTCATTTTCAAAAATCAAATATCTTTGATTATTTTCAATTCCTTCAGGGTCCCCAATTCACCTCTCGAGTCTGGGCAGCCCCAAACTGTTGCAAATGGATCTGACTGAGTCTGATGAATCACAACATCTAGCGTTACCATGGCTTTCGCTGTTCTAAATTCATTTTAGACCATGGCTACACAGGGCTTATTGCTTTAATAACCCCATGGGTCTATTTGAAGCCTTCTATTTATCCTGAAGTATTTATTTTGTGATCGGTATCGGCCGATAGTATTTTCAATGATCGCCCCCAAAAATGAATACAAACTCAGTTCATGTTTTTTTAAGCAACTGGACCCACCTATCTGAAGTTTGTATTGATTAATGGATGCCTTCATAAGAATGCCTAGCAGTTTTAAAGTCTTAAATTCCTGATACTCATGGCAAAGTTAGTTTTAATTGTTTCCTTAGGGGTAAAAAAAAAAAAAGCTTGAAACACCTGAGCAGTGGTATACTGTTAGAGAACACCCTTGTATTTTTCAAGTACGTCCATGTGATGCACCACAACATTGAAAATGTATAGATTTGCAGTGTTCACTGATGCAACTCTAGTTTGACATAACTCCTAAATAAATGAAGCAACAAGCACTACAAGTTTTTTTTTTTTCTTTAACTAGCCATGACTGTGACGAGCGTTGGTAATGGTAGAACAAGCGTATTTAACGCAACTGAAAAATTGTCACATGATGTCGCTATAGATTTTCAGCTTGAGCTTATTGTAGGGACAATATAATTGTGATTTTAATTTTGAAGTAAAATTAAAATACAGTAAATAAAAAATTTAAAATTATAAAAGTTTAAAATCTTTTTCTGAAAAAGATGGATGGATGGGGATACTCAGTGTATGGGTTAGCATCTTTTGATTATTAACCTACAGTATTGTTATCTGCAGAGCCATGAGGTCGACCCATTTTCTAGATGGCTGATTTCTGTGTCAGCCTGTACAGGCTGTTCTCGCAATATGATCATTTCATTTTCACACAGACATTTGAGTAGCATACTGTACATATATTCTTGCTCACCAATAGATGGATGCAAAATAATATTGGGAAAGACTAGGCAATGGCTTATATGTAATCATCATGGAAATTACCCTACATAAAGACTTGGATTTGCAATATTGCAAGCAGCTGTCACAAGGTCACCTAATTGTTATTTGTGAAGTTAAATTAGGTTGTTATTTAACCCAAAAGAGGCTGTTATTTAAAAAAAAAAAAAAAGAGAGAGAGATTTAAAGTAAAAGGAAGGGGGACTGAGACAGGGTCATGGTGGAGTGAGTGGGATAAGTGTTCCAGAGATTGATTTGTTAACTCATTGGCTTTCCCGCCCTCATCACTGTCAGCTTTACTGCTTTGATCTCTCTGCCAAAACTCATTTCACACCTCTAAAGTCACATCTCTGCCACTCCATATGTCTATATGAGAGAGAAAAAGAAAGAAAGACTCAGAGTAATTGTGTCTTTTTACTCCCGACCTCTGACACCTCTACATTTGAACTTGCCCGTACCATCACCCCGTCTTTTGATCTATCCTGCTGAAGTAGTCCAGGTTAGCTCTTCCGGCTGGGACGCAAGCGCCTGCCGTTGAGCCTGGATTAGCTCCCAGTCTACTCCGGCTCTGTATTAGTGCTCTGAAAGAGATAATGTTTTGGATTTGAGGGTGATGTAAAATGAAGTGTTCATTAAAAACACAACTGAGTCACTGCTGAATTCAGATGCAATCTGAATGCAATTCAAGTAATCACGTGTCCCTATTTAGAAGTTCATCTTTTCTTGTCCTAGGTTAGATTAGAGCTATACAAGAGCAAAAACAGGGCAAGAGTTGAGTTAACATTCTAACTATTTTATATTTGCTTAGGGAAAGAATAGGGCATAGGATTGAAAATAATTAGATATTTGATATTTGAAATTGAACAAAGACATTTGCTTTACTGTTTTCAATCCCCATCTTTCTTAGCAGAAGGGCTATTTGGAATTCCTAAAGACAAAGAGATTCTAAAGGCATGTAGGCCAAATGTGTGTCACACCTTCAGTACAGTGGGGGAAGATGTAATTACCTGATTGGTCAGTTTTGAAGGTCTGCAACGATTAATGGTATACGTTTTTATAATCTCATACATCTATGTTGTAACTATTTTAAGTAAACCATAACCAGATTTTGTCATTAAATTCTTTCTGTTACAAATGATGTGCTAACTAGTTTTGATTCGGTATTGACTTTGAAAAGTGCTACCTATTGCAATACAATATAGTTACATTATAGCAGTGCTGTATCCCGCATATTTTGTTTTTATATCTGCGCTTACTTCTGTCATTGGTATAAGCTGCAGTCGGTGGTAATAGACGAGAAATGTACAGTTTTCTACAATCTGGCTGATAACATTTCTTTAGTCATTCGGCAACCCTGCAGCCTGAACCATTGTAGGTGTTCCACCCTAACAGGGGCTTTTTTGAACAGTCATTCCCAGAGACTGTATAACATTATTTAAATTATTTTTTTCCAGATGTAAGTGTATTATTGTGGTGTAATCTATCTCAGAAACACCATGAA